>JBBPBK010000130.1:0-424066 GCA_039720395.1 Liquidambar formosana | reverse complement strand
TTTAATCCAACAGATGCTGACACAAAAATCCACATCCGATTTGTCTACTAACTGGATATGCAATCCAGTTATCTGATCCGATTGAAACACTACATGAAGGTTGTGCTCCTGTTCTATTTTCTCTCTGTGTGAGATGCTCTGTTGATGTGGTTTGTCTTTTTTCTTCCACCGAAAGTTTTGAGTTTTGAGTGCTTTGTTTTTCATGTTCTTCTCAAAACTTGTAGATCCTTCACACAAGAGGGAACCCCAATGAAACCAAAAAAAAAAAAGGAAAAAAAACAAGACTTGCTCATAACTTTGGATGAAGGTGATAGTAGCGAATTCGCTGGCTGTGTTAGGAGGCACCACAAACCCTTCAAGTGATGATTTGAAGGATATTTGTCTTAGGTTAAGGGTGGAGATAAAATAGAGCTTATGGCATCTGGAAGAGAGAGAAGATGCCTTATAGTTGGGATGCTGTTGTTGTAGTAGCTACAAAAATGGTGGTGATGGAGCTACTATAACACTGCCAGCTGAACCAAAGAAAGAGACAAGAACCTAACACTTGTGTTTATATAAGGTGTTTATTAATCATTGGATTTGTAACAATCTAATGGTGCATAAAGATATAATTATTATTTATATTTTTTTTAGATCGGATTCTTAACGGATCGAATTAGGCCATATTCATTTTTGATTTGTTACGTAAACAAACTATCGGATTCGAACCTTTAACGGGATTAAAATATCTTACCATATCCGACTAAATGGATTGGATTCAGACCAGAATCCAGTCCATTAACAGGTCTATTTGTAGGATATTTATCTGGAGACAAATTTTGCGAAACATTATGAATTGGAGATGATGTGTATTCGAGGGGCACTGCAAAAAGATATATCAATACAGGAATTCTATAATGAGATGACAAATTATTGGGATCAATTGGCACTCATGGAGCGACTTGAATTGCTACGCTAGGAGAGTTATATTAATTATTAAAGAAAAGCAAAGGTTGACTAAATTTCTTATGGCCCTCCGTGATTAGTTGAAACCACTTCGTGGACTCATACGTCATCTTTTTCCCTCCTCAAAAGTTGATGTAGCGGTCCGAGAACTCGTAGTTGAGGAAACCTTTCAAAATTTCTTATCCTGCTTCACCTTCCTATGTAAGTGTTTACTGCCTCCTTTGCTTAGCCTTCACTATTGCCTACTCCTTCTATCTAACTAAACTTACTGGAAAGCCAAAGCCCTGGGTTGGTATTAATGAGTGCAACTTTTGTCGTTAGAAAGGGCATTGGAAAAATCCATGTCCTAAACTTACAACACAGCACATACTTCTTCTTCTTCTTAGTCTGCTCCACCACCATCTTCTTGACCTTCCCTCCTTCTACAACACTTGCAGCATCTACTTCTGCAATGCTCCTGTTCACTCAGGTTTGCATAGTTCTTCTTCTTCAAGATTAAAAGTCCAAAAAGCATATTAGGACCGCCTATAGAGTTGGAGAGCTGGCAGCTTTCTTTACAACATCTCATACCTTTGCTTGACTTTGGTTTCTTTTTTTTTATTTTTTATTTTTATGATCTTAATGCTCGCATAATGATTAATGAGTTTGAAGGAGGGTGTGAAATGTAATATTTGGTAGTTAGTCTTTTAGTCATATTAGCGTTATAAGTGTTAGTTTCCTTTAGGAAACCTCCATTACGATTTCCCTATCAATGCTTTGTTCATACAAGCTACATTCAAAACTAGACCCCATTCTGTTTAGGAACGACACTAAATCCCAACTAATGAGATGATCCTTCTTATTCAACCCGACCTCTTTATTCCATCTCTCTATTCTTTTTCTTTATCTTCTTCGTCCTTTTATCGAGTGCTAAAAAACCCTAGAAATCAATCTCAACTATGCCAATGTCCAGAATCATAAAATTCAGGTATTAAATAAATTACTAAAGTCTATAACACAAGCCATAAGAACCTCAAATGATTTGATAGTTTGTTCTAATTTAAATTTTCAAGCTATACATTTCATTTTTCATTTAAGGCAATACATTTCATTTTGGCAACAAATCCTCACTTAGTTTCCTATTATGAGGCGCTTACTCATGCAAGAGCACAATGTGGAGACAATGTGGTGATTATAGTTTATAGGATCAAGAATCAAACCTTCCAGTGAATATGTGTTCCCTCAACCAAGTATTGTAGGAGGCCGAAGTCCTTTGGGCGAAGAATTCTTGGAGAACGTTTCTCATTTTAAAAGCTTCTTCCAAGTAGTTATCCTATAAATCCAGACACCATAAGAACAAAATACTAGAAGTTACTTATTTCTTAGGGAATGGAAATAGAACGTACTTGATTCATATCAATTGTTTGGAGAGCTTCACCACGTGTGAAAATTATGGCATGGTTTTGATTCTCAGGCTTCCCTTCTCCGATATTTGGTGGACCAGGAAGCTTTATGCGATATATTTCCTATAAAGACAACAATTTAACAAGTTATAAAAATAAACTTCAATCAACAATTAAAAGAATATATGAGAAAAATAGCTGGTTTTAAAAACAGATGATATAATGTAGATTGTCCTATGGCTTATTTTTCAAGTTAATAGTAAAAAATTTATGCAAATTCATAAACAGGAAGGCTGGCCCCTTAAATCAAATTTTTTGTTAATCAATAACCTCCACTATCGCAAAATTTTTTATATTTTCCTATAATTACTAATTACTAATGCCATGAGAAATTTTAGTAAATTATTAGGCATAATTTCCCCTTTATATGCGCAGATACCTGAATATATGTTCAATTGTTCACACACACACACACACATATATATATATGAATGTACATAAGATAGTTATAAATCTCTATCAAATTATTAGATTATAGGTTATAACCCAAGCCTCGTAGCTTATTGGCTTTGCATATGTGTCGTGAGGCACAAGTTAAGGTTTTGAGACTTGGTAGAGAGATGAGAGAGAGAGCCAAAAAGGTTGACAGCCAATGTGTGTTATGTGTTGCATAGATCATATATGGTGAATTAATTAATCAGTCATTCTTATATTATCCCCTTGCTAAGTTCATTTGGAATAGATAATTTGATTTGGCATGTTGGCTCCTCCCCTTTCCATAGCTTCTATGATTAAATGTTATTTTTTGGGTTTTGGTGGTAAGAGAGGAAAGGTGCTATAGAAGTTTGGGTTGATGACTATTACGTGGAGTATTTGATGGAAAAAAAAACACTGGCATATTTTAAGATGAGAGGTAGTTTCCATTCTTTGTAAGATAACACAAGGGCTTTAACCTCTTTGTGGGATTCCACTTCTAAGGAGTTTAAGAACATTCCATTTTCCCTTAATCTAATGGATTTTTCGTTCCCGTCATGGATTGGAAAGGAGTGTGCTTATCGAGACCTAGTCATAATTGTAAAGATCGTTTTGGACCCCTCCTCCTCATGGTATGATTAATCACAAATTTGACAGTTGTTCGTTTGGTAACCAAGTGCTATTAGAGCGAAAGGAATTATTAGGGGTCATCAAGATGATGTTCATATTCTACGCCCCAAGACAAAGGTTTGCTATTAAGGCCGACATCTAGTAAAATGAGGATGATGCGTCAGGAATGGTCAGGATAGCTTAGATGGTAGAGCAGAGGACTGAAAATCCTTGTGTCACCAGTTCGAATCTGTTTCCTGGCACACGATTAATTTGTATGAGTATCTATTCTAAAAATTAATTGATATAGATCAACATACATATTCATTAATAGTCTTGATCATTATACATACATACCCATCTAGGTGTCTAGAGATATACCCATCTTGCATTGTTACTTGGCTTAAGTATGCGAAGGCTAATGAGATTAGAGATATTTTGATTAAGGGTGATTCCTCCACCATATTTCTTGGGTTAAAAATGGGGTGGAACGAAATAGGAGATAACAGCCACTATTTGAGAGAAAGTTTTGAGTTATCAGCCTTGGTTCTTTACTGTCTATTTGATGCATAGGTTAGCTGATGTGGAAGCGGATTTTTTGGAAAAAAATGGAGTATGTCTTTGGAAACTTTTATGGGGGATCACTACCCACCTTGAAGCTATCACTTTTTTGTGCTTTTTGCATTTTTTTTTTGGTTCAATGCTTCTTGCATTTTTATTTATAACTTCTTGTCTTCTTGTATTTTTTTATCTCTTATTGATAAATTCTTTATTTATCAATCTATATATATATTTATTTATTCTTTAATACATAATAGCTATACTTCCATGATAATTATTACTAACTGTAAGGCATGCTATAGCTGGAAATGCTGGCAGAGTTACATGTTTCTACAAGTCAGACCATCTGAATGCTTAATGTTTTGCACTATAATCTTAATTAAAAGTATTCTTGAGTACTAATATGGGATCCTAAGGAGTGAGAATGAAATATTCGATACTCTCTATGTTTCTTTCCCTATAATTTTCTCTAGGAATGACCTATTTGGTACTCTTTCGTTTTTCTTTTTTTCTTTTTGGAGGGGGGGTGAGGGGGTGGGGCGGGGCTATAAATGATTTATCTAATACTTTGGATGATAAGAAAATATTATTAGATATAGTTATAAGAAAGCTAAAAAAAACCAGAGAAAGAATTTTCCAACATGTGAGTTTTAATATGGGGAAATATGCCAAAAGTCCATTTTGAGAAAATCATCAAGCCAGCAGTCACAACTGTTTTTTTTATATAGCCCCAAGTCCATATTGAAGCTCAAACAGTAATGTTTCAAGAAAACGCTGGCTGATCCTTTTTCGCAAATACCAACCTTGCCCATCTCAACTGATATGGTAGGCAATCAATGTGATTCCTCCCATTTTTGCTTTGATGTTTTCCGTTTTTCTCTTCCATATTTTCCGATTCAAATGTCAGTTTCCTAATTTTATTGTAAATCAACAGATTTTATTGTAAAATAGTTACATAATATCACAATTATGTAACTATTTGCTCCAATATGCAATCTATTGCCTTAACAAAATAAAATAATATACGATCCTAGTCTAAATGTGATAATAATAAAATTTGATAAATAATTATTATAGATTTACAGCTTGTAAATCTTCAAATCATACAATTATATGCTTAAACAGTTATATTCTTAAATAGTCATATTCTTAAATAGTTACATGAATAGAAAAGGAGTAGGAGGAAAAATAGTTTCAATTTCATGTGTAACTCTTCATCGCATTCACCTTTTTCATCTTCTTATATATTCTCCACCATTGCTTTACATCACCACCATAACCCTCCAGTCACACACTTTCATCAAATCATGTGTTGGGGTTGAGATGAAGGCTATGGTGATGATGGTTGAACCGAGAAGGGTGATGAGATAGTGGTGGCCAGTGATTATCCCAACAGCCTTATTGGAGTTGGGTTTGAATATGCATCAATAGAGTGCATTGGGAAATGCCGTAAGGGAAGTAACTGTACATGTTTTATTTTATTCAAATTAATATGACGATGTGGCTAAAGTGGAACCATGGATCCATGGGTAAATTGACGTGTCCACTAATTACAAGAAATAATGGATATCTAGTATTTCCCTTCAATTGTTGAGGAGCCGCTCCCAACGTAAAAACAGTTATGGAATCATTAGTTATGTGGTAACATGATTTACGGGAGATTTGGTTGATATTTTCTCCATGGATTATGCAGAATCTTTAATAATATGTTTTGAATGATCTCTGTTTATATGGCAGGGGCATTTTTGTCTTGCCATGTTTAAGAGGACTTACGACTTGAAGTATTTTTTAATGGGACTTGAACATGCACAAGTCTTCAAATTAAGACTTGAGCCCAAATGCCCCGTTTAATATCATGTACCATTTCTATATATTTCATTAAAACACCAAGTTGCACTGTAGACTTATATCAGTTTTATGCGGACCCTATGTGATCATTTTCTTATTTTAAAAATTAAAAAAAAAATAAAATATATATATATATATATAGAACAAAAAACAAAAATTATACCTGCTCCAGCAATACCAGAAAAAATTTCAAAGAAATTTATAAAATACTATAGCCAACCTATATAGCATAGTAGCACCAAATTTCCATAAAATCATAGATCACATAATTAATCCTTTACTTTAAAAGCCATAACAGAACCCGAATAACCCACTACCTGGTCAAGACCATTGACAGCTTTAACCAATACTGAAGAATAAACCTTTCGAGGCTTATATGCCACAATTTCTTCCTTCTCCTCAACATAAGCAACACGCAAGGATGGGTACCTTCAAGCAATTATGGCACAGCTACAGTTAATATGAATTTAACATCCGCTTTATAAGTTGAGTACTATTGCATTTTTTTTCTTTCCTGTTTCATTCTTTGGAGAAGGATTACCTTATCATCAAGTCAAGAATGTCTTGTGCATGAGGATCTCCGGAAGATTTTTGTGATCCAAACATTTGACAGGAAATGACATATGTGAACTTCATATCTGCTAGCACATCTAAGTGAGTTGATAATGCACGATTTCCCCTTTCAATGGCATTGTAACCTTCAAGAAGATCTGGACAAAAAAATCAGGCCACATGGCAAACATGGTTTTAGCAAAATCTCTCTTTAAGAAATAATCATCAAGTCTTGCAAATAGGCATCACATTGAGGCCTCACTCTAATAAGGATGGATTACATTAACAATGGATTATAAACAGAGGCTGCTGAATGATACTATCTATATTCAGAATTTGAAATGAATGTTTAACACAACAAACCTTCATCTTTGGCCATTTCAAGAAATGCTTGCAACTTTAAGGCTTCTCTATAGTACATCATTCCTCTAACTGGAGGAAAAAAAATGGAGGTTAATTTACCATTGAAAAAAAATGGAGGTTAAATTCTGGACAACCAAATTATCTGTGCTTGTCTAGGATTAAATACCAAAAATTATTGGATCTTTTTCATTTACCAGTTCTGCTTAGTGTTTGCCCCCGGAAAGAAGCCCAATTTCTAACCTCTTCCTCCTTGCATCCTTCAAAATTCTCACAACCCATGCGTTCCAAAAAGTTTTCGCACTCGTCTAAGAAAACAAAAGAATAATCAGATGCTTAGAGTTGAATCAATATGGATGAAAATTAATATAATCTGAATACTAAAGCAGTTCCATTTTATAGTAACCTGGATATATCTTTTGCATATAGAAGATAATGGAAACTGCTTGTTGGCTTGAATAAAGCTCCTTTATCGAATAATTAACATCTTCCATGTAATGTGGTGTCATAACACTGTACCATAGAGATATATTGAATCAGGAACAATCTATGGCCAATCAATCATCTCTCAGTGAGATAAAATAATTAAAATTTTAAGTGCATACTCTTAACTATTAATGTTGAATATAATCTAGGGGTTGTATAAATTTTTCAGAATGTTCTCCTCTTCCCCAGTTTGTTAATTATTGCTGTAAAAATCAGCTTAGTGATGCTTAAATAACAGCTGATGAACATTCGAGAAAAATAACTAAACGGTAAGTAAGTTAATATATAAAACTTAAAGTTATTGGTGCACCCCTGGAATTGATACTGCAAGCTCAAAAGTTTCATACAGAACTACTGTTAATGTAATAACGCACAAGACTTGATTGATAAAGTTACAAGTTAGAACCTAGAGAAAACTTAACAGCAGATGCATAGCACACAAGGGAAAAGGAATGCATTGTGTGTCTAAATCATAGACCAACAATAGACACAATAAACATCACTGTACACATAGAGAAACTACATAACTTCATAATATTGTGCAACATATCCAGTCTAAAACCAGTAATTTACATTTATTGGTAAGTCTCACATCACCTTAATATTGGGTTTAATATGACCTCATATACATGTTTGGACCCTCCACCTAAAGCTTAGGCTTTTGGGTTGGTTTCTCCTAAAAATATTATTAAAGATCAAGAAAACCACTAAACCACGTGCCAATACACCATCAAAGCCTGTGGAGGGGTTCTTAATTTTGCAGACCTAGGGTTAATGCTGGACCAGATTACTAATCAACTTGTTCATGATCAGAAACTCCTTCCTCTTTGTCATTCCACCTCCGGAGCGTCCTTTTGCACCTCAACTGCTGAATTCACAATATTTTGTAATTTTTAACAAGTCTTTAAGCTATCCAAAATCTTCCCACTATGAGGGGAGATGGTGAAAACGTTAGGCTTTGGTGCCAATCTCATATAGGACTTTCAAAGGAAAACTGAAGGTTGAGCTTTTGTGCTAGAGTTGGTACAAGGGATCCGAAATAGGGGAAATTTAAGGCTATATAATGACTAGATTACATAAGAACGAACCATAACTGCATACATTGTAGAAGAAAGCAAGCAACTAGAGAGAAATTGAAAGAGAAGAAAAAAGAAAGAGATAATACTAGTCACACTAGTACATTCTATAAATCACATCATAAGAAAACAAAGCATAACACCTTCTTGGAGTTTTTGAAAGAACTCAAATCCAACAGCAGAACTGTGAACTTTTACTCTACACCCCCAAAAAAATTGAAGTCATTAAATAGCTTATAAAGGATTCCTAACAACTAAATTGATAGCTTCAATGTCACTAAAATTAATATTTATTCTTGTTGAGAAGTAATTAGCTTGTTGTCTATAGATTTAGTGACCTCGGAAGTCAAGACATTAATAGAAAAAACAGTTAAATTAAAACAATAATGCAAAAATAGCTAGAATTTATGAAGAAACAATATAGGGAAAACAAGACAGTCTGACCTGAATGACATCATATTGCGTACTTTAGGAGCAGTGGGCATATCCATAAAGAGAGAAGTAGCAAAGAATGAAATGCGCCTCCGAGCCTCTAAGTTTGCAGGCATGTCCATTGCTGTATCTTTGACAGTAAGCAACAAAAGAAAACGCTTGATCTGCCACCAAAAATTCGAAACAGTTTTGTTATAATGTGTCGTATGTCATGCACATGTAAGTACATGTATCAGTGTACATGTATACAGGTGTTTGTGTGTTTAAAAAAATGGGCATGCATGTTGCAGAACAGACTGCCTAGCTAAAAGCAGAATCAATGATTCTGACCCAAGAATAACAAACAATCCTCAATTAATGATGATAAGAAAAGAAAGCTACAAGATGTGAAGGACATCACCAGTTCATTCATAGGGCCACTCTCTGGCATTGGGAAATGGATAGAATGCTTGCCAACAGTTGATTCAAATAATTGCGGTTCAATCAGTCTAGAGAAATCAATTGAATTTCCCTCTATCTGTTGGGAAGAGTAGAGCAAATCCAGTATTCTGTACACATTTGGAGTGTACTTTGGTAAAATGAACCATTAATATTGAACTACAAATCCGATAGATTCTGAGTGCATCATACCTGGAACCATTTGTCATCATATCATTTGTTACGAGCTCAAAGATATCTTGGAGTACTTTCACAACTCTACCCTGATGGTGTTCATTGCTCTCGACCTTAAATTATGTCATATAACAAGTCATCAGGGATCTAAGTATTTGGAAACAAAATTCAATTGTCAAAACTAGAACTAAAGCTTTGCAGTGTGAGAATTACCAAAAGTTCAGCCAATTCAATACATTTAGCTTGTAGGGCTGGGAGTTCACTTATCTTGAAGTCCTCAAGAAGACTTGATCTTTCAATGCTTTCTTCAATTTCATTAAATATACCAGAAATAACCCTGAAATTAATGCATGAACCACCACATCAGACACACATGCTCGTGTGCACATGCACACACTTACACACAGAGTCCGCTCTAAGATATTTGCTGAACTTTAGAAGGATCTGTAAGACCAAAAATGTTAATGGAAGAGTAGATTTGCTCAGAAGATGTCTTCTCTACCTTTTCTCTAGATCTCCAACAACAAGAATTTCAAGGATGTACTTCAGTGACTCATAGCACTCCTTTACAGCGCAGTACATGTACTCATCCTTTTTAATCTTTTTGAAAAGAATCTCGTCCTTCCCAATAAAATCTCTGGCAATGCTCAATGCTGTTGAAAACTAGTAAGAATAGGAAGATGTGTTTAGAGATGAGCAACAATAACAGGAAAAGATTCAAAGTTTTGAGTGTGAATAGCATACCTTATTTGCTAGGAGGAAAACAGGCCAACGAACTATGCCAGAGAATAAGTCAGATGACGTAGGTATTGTCATCAAATCCAGCTCCCTGTTAGTGAAAACATAAATTTTTTCATCTATCTTATACTAGTCCCTATTAGATAACCCTGGAAGATCACCTTAGCAAAAAATAAAATCAACCTGTTGCTTATCAAATCCTCTGATCGAAAACTAGCAATAATATGGTTCCATACTAGAACAAACTTGGCAACACCATTTTTCTCATTTTCTGAAACCTGAGACAGCAGCATCAGCAAAATGGTCACAGCTTGAGGAAAACAGAGATCCTTTAAGCAATTTAGTAACCATATCACAAATTTGAAAAGCTTGTACCTTCCGAAATCTCTTGCGGAAAAAACTTTTTCTGCTTCTTTGTTGGTCATTTCTTGAAGAGGGTGGTATAAGGCAGACATTGAATGCAGAAGGCAAGGAGTGAAACCTACTCCTCAGCATCCCTAACGTTCGAATCTATATAAAACAATAAGAGTGAGACCGCAGCCACATTATTTGGAAAAGAAAAAAGTACTGGTTACCTCGCCAAGATGATGCAAAATGCCATAAACTCCGCCAAAGATTGTACAGAAAACAGAATACCATATCTGTGTGTCCATGAAGTACACCTAAAATAAACACAAAACAAGATAAATGAATGTCAGATATCGAAAAAAATTTGCTCAAAAAGATAATTTAGAACCAAGAACTCAATATACTATCATAGAGATATTGAGATTCATCTTTACTGATTCATAAGTTGATAGGTTTTCTTAACGTGTGCCCTAAGGGCACATGTTAAGCTGTAATTAATGAGCCAATCATTGCATGAGAAATGGTGAAAATGCATAGAGAATGATGAAAGTTTCTTAGAAAAATGTGAAAATGTTTAAAAAACTGTGCAAACTCATTTCTCCGTGCAATGATTGGCTCATTAATTGTTAAGGGCACATGTTAAGAAAACCTTTCTTCTATTTATGTCTTCTTATTTTTTCCCCATGTGAACTTGGATGGAACCAATGTTATCGTGGTTATGTTGCAGACTACAAACCGTCAGCCAATTTAAAAGGCACAGATCCTGATAAGAAAAACTCACAACTATTATAGGAGCCCAAACAGCCACAATTGCACCAGCATTACTGTTGACTACAACCAAAAAAAACAAATATATATATATATTCAATATCGTAAGACCAATTAAATTCATGTTCAACTCTTTAAGCAAACTATATGAAAAGAAATGGAGAGTACCTTTTGGGAATAGCTCATGCCAATCATAATTTTTCACACCAAGTTTCATGATCTGTTTCGTCGGTGCTATAAGTGGTTTTATCTGCCACAAACAACTAGTCAGAAAGATAGCATATTACTGGTAGCTGTAAATTGTAATAAGCCCGACTAGTCAGCAACATTCTTATGTATTTACAGTAGAACAAACCCTAGAATCTCAAAGAGGATATTTTAACTTGTTACAAGAGCAGTAAAGATGATTTGTCGATCCAGAACGGTAAATTTATGAATCCAAATGCTGACATCACCTGCTTGTACTGTAAACATCAGCAGACAGGCAGGCCTCCAGAGTTGGCAATCAAAGGTAGGTCTTGATTTCCTCTCTTTTGTGGTTTTTTTTTTTTTTTTTAAATTTATTATTTTTAAATTGAATATGTTTTGTGCACTTTAGACCTAACAAATTGAATTTCAAGTAAGCATTCTGTATTTCCTCATAGATGCTTATTGATGACGAGATTTTTATTGGGGTTTCGGCTGGTAGAAATGATCATTTTGAATCCCCGGCATTGGGTTTTCCCCTCATTGATTGGTACCATATTTCTTCCTTTGTCTATAATCTTTGAAGAACAGAATAACAGTGTGGTGCTGTTCAAAATATTTCACCGAAATGTTGGTTTGACATTGTGAACAGAGTAAAAGAGTTGAAATGGTTACTTAAGATGAGTGACTGTTACGTGAGTAATTTTTCCTTGGTGACTTGTTTATTGTATGTTTGGACATAAAGAATGTTGAACAGCAGCGGTACATAAGGTAATTAGTTAACTTCTAATGGCATGAAGAAGGTTAATACCACTAATGTACCATTAAAAATCCGGGTTTGAAAAATACAACTATAAAGCTGGATGAGTAATTAATTATTTGGAGTGTAAACAATTGGCAATGGCAAGGCTAAGTAGCTAAATCTGTCAGATATTTTTCATACAGATAGAAGGATAAAAATTCCAATGTTCGGCCATGGTTGTTGACTCAGTGCAGCCCCATATTAGCTGATGATTCTTGTTTCTCAAACCAGCAAAGCAGAAATGTGTCTTCACTGTTCAAACTTATCCTCAACAAAAATTGATAGTAACAACAATATAAAAGTAATGGAAGAAAATAATTCTGTCAGGTGTATAAGTGTGAGCTTTCCCAATCTAAAGGCAAAAGAGAAGTCTTACATTTTGTCTTTTGTATAGTTAGAAGGACTATGAAAACGATCATAGTGACATCCCTCAATTATGCTATCCCTCTCAATTAAAATTTATAACCACATTACTGCATTTATATAATCTTATTTATTGGAATTGAAACAACCAAAAAGAAACTGAAAAGAAAAGGATGCTCAGCACAAGACTTGCAACCCAACTGTAGTGTTTTAAAATGGAATCGATCATGTCTTGGTCCAAAATCATTAACTTTAATTTTGTCAAAGCTTTTTGTTGTGATCCTGATGGGAAAAAAAAAACGCTTCTGAATTTAAAAAAATTCACATCAGAATCTTAAATTATGAAAGAGTTAATTGATCAAAATATAGCAACCAACTAACACCCCCCCCCCCCACCCACCCACCAAAAAAAAAAAGCAAGAAAGAGAGAGAAAAGAGACAGAGTCCACTTATGAAGTGTTTTTTTTTAAAAAAGGTAGTAACTCTACATCAAAGAACGGTAATACATCACAACAAAATCTCTCAAGGCCAGGATGGAAATTTTGGCTAGAGTAATAAGTCTAACCAGACTCTAAACACATTAGTCAACATAATTAAATAAATCAAATAAATGTCAAATTAGTTCTTTATTCTAGTAAGTTTAACCCAGCATAAGCTTCCATCACTTTGTTTCCTTGTCAATTTTGCTGCGTATAAATTCTCTAACATTCCCAACAAGATACACACATTGCACACCTAGCAAAATGTAAAATTCATATTAGAATCTGGAAATATGTTTCCATATTAGAAAAGATTGCAGAGGGGGGACAGGAAGATAGAAGTTCCTATGTATCTAGATAATGATATTTGTTATATATCATATTGTTGAGATTGTTAAGAGTTATATTTTTTTATGTTGAGGCTATTTTTTGTACTTTCACTCTCATAGATATATTGTAAACATAGAGCCAGCCCTAGTTTTGGCAAGTTCTCATATTCTCCCGCATCTTTGCTTTCTTTTCTCTTCCTCTTCTCCATCTCTTCATTATTTCTGAAAATTAAGAATAAGGAATGAATGTGTTCATGTGAAGTTAGAAAGTCACCTACGATTCAAACATGTGAAAGTGCAACAAAGACCACTGCATGCACTAGTACAATGAGTAATTTGATTAAACTTGAAGGTGCCAAAAGAAGTGGAGGAAGCCAAACAAGTCAAGGTGGTAAGACATGAGAAAATTGCCAAGGTTTTAACAGCAAATATGAATCTTGATAAAGCTGAACCAGATGGAGGAAGGATTCATGTAGATGACCCCAAGTAGTTGGGGTTAAAGCTTCTTTAAGAAATTATATAAGATAATTATATATATTTTTTCATTGTTTGTAGTTACATTGTATCCCTGTCCTTACATTTTAAAGCTTTCCATATGGGTGAGTCTTAGTGCCGAGCGAGTGTCCTGTGCCCATCAATATGTAACATAAATGGAATCCAATCCAAAGTCATGATATTAATTTTCGCAGATTTAAAATTCTACAATCATGTAAGCACCTATAATAACAGAATAACTTTCACACAAAACCTATTGAACGTTAAAATTTTATGTCATTATCATGCAAAATGAAAAGCAAATACAATACTACTCACCTCAAAGTTGTAGCTAAACGAGAATTTAGTCAACAACAATAGTACCCAAAACAATGTATACCTACAACAAAGAAATAGATACCCCTAAGAAAGAATTCACGAAAGAAGAACAACAAAAGGTACAAATAAAACTTTACAAAAGGGTTACAGGGTATACTTCAAAAGCGAAACTTGACTTTCTTGCATGCCGCGTCCAACATACAATCTAGGCTACATGACAAAAAAGAAAATTTCTTAATGAAATTCATTAATATCTAAACCGCCATGAATAAAATGAATAAATAACATAAATCATGGATATATGCATCGCATAATCATAACTTGAATATAACAATAATTTTTATAATAAAATCCAAGAACCTATAACAGAGGATCCATAATTATCTTTTATGGATGTAGTCTACAATTTCAAAAAGAAAGAAAAAGAAATTTCAGTGTTAAGGATCACATTCTGCCTCTCCAAGTGATAATTACAAAGTCATTCTGATGGCATAACAACTAACCAAGTAACAACCCTTAGGTAATGACCATATGGATCCCATTTTTTTGCATGAGAAAGGCCCTTACAAAGACAGAAGTTGTCCATAGCAGAAGAAATATACTTTTTTCTCTTTTGCTAAAAAGTTGTAAAATATATTATATACAAGACATTTTATTAGGTGAACCACACAGAAAAGCTAAATTTAACAAATTAAATTCACTAAGGTGCTCCACTCTTTTGGTTCTTTCACATCTATCAAGACACCATAGTGAAGTGTAAGCAGCAGAAGGTGGTAAAGTGCAAGCAGCAGCATGCAAGTGCAGATAGCACTACGCTAAAAAATTCCAAATCTATTCTAGAACCTCATAAAAAGATTCAAACTATTTCCCACCGACTTCACAAAATCTTCATAATATTTTCTGAAATAGTTCCAGAGTATGAATTATTATGGCTCCAAACAGTTCCCAAATCTAAAATTTATCAATATGCCAATAGCAGCGATTCATCTAAATTATAAACCGTAATTTTAGAATTTCAGACATGTTATAAACCCTATATATATATAAGTAAAAAAGGGTAGGACTGTAGGAGGGGGTGACCAGAGTGGTTTCCCTACTTGGGTATGACCATAGTAACATCCTACCCACTGGGAACCAATGACAGGAGGGGCCTAGACAGGCTGCAAAGCAGGGGACCGCAGGCGCTCCCTCAAGCCGGTTGAGCCATAGCCTGATCCAGCCCCACCTAAGGCACTAGTGGACTCTTAGCCGGTGTCATGGCAATAATCCCAAGCACTGCCCATTGCAGGCTTCAACCCCAGGACCTACCATCCACCAAACCACTTGGGAGCAAGCCAACTGCCACTAGACCACTACCCTCAGTGGTATAATCCTGTAAAATCATGATATGAAGGTAATAACCACAATCTATCACAAGGATCATGCAATATGTGTGAATTGGCAGTACTAACTGATATGTAGTAAAAGACATGCTTAGAACATCTTTGACAATCGAACTCCCTAAGAAGAGAACAACCTTTCTTTGCTTCATTTCTCTCACATAAATTACCAAAATGCGGCTTCACCATAAAAAGTTCCCCAAAAGAAAATATAAACTACAAAAGATATGCAACCTATGACCAATTTTCTAAAAATGTCTATCAACATATCGGAAATTCCCCAAGAAAATTTTCAATATTATCTATATAGTTTTAGTATTTATGATATTAATTGCCAGAATATAATATTTATTGATATGTGCCGGTATCAATCTTAAGACCACTTTATGAATAGGTAAATTCTCTGTAAACTCCCTCTGGAGGGTCTCATTCTCCTTTACACAATAGAGATGGGAAATCCTGATGATAGAGGAATAAAATAATTTTCAATCAAGGAAGCTCTGACAAGAACTTCAAAAAGAGGAATGAGCCAGGCTAGTAACAAAAATGGAATGCCTCCCCACAGGATGCAACCTTTTACTTTTAAATTCCTATCAATACAAAGGGACCATGGCAACCAAGCCAGGAAATTAATAGGATTTTGCACCTTTCCCAATCAACAGGTCCCGTTTCCACATTCTATCACCCTGACCTTTTGTACGATGGATAACCATGGAATAGAATATTCCCCTTGTTTCAATGGCCCAATCGATTTTTATAGTTGCAACGACCAAACAATAAAAGTGTATTCAATGGAGACATCTATACAGCACTTGTCATTGTTCAAATCTTTTAGTGTATTCTTCTACTACCCAAAATAGACTTGAAAATATCCATTTCTTCACCATATACAACTCTTCGTTTCCTTTTTCTTGTTTTGAAAATTTGTGCTTATTTATCTCAATTTGAAAAATTTAAGGCAAAGGTTTTAGTTAAAGTCTAAGCTTTCAGATTGATTTTTGAATTTTCAGAAAGCTAGTGCTTAACAGCTCATTTATTATAAGAAATTTAAATTTTTTTTAAAAATGTCTATCTTATTAAACTTTTAATAGGTCGAATAATTTTTATTTGAACATATTTGTAGTTGTAAACAACATAAATGGTGCTTCACCTGTGGATGTATTATACATGCACACAAATGAATACTTTCATTATCCAGACATGACGGACTTCTTATGATTAAACTTTTCAAATGGTAATCCATAAATTTTATTGCAATATTCAGAGTTTTCCTTGGTTGTTGATGCCTTCTTCTGAATTTACTAAAGTAGAATAAAAGGTTTGATCTTTCCAAAAAAGTTCAGACTAGTATTTTTTTTCCTGACAACAAAATCAATATAATTATCAACACATTCATATTTTGGGATGTCAACTCAAGAAATTTAAAAACCTTCATATGATCATATTCAACAATAGAACAAACATACAATATTGCATATTGGTTTTTTTTATTTAACCATTTGCATAAAACTTTCCTTCCACTAGTAGTCATTGGAACTTACAGTTTCGATGCACTATTTATACATGCATTCAATTATTTAAAGTTCATATTTTTCATACATAATTGAAAATGACAAAAATATGCATTGATGTCTTCATTTTCATTGATTTGTTAATGTCTAATAGCTTTCTAAAAACTTAGAGAAAACAACCATTTCTAAAACCGATAAATCTTTATAATAAAAAAAATTCAGGGCAATAGAACATAACTTGTATTAAATATTGGGATAGTGAATTATAAGCTGATTCTTACCTGTGTCCACCAAAACAAAATCGTGCATATCCTCCAATTTGAAATCTCAATGTATTTGCTAACAGCAGGAACAAAAAATAGCACCATCTCAACTGCATTAGTCATCAAGTAAAATGCAACCGCAACCATATAGGAAGAAAAACACCATTCTCCAAGCCAGCTCCCATATCGTGTGGAATAACAAGTATATTTTCTTCTGTAATTAGTATAACAGACAGGAAGAACAATAGTCCATATCACTGCAACAACCAGCTTCAGCACATGTTTTACAACCTGAGAGAAGTCCATTGTGTGTCTGGCTTTCCATGTAAATGCAATGTCCAGAATTGCTGCAAGTCCATAACTCTTTTCAGATTGTCATTACTTTGTACGCATGGTTTTAGAGAAAGATAGAAAATGGAATTCTACACACTGAAATGATAGAAAATTAATGCAACACAAAGTAAAAATATAGCACAAATACTTCTGGTGCTCCAGAAGGGAGCATGAAGCAGCACTGATCCAACTAAACACTGTTAATCCATTATTCAGAAGGACAAACAGTTCACTGACTCATGTCTATTTTATTTCTTCAACGTCTAGAAGTTCAATTGATGTAGAGAAAAGGAAAATTTCCGACCTTAAAAGCCAGCTGCTAGTCTGGTACCTGGACGAGCAACTACATGCTAATGGTCATGTTAGATGATTAACTTTACACTGATGGTGAAGCAGGTATTACCGTCAAGCAATATGCTAGCCCAAAATTGTTTTAAAAGAAAGTTATACGAGGGAAGAAACAGTGGAACACCAAGAAAAGGGATTGAGAAAACCCTAAGTGCAAATTCATAAACACCAGAAAAGAAAAGAATGCACCTTTTTTCTCATTGCTAAAGGGATATTCAACAAAATATATGCACAAGAAAAATACAAATTGTCTCCAGTACCACGTCTCCCAAGTAGATCCGTGATCTGGACTTCATTCCATTTGCTCTAAGCTATTAATTCCTACCCTCAAGATTACATAACGAACCAGATATGACCTAAAGAAAAGAATAACCATACTAAAATTTTATAATCTTTGTCTCTCCAATATGTATAACATACAAAACAAAAAATGATTCCAAAACTATTGTTCCTTCCCATAAATAAAAAACCATTCTTTTTCCTTCAAAAATTTAATTGTTCCTTTCCTTCAAGATATGTCAAATAATAGACAACACAACACAATTCAAAGAACATTACCTTTCTCCCACCAAAAGCCAGAAAAGAAGCTTCCAAGAGAGAGGATAGGTATCTTGGAGAAACCCACATCACAACTGACAGATGAGATACTTCCAATAAATAACCATAGCAATTGAGCAATGTAAGAATAAGTGGTCAATTTCTTGCCCATTAGAAAAACACAAGACACACACGAGGAGAAAGGGCTTTATAAGGTCTCCTTTTTTGGAGCATAATAAAAGTATTCACCTTATGATGAGAAACCATCCAAGCCAAAACTTAACACTTTAACTTTGGGGAAATTTGGACTTCCAAATAATATTGAAGGATGAAAGAGGAAGATCAAGATAATTGCGAACAATAAGGGAGTTGAAAAAAGAAGAGGAGAAAAAAAACGATGATGCAAGAAAAGAGACCGTTTCGTTAAAGAACCCAAGACCTCTTATAATCATAACAGAGGAAAAAAATACACATCCTTGGTAGCAAGGAGGAGAGAAGAAAGCTCCTCTACGTCATAATCATTTAAAATGTGAAAGTTCCAGGAGTGATTAGCAACAATAGGTCTTCCAAAGACTATAAATAGTGGCATTTCTATCTCTTGCAATACAAAAAATTCTAGGATACAGAGCTTTAAAAAGGGAACCATGAAGCCAAGGATCACACTTTAGATGAGTGAGTGACAAAGAGTGCTTGGTTCTCTAGGAAATCACCAATTCACCATAAAATTTACCAATAAGGGCTTTATTCCTTGCAACAACACCCTAAACCAAACCCACCTTTTGACTTAAGGCTACTCAGGGTACCCCAATCAACCAAATGATCCTTTTTACTCTCCCCCAACCTGACCAAAGAAAGTCTCTTTGACGCCTCTCAATTCTATTAACCACACTTAAATGCAGAAAAGAAAAATAATAAACAGGAATGTTGGCTAAGGCTAACTAGATAAGCATGATCTTGCCTCCCAAAGAAATGCACCCTTTCTTACAAGATGTTGATCTCTTACTAACCTGGTTCCAATAGGTCCTAAAAATCCTTGCTCACAGGATCCCCACCTAAAGGAAGTCCAAAATATTTTATTGGCCATTGACTCAGCCCACAGCCCAACAAAGTAGCAAGGTCCCAAAGCTTACTTTGCTCAAAATTGATACCCGCAACTAAGTTCTTATTGAAATTAATTCTCAAACCTAAAATAATCTCAGAAAGCTTTAAAATAAGCTTGAGATCTAAAAGCTTCTCTTCCATCTCTTGATAAGAAAATAAATTTTGTAATTCACAAATTGGAGATGAGATGCCTTAATCCTACATTCCTACACCTGTCCACCTGGAAACTTTCTATAAAGCTCCTCTCCTCTGCCCTACTGATGATCCCACTCCATACATCCACAACCGCTGGAAAAGAAAGGGAGAGAGAGGTTTTAAAACCCATCTTATATTCTATCCACCCTCTAGGTTCCCCATTAGTAAGAATGGCAAAGCTACTACTCCTAATACAACCATTAATCCATTCCCTCTCAATAGCTTAGCCGACATACCTCAATGTAAAATCAGGCTCATGATGTGACAGAAACAGTGAGAAAAACAAAATCTTAATGCTGCTGAAATGACAAATGACCAAGTTGGACATGCCAACACATAACTGATATTGGTCAACATGTCAACCTGCGCAGAGAAAGATTTTAGGTTTTGTAAACCACCCAGTGTCCAAACATTTTCCACCTCGCTTCAAGATTCAAACAAGTTGTTTACCTGTGATGGATTTATTCTTCATAAAATAAGTGAGGCAAACCGTAAACTAGTTGTTAGTTGGGAATGATTAAGTAATCATTTCAACCAAAAATATTTAACATTAACAAACCTTAATATATATTATTATAATGGAAATATAATACAAATGTACATCATATAACTTATATTGTTTGGACTTGGTAAAAGGGACAATTGAAGAAATGTTTTATTTGATGTTGTGAAAATAGACTTGAAGACAGACAATGGAATGGGGCTTTGTTAAAGTACATGGAAAAACATACATGCTCTCTCCTCATTCTAGGGTTCTAAAGCTAAATGAATTAGCAGTTTAACATTATCTATTTATCTCCAAGGTTTTCAACCACATAACTTCGGAATACATCAATTCTATGCTTGTAATACATCAATTACTAATTCCCAACATGCTAACTTGTTATATATTGTTCACGGCATACAAAGGACTTTGAATGAATCATGACCTAACTAACTAACTAACCTTTGAACAATACCACTAACAACTCTACGTTCAAATGATTTATATATATAATAAATTTATAAAAGTTTTAAAAAAAACAATCAATTAATATTGCAAAACCTTGAACTTTTAATGAATGGGAAGGCTTCACACCTTCACCAAGATACTCCTGTTTCCACAAGGCCTAATTATCATAACCCTGCTGTAATAAGAGTGACCAAAATACTCATCCAATTACGATTCAGATTCAGGAATTATAGCCATCGGTTGCTTCCAAATTATCTTAATAAGCCCCTTGTCCTATTTAACTCAATTTAAAATGCTTCCTACAGTAGCTCAACTACTCCCATGATAAAACCTTCATTATGTGTAAACTTTAAGCTGACTTTCTTCTTAGCAGCAGAAATTCTAGTTCCACTGCCAAGATACCTTATTGCAGAAATACTACTGGTTAAATCAATTAAAATTTTTCTTCATCATATCCATGTAAAATTAACATTCTAATAAACTGGTATTAACCTTAGAACAAGTTAGTAATTGACAAAAATAGCACCATAGTACCATACCTTGTATGAGTTTAAGAACTGCAGATGTAATGAAGATGCTCATAATATCCTCAAATATAATAGAGTCAAACAATTGAAGTGGAGATCCCAAGTCATGACATGCCATAATTATCATAGCCTATGAACCAACAAAAAGAGTTCAGCAACACAGAAAACCATCACAAGAAGTAAGCAACGAGTAGGCATTTCAAACTAGTTTTAGACAGACCTGAAGTGATAGAATTAAAAAGCTCCACATTCTATCAAAGCTCCTAAAAATCTGCCAAAATGAACGGATCTCTACAAAATTTGTCTTCCCTAACCATTGTTGTTCATGATCTTCCTCTTCGGTGCCCTGAAATTTACAACAAGAAGAATAAACAAATTTAGGAAGCAATAATCAATGGGAAAAGTATGTCATAGACATGAACAGAACTGTTGGTTCAAGACCTGAAGGGGTAGAATAGAAAAGCGCCACATTCTATGAAAGTTCCTTAATATCTGCCCAAATGAACGAATATTTACAAATTTTTTCTTCCCTAACCATTTTTGTTCTTGATCTTCCTCTTCAGTGCCCTGAAAAGTAGCTCAACAAGAATAAACCATTTTGGCAAGTAACAATTAATGGGAAAAGAAAAGCGTGTCGGAGACATGAAGAGGGACAGGTTGCCAATATGGAGGAATGCACACTATTGAATAGAATCTCTCAGTTCTGCTTGCAAGAACAGGTTGCCAGTCTGTATAATTTTTTGGCACTCAAAAGCAAAGTGAGGCAGGAGAAAACTAGCCATTGTGGTCAACAAACACAAGAAAAAGCAGCAGGTTCAGCTGATATTAATTGTTTTTAGGATATTTCAAGTGTTCATAGGCCAATAAATAGGAAGAGACAAATGAAATAAACTACTACTCCCTCCGTTCCTATTTTATTGGCCTCCTTTCCTTTTTGGGATGTTCCAAAATTTTTGTCCCATTCAAAAAGTCCTATTCTTTTTAGTTAATTTCCTAAAATACCCTTTCTCATGGATATTTTATCTCTTTCCAATGTTTCGTACACTTGAGGGCAAAATTGGAATGTTAAAACATATATGTTGATGTGAAAGCATTTAATAGGATTTCCTAAAAAAGCGTGCTTTTTCAAAGGGGACAGTCAATTAGGAATGGAGGGAGTAATATTTTTCCCATATCAATTGCAACAAAGCATAAACTCCATTAAAGCTTGTGCCTCAAAATATGAACTTAAAAGGAAAATAATCATTTTAAGAATAGATATATCCTGTTGAAGATGTGTTTACTTCAAATAAATAGGAAATCATTTCTGAGAATGATACGATATAACGAAGAAAAGCATTATTTCCTTGGACAATGAAAGTGATGCCAGTATCTTCCCAGCAATATTTCTTTCTATGTCAACATTTTGAAAATTTAACACATAATTATCTCTATTTTCAATTCCCATGGGACTATTTTATCTATTGTTTTTTATGATAAAGAAAATAAATACTCTTTTTCTTGAATTGGAGCTTAGCTCCAATGCAGCAGTAAAGTATTAAAAATGCAACAGTAAACTGCAAGAATCAATTAGCTGTGACCACTACATAAGAACTCAGATGTTACACAATTTTCACCTAGCAAACTCTTCTATTTCAGAATTTCATTTCATTATTTGAGCCTTCAATGAAATTTGTATAGAGAAATCAAAGAACCGCACTCTTAATCATACTAGATCCAAGAATTTTATGAATAAACAAAAAATATATTGGTATATTATCACTTTTCACAAGAGAAAGTGACCAGTTTATATGTCTATGTCTATATACTAAGTTTGAAGATTGATTGACTAATGTGCTTACTGAGGCCTCATGATATAACTTCGAACTGTCATTTTATACTTATACAACCCATAAAATCATCAAAGGCAACTCTGAAACAAAGTGCTTATGTAAGTAACATGAGATGATATAGTTTACCCCCAGTTCTTCATCTTGATTTTCTTCTCTCTTCCTCTTTTCTTTCACACTAGTAGATGATACCTGAGCATTTTTAACATCGTGATCACTAGAAGACTGTACATAGAAGAAATTATGATTCAGACGCATGGGCCAACCTATCTGGAAACAATCTGGACACCTGCAGAAATACAGGAGCAATAACTACCTCAAAGTCCTATTCTTGATTGCTTGACTTAGGAGATGCGTAAATAAATAGAAAGGAAGATATGACTTGCAATTTAGTTCTAACCAGAAATACTCATTCAAATCATCATAGTTTCTCCATGTAGAATGGTCAGCTGTCCCACTTCTGTTTTTCTTGGCTTCCTTCAGAGTTGACAACAAAATTAGAGAGAAGATTGAAAGAATAACAAAGCTAGGAAATTAAGAAGTACCTTATAGCTAACACTGTATATTGGTCTAACTACATTGTCAAGAAAAGACTCGGATCCTCTGCCATATGCTGGGATGACCTTTTCCCAAGTTGTCATGATAACAGCACCAGTTAACATACCATGCAGTTCATAAGCCATCTGAAAGAAAACAAGGAAAAGAATGCGCACACAATTTAGATTCAGATTCTATGTAGAAGTTTAGATTCATTATCTCAACGGCACCACTTTAGATATGCATGCAAGAGAATTAAGTCAATAAGGTATAATTAGGTGCTTGATTACAAGATTGCTCAAGAGGTTCTTGCATTCATGCATTTTAGGTGAACTTAAGCTACATATTTGTAAAGTCTAGAAAACCATTTCTGAACCACAGTCAAGCTTACAAGTTAAAAACTTCATTCTTTAAAGAAAATTGATCACACTTTCAAATGGTCTCACACCACAACTTCTAGTCATGCAGAGATAGAATATGCACATATGAAAATCTTAGTATTACCGAACAGAGTTCCATGATTCCATCAGAAGGAATGCAGATGGTGATAAATACCGGCATCAAAACAAATTACAACCTAGCGTATCACGAACATAACAAAAAATATCATAGCAATAACAATTAGGAGAATACACTAAGGATGTAATCTAGCATAGTATCATGCAATACAAATTGCAACATCAATCGTGAGGAACTAACGGAGAGCAATAGAGTTCAGCTTACATGGTGAAAAATATAACAGAGACACTCTGGCATAAACCGCAAGTTTGCAGCCTCACCCCATATAAGTAGATACAGCCCCACATATAGAAGTTTATATTGTTGGGCTTCCTGTTTCACATAAGGTAACCTGCATAGACAGAAACATGTTATGGTAACGAGAAAATCTGAAAATTTCAAGTAAATTGATATATGAAAACAAAATAAGTGGTGTTAAAAAAGAAAATTAATGACAATCGTGTACAAAAAGTAATAATGAAAGAGACAACAAAAGAGGCACACATAAAAGAATTCATAGATGGAAAGAGTGGAAAAACACACAATCTTGTAAACAACAGATAGAAAGACAATTTCAAACTTCTACGTGCATTTTTGGCTAGGACATATTAAATCACTAATCATACCGGATGTTGCTTTTTCTCCCCAAAAATTTGCACCAATTTGTATAATTTTTAAAAAACTTTTTCATCAGTTCGTCGACAGCTCCATCCCCTAACTGATATCATAAGAATAATATAAATTTCAAATTCAAAGGACAGACAAATTTAGACCAGAAGTTTAAGAGTTTAATAGCAAAAATACCTTAGAAAAAGATATCTGCTTATCAATATGCCGAATATGGATGTTAGAAAGGAGTAGAATCAGATGCTCCCTCTGGTTGGCAACATTTCCTTTCTGATAGGAGGCAAATAATAATGTCAATAAAATCCTCGACGTCTGGAAATAACCATAGAAAAGATTTAATACTGCTTCATACATGACCATTTTGTCAACTTCAATATTGTATGAAAAGTGATAACATAAAACACAGTACAGAGAGGGGGGGGGGGGGGGGGGAGAGAGAGAGAGAGCATAAATGCTAAAATACATTACCTGAAATCCAAAGCAATACTGAAGCCAATCAAACAAATCGAAATTCCCACGTTTCTGAAAATCTTGTGCTACAGGTAAACCACGAATATTGCGAAGAGCTAAAACTGCAGCTTTAATCTGCATCATTTTATGAATTATCACAAACTCAATTCATTCTATCAAACTTTGGGCATGCTGCATCAGAATACGCTGATGTCACTTTGTGCAATAACTCAACCTCAAAAAATGCCACTAGACAGCATACCAGTCTTTCAAATGCAGCAATGAGGGGGCATTACAACTTAAAGGGAGTTGGTATTAAAATCTTTTAGAACCATATAAAATTGACCCTATCTAATGGATTAAAAAAATATATCACTTAAATTTTCTGTACAGGATCTGACCTCAGGGAGTTGCATTATTGCTTGCTTAGCACCTTCAGGATCAAGTGGAAGAATGTTATATGGTTCATAGAACTCAGATTTGGCATGGGTGCTGTCTGTATCAGTATGCGCCTAAAAGGGAGTAATAAAGAGTATAATTAAGAAAGGAATATGGTAATCTGAGAATCTGCTAATGTTTAAACAAATCCATTAACATGAAATAGAGGGAGAAATGAAAGAAAAGGGAAACCTGAAGACCAGCTGCATTTGTAACTGTATCTAATACTTCAAACAAAACAGAAGCAATTGCACGTGCATTTATCAACTCTCTGTGAAAAATTAAGATACAAATCCAATTATTTATTCTGCCTATCAGAAATTAATGGTATCCAATATATTTCAGCTGCATAGAAGCACAATGTAATATCTGGGAATTAAGGTTCAATTACCTATTTTCTATATCAGACGCTCCATGATGTTCGATAATATACTCTTTGTACTCACGCCAAACACGTTTAAGTTCACGTATATCGCTCTTTTCCTTCCGTTTCTTAATCGTAGTTTCTTCATCCTATAATCCATCAAAGCCAACACAAAAACATAACCCACAAATGGTGAAAAAATTCAGAATATTCTGCTAAAAAAATGAAGAAATCAGCAAACGATAAGCGAGGATTCCTCACAATTGATAGGAAGATGAAAATTAACAGGCACTGGAAAATTCATACAGTTAACGTCTAACTGAAATATACAAATATGAGGGAGTAGCCACAATCGGAGAATAGAAGCATAGCTGCATAACTTCAGTTGTTGACAAATGAAGAACGGCATCACTTTAACTTTAAACATCAACTTTGGTATGAACTTCTTTCACTCAAAAATGGCTAGTTTTGTGGACGCTTGTGAAAGCTTAAGCGAGTTGAAATCAACATCAAATAAAAAGGTATACAAGGCTATATACTTTGACTTTGGATCAAACTTTAGTCACTCCACAGATGAAACTAGTTCATGCAAGTTTAAAAGAGTTTAAAACAATGAATGGGGATGTTATTGACATCAAGTCATCCAAGTAAAACATGAGTTCATGGTTCATGAGGAAGAATAGACCAACACACCTGAACAATTATTTCTTAAAATAAAAGTTGAAAGGTTTACATCCAAAGTATCATATTATAATAGATATTCATAGATTGCACTCCAATCTCTCTTCTTGCACTCCACCAAGTGAGTGAGATATTGAGACAGCATATGTTGAAATTAGGACAAACAAAAGTAGGGTAAAAGCATTAAAAATCAAAGCCAATTAATCAAAAGCACAAAATATATACTAACAATTACCACTAGCTAGCAAGTATATGCATCTTGGAGTACAAAAGACAAGCTTAAACAAAATTAAAACCAACTAACCAACACATTACAACATTGAGCTATATATATAGAAAAATCAGTATAATCATGTGTAGGTATATAGAACAAGCTATATGTAAAAACAAGTTTAAAAAATAAAAAATAAAAAACCAATTGAGATGGATATATGGGTGAAACAATAAAAACACGGAAAGGTATCCATAGAGAAAGAGAGAGGGAATCAAATTGAAGATGTATGTAAAGTTAAAAATGTAAGTCAAACCAACACAAACACAAACAGAGCCTAACAACTTAGGCTTTTAGGTTGGAAACTTATAATAGTATCAAAGCATGTCTTTCTTGGGCCATTTTATTGTGAGCCCATCTTTGTTGTCCATGCAACAAGCCCGTTTCTATCTTGTTAGGCTTGTTCATGAGGCGGAGTGTTGGAAAAATACCACATCCCACATTGGTTGATTATAAAATTTGACATAGCTTTATATACTTGTTTGGGCCTTCCACCTAATAGTTTAGGCTTTTAGGTTGGAAACGTAACATGGTATCAGAGCCTATTGCTACTGCTGTTGTTCTTGGGCCATTTTTCGTTTGAGAGCCCATTGTTGTCATCTATGTGACAGGCCCGTTTATGTTGTGCTAGGCCTACCCATGAGGGGGAGTGTTGGGAAATCCTACATCCCACATCCCACATCGTATAAATATTAAGTTCGATATGGTTTCATATATCAGTTTGAGCCCTCCACCTAATAGCTTAGGTTGTTGGGTTGGAAACTTAACATGGTATTACAGGCTTACAGCACGTCGTTCTTAGGACGTTTAAGTCCTTTATTATTCATGTGACAGGCGTGTTTCTATCTTGTTTGGCCTACACGTGAGGGGAAGTGTTGGAAAAATACCACATCCCACATTGATTAACTATAAAATTTAACATATATTCATATACTTGTTTGAACCCTCTACCTAATAGCTTAGGCTTTAAGGTTTGAAACTTAACACGGTATTAGAGCATGTTATTCTTGAGCCGTTTCATTTGTGAGCCCGTCTTTGTTGTTCACGTGACAGCCACCACATCCCACATCAACTAATTATAAAATTTGACATAACTTCATATACTTGTTTGAACTCTCCACCAAACAACTTAGGCTTTTAGTCTGGAAACTTGACATTATATCAGGGCATGTCGTTTCTGAGCCCATTTCATTCATGAGTCCTTCTTTGTGGTCTACGTGACAGACCCATTTCTATCTTGTTAGGCCTGCATGTGAGCGGGAGTGTTGGAAAAATACCAAATCCTACATCGATTAAATATTGAGTTTAACATGGCTTCATATACCTATTTGGGCCCTCACTTAACAGTTTAGGCTGTTAGATTGGAAACCTAACATGGTATCAGAGCATGTTGTTTTTGGGCCGTTTCATTCGTGAGCATGTCTTTGTTGTCCACATGATAGGCCCGTTTGTGTCTTGTTAGGCCTGCACGTGAGGGGGAGTGTTGGGAAGTCCCACATCCCACATCAATTAAATATTAAGTTTAACATGTCTTCATATACTTGTTTGAGTCCTCCACTTAATAGCCTAGGCTTCTAGGAGAAATCTTTACAAGATCTTTCAAATGGAAGAGACAGAGAGTATGGACATGTACAATATTTCTAGTACATCTATTTTCTTCTAAAAATCAGTTCAATTCAAATCCTCCTTAATGTATGCAAGAACTTACAAAGGTGAACCAATGTGGCCACCCAATTATAAAATTCCTATGGTCCAAAATAAGCATTAATCTTAGTAAATACCTGTTCAAGTCGCTGAAGAAGAGAAGTCTTAAATTGCCGAACACCCCGTCCACTTGAATTGCGGTCCATGTTATGAGCTATTTCAAAAGCATGAAAGCGGCCTGCCCACAAAACCCACCCAAACAATGTGAAATGCCCAGCACATTACTTGTAAGCCAAACTTGAATACCACTTTGAGGAATCGTGTATGGCCAGTTAAATAATTATATAGTGAACCCCATTTCTCTAACTATTCAATGCAAGGGAAAAAAAAAAAAAAACAAATACAAATCTTGCTTTAACATGGCATATCATAATCAATGGGATCATTTAATCATCCACATCATCTCTGCTAGAATGGAACTCCAACTTCCAAATTTATTAATGTGGGAGGCACAACACATTAATTATAGTCCAAACGAGATTATTGGTTAAGGTGTATGTTTTTCAAATTTTATTATTAGAAATCAAAATCGATATCTATGATTGTCCAATCCAAGCAAAAGGAGAATAAGAACTGTCTTTATTGCTTTAAGATGGCACCAATGTTATATTATTTATAACGACATTATTTTAGTCTTAACCATCCGCACCATCATTCACGAAGAATGGCAAAATCCAAATTACAAGTAATTGAAATACTAAATAATTATATTGAAAATCAATCCTTATCCTTGAAATATAAACTCATTATATGGGCACCAATGTCTTACAGATCACAAATGCCTAACAAATATAAGTCTTAGCTCTCCTTTTTCAGATTGTTCAATCCCTTGTAAGGAAACACCAGAGAGCATTCCTGCTCTAACATGGCAAATCATAATCCCTCCTTTTTCTGATTGTTCAAACCCATGTAAGGAAACACCATAAATGAGCATTTCTACTCTAACATGGCAGATCGTAATCCTAACCTCATATAAATTAATATCTTTTCTAGGGATCACAGCGAATAGTCTCTGCTATAATGGACCCCAAAATCCAATTAGTAGAAAATAGAAATTATAATTATGAATTTTCCAAATAATATCTTAAAATCAATCTTGTAAAATCACATATAACTTACAAATATATCCAATAAACATCGTTTGGTATCATAGAAAACGGAAATAAATTAAATAAATTAAAATCAAGAATGTTGTGTTTATGTTAGTTAGGCTTCCACAAATATATATATATATATATATATATATATATATATATATATATATATATATATATAGGATAACGATCAAGTGAGCACATGCTGATATAAGTTACATCAACCCTCACATTGGGGGTTGAACCTCGTGCATTAGTGGGTGACAGGGTACATTGGACCCATGCACAGGGTACAACCCCTAACGCATGGTGTTGATATAACTTAGGTGAGCACGTTTATATATATACTATGATAGATAATTGTAAAAATTCCATGCAACTTTTTTTTTTTCATAGGTCCTAGACAATAAAATTATTTACTATTTCAAAATTTAAGTCCTTTTCATTCATTACATTTTCTCATAAACCAAACAGTGCTCGGCTGTTAATGCAAGGAATGAAAAGAATAAATAAAGCTTCTTGCAATCTTGCTAAGATGAAAAGTCATAAATAAAATTTCATGAGCAATGCAAAGTTTAAGACATCCAAATCATCTCCCTTACAATGACATACCCAATTTCCAAAATCAGTAGACATTGTAGTTTGAGTCCTCTGTGGTCTGAACTAAAGTGAGAAGCAAAACTCAATAAGTTATGTTCAAACTAATATACTACTTGGGAGCACATGTTTTGCAAATTTTGTGACTAGAAATCAAAATCCATTTCTCTAATTGTCTAATCCAAGTAAAAGAAGAACCAAAAAGAAACCGAAATTCTTAAATTAAGCTGGCAAATCATAACCAATATGTCATGACCAATCACATTTGCATATTACTAGTAATAAAAATTAATTTCCCAAATTACATTTCTCAGAAAAACCAACCAGAGCAGGATTTGCAAATTGTGTGAAAAGTAATCAAAACCCATTTCTCTAATTGTCGAGTCCAAATAAGAGAAGAACAATAAACTCAAATTCTTGCTTTAAGCTGGAAAATAATGAGCAAGACATCATAATCAATAGCATTTGCATATTACCACTAACTAAAATCCTGAGCCTTCAAGTAATATATATAAATAAAAGCAATGTTTTTCAGATGACATATATGACTTACAAAGATACGCAATACGAGGCTCAACGGCTTCAATCATGTTGGCGACGCGTAGAAACTTTCGAATTTCCGAAACCAAAGTGACCGGCAACCTCTCGCTGTCGAAAGGCTCGGGGCCATGAACGTGCCCTGTCGAGAGTGACCTTGTAATGGGTCTTCTTGTATACTCAGTGTCACTTCCCTGGATGGGTTCTGCCAACACAATTTCTGCCATTGGTATGAGAAACTGGGAAAGCTGGTTGTTGTTGGTGGGAAGGACGAAGAGTACGTGAATGGAGAGTATATATGTGGGATCTTCTCCATTTTACTTAACGTGGTTTGCTTTCTTCTTCTTTTTTTGTGTGTGCTTTTTGGTGAATGGAAAGAAATAAAGAAAGAAAGATTGTGAGTGATCTTTTGCTTTTGCTTTTTCGAAGTATGGTTTGGTTTGATTTCCTTTTTCCTGTGTTACTCAGCGAAGGAAGTGAGAAGGTTGGTGACTGGTGAGGGCTGTTTTGTGGGTGTTGGAATGTAGAGTGTTTCTTTCGAAAGTGTGATGGGCCGCTTTTTGTATACTCCTAATATAAATTCTCTAATAAGTGGGAGAGAGACAGGGTGTCTGTGTGCAGGGCTCGACTCAAAACCCTTTTGGGAGTAAAACAGGGTGGATACAGGATTCCACGTGTCTTTAAAAAAATAAAATATAGGTCTAAAATTTATTCAAGATTTAAAATACAGTAAAAAAGAGAGTCAATTTTTAGAATTCATGTTCTCATATGTCAATATCTTTAAATAATAAAAAAATTGGCAGTAACCCTATTCAAAAGAAAGGTTTTAATAATAACCAATCAGAAGATTTTTTAACTCAATATCCCCACGACATAGTATTCTTATTGGCAGTAACTCCATCATATTAGAAAGGAAAAAATCTTAATTTACTCTTTCTTCCTTGTAAGGGCATTCTCTTTTTTGTTAGTAAGGACACCTTATGCAAATAATTTATTTTTTTGTTTTTCAATTTTTAAAAGCTTATAACTTGCAAGATACACATCCATTTTCGAAAAAAAATAATAATAATAAATTGTTATTAGAATCTACTTGTTGTGATCTTCAAAGCAATACCTATTGTGATTTGATAATTCTTAACAAAAAAAATATATATATATATATATATATTGAAACAGTAACATGTTATGATTTTGCTGTCATATTACTATTTTGCAAATTATACTGTTAAGCAATAATATGTTACTATTTTGTTATATACTATCAATCAGCAACACAGTAATATGTTATTGTTTTAACACTTTTTCTTCTTGACTTTGACTCTAACAATCATTTTCTCTCTCTAAGACACATTTTATTATTATACAGATTCAAAGTTCCTACTTGCAAATTATACCCCGTGTGTTGGCCTAATATATTATATAACCTATTAATATATGCATAAGATACAATTTTAATATAAGTGTACATTTATATTAACATGTAATCACTCGATCACCATCCAATACATACATATACATGCAATTTGACCATTGTCTATTATTAGTTGTCTTCCACCATAATAAAATACTCCATATAAAAAACAAAATAAAACAAACAAGCAACAAATAAAAGCCCTGTTGTACAGTAATACAATGACAGGAAGTAAAGTAGGTTTCGAAAGCTTCTAAGATCACCTTTTCTTTATAAAATAACAAAATAAATTTAAAAAGAGAACGGCACGTTCATGGGAGTTGCCCATGGTACATCAGCTTTAACACTAAAAGCTTACAAGCTCATATAATTGCAACAATCATTTGTTTAAACAAGTACAATAATGTTAAAGAACCAATGTTACGAGTTAGTCTTCTATGTAATGGGGACACGGGCATGTAGTGTCATGGGCGATAGGATCCAAACAAATAAGATTGTAGGATAAAAAAATATTACGACAATTTCACTTCACTTAACTCTTGTTAGCCTATGACATCACATCAGCAGTGTCACAGTTACACATAAGTTTTTCACAACTAACAAGCTGAAATAAAGAGGGAAAGACTCTCTCAAGTATGTGTTGACAAGCTCTCCTCCTTATTTTAAATAATATTATTCTAATCTTAAAGTATGCATCCCACTGTTAGATAAAAGACCCTCTAAAGGACTTGTACACAACTTTTCATTAAAAATACTATGGAATTTGATAAAATTGATAAAATTGACAACCTGTCACCTATGTGTCTTGAATTACGGGGCCCAAATTAGTTAGAAAATAAGAGAACCCATTCGAAAGACGATGAGAGCACTCTCTTAGCAATCTCACTAAGAAAAAACTAATGTTATCTACACTGCTTAGACAGTTCCTTTCTTACCTTTATTTTTAAGTTTTGTAGGGGAGTTTCTTCCTTGCTAAGAATATGAAAGAGGGAACTCACTTACAGAGTTACAGCTAGCTCTCTGGTGCTAACTACTGTATTATTAAGAAAGTGAACATGTCGATAATGGTCCATATGGCCCATAATGGGGCTGTGAGGGCAAATATGGTATGGCTGTATGGCTGGACCCTATTATCTTTGTTTAGTGTTTTCCTGTCCCATCCTCACTCCACAAAGGGGAGCCATCAACCATGAAAGTTGTGTGATGATTAGATGGGAGCAAGCATAGTGAACTTTAGTACATATGTGTCTTGGTTTGATTGGTTTGAAAGAGAAAGAGTCAGAGGAGTGAGAAAGGGCGTTTTGGTCACCACAGGTCCACAATTCACATGTGTTGGAGGCTTGAAGTGTCTGCATGGTCATTAGTCAATAAATCTTGGTTCCACCAAACTTAAACAATAATTAATCCATATCAATACTCTCTTTTAAGCTTTATTTCCCATCCAAGCCATGGGTTGAAGATTGTGGTGTATCTGTTTCAGGGTTGGAATGAGGCTCCATTCAACTTTTGAAGAAAAGAAAATACAAAATAAAGGAAACAAACAAACAGGCAAGGCAAATCACTTTAATTAAAAATCAACTCACTAATCTAATTAAAATAACTTAGCCCAACACGGACCCCATCTAATTTTAAGCATTCATCTGTTTAATTAATATTCATCAAGGGTCTGTTTGGTTGTCCCATGTAATTTTAATTAATCCACTTGTAATTTGTGTAGCTTTTGAAGTACAAACCCATCATCTTTATTAGAGCCATTAGAAAACATTAATTGGAGGTACTAAGGATCATTTTTAAGAATTCATGAATGCCTCCCCTCCAGATTTCTTACTGTCATACATGATGGATTTGCTCACAAAATTATATGGGACAGCCAAACAAGTCCTAAATTGTTGTGCATGTCAATTGTGGACTTCAGATTCAGAGATGCTCCATTGAGATGCAGTTTGGAGAAAATCCACTTTCTGCTTTCGTCGTTCGTTCTTTTTGCTTTTTATTGTTTTATTTTATGTTTTTGTTTTGATTTGTTTTTTGTATTTTGTATTTTTGTTTTTTGTATCCTTATCTATTTACTATGATAAAACTCGAGCAAGAAAAACATTTTTTTTTTTTTGAAATTAAAAATTGAAGAATTCTGGCGAATTGATTTTTTTAATATTAAAAAAAATCAATTAATTAGTTTATGCTCTGTTTAGGCCATCATAGACACCAAAAAATTTGAGCCAGGAGTTCACAACTGAAAACCAAGAATGCGCCTGCAACTTTCATTTGTTGCATTTAGCCTATGAATCAATGATATGGACCTTACTCTGTCTCCATCTCTCTATGTGTAAAATGAAGGTAAATGTCTAAAATATCCTTCAAAGAAAGAATCATATAAAGCTAGGAACTGCATTGATACATCTTATAACAACACGTTTAACACCTTCAAATTCAATTGTAACGTCCATCTCATCTCCAATGTATCAAGTGATGTTGAGCAATTGTGGCGGTCTGTGTGCCCACATGGTGCTCTTCGCCTTGTGTTTTTTCTAGTACTAGTGTTGACATATATGGGGAGAGCACTGCTAATTTCCAAGACCTCCATTCCTTCAGTCATCATCTTCCAGTTGATGCATGCCCAGTTTTCAGCTACTGGAGAGGGCTCAAAGGGGCACTTCTTGTACCATTGTAGAAAGAAAGTGTAATGGAAATCACAATGAGACACAGTATCTGGAAATAAAGCCCAAAACAGTAGCCGATGTCAGCAGCCCATTTAAGCCCACTATGTAACTTATGTACTAGTAATTAGTTATTGAGGGAGGCTATTACCACCACATAAAGTACTCTTAAGTTCCCCTACATAGTTTAACTTTTTAAGGTTTTACGAAAAATATAAAAAGAAATTTACGAAAATAGTCACATGATCTACTAAAAAACATCATTCTAAATAACTTTGTAAATAAATTTTTTTCAAAACCTTTCGTTTAAATAGATTTTTTGGCAATTTATAATCTCTATTTCATTTTTACAAAATGTTTCATGAAAAATGGTCAAAAACTCCACTTAAACGATAGATTTTAACAAAACTTTCTTTTACAAAGTTGTTTGGAATGATATTTTCTAGTGGATTGCAGGCTAGTTTTTGTAAAAACTTTTTATATTTTTCATAAAACCTTAAAATGTGTAAACTAAGTAGGGTGCTTAGACTACTTTATGTGATGACAATAGCCTGATCCTTAATTGTTGGGGTGCAACCCGAACGGATTCAACCCAACCAACCCCGATCCAACTTCTTTTTCCCTTCCTATCTAATCCATAGTAAAAAATAAAAAATAAAAAACCAATCCAACTCCAATTTCAGACTAGCTCTGGTAGTTATATTTAATTTGCAGGTTAGGCACAGATAGAAAATGACTATTTGAATTCGATTTGGGTTGGTCACGATAAGTGGCCTCAGGCAATCCGCATAACCCAAAACCTGAGTTCATTATTTTAATATTAAAAAAATAACTAGATAAAATGTATCAATTTTATATTTTAGTAAGGCAAAAAATATCAAATTGTTTTGCTGATTTTATGTTGGTGATGACATTTTTGGTCTTGTTCCTCCCTCTCTCCTTTTTTTTTTTTTTTTTTGTTGTGTGTGTGTGTGAAAAACTATAAGCTTAATTGAATTCATATACACAGGTTACTTTGTTTAGAACGGAGCACATCTAGCTTATGTTTAAATAATAAGTGGGCAATAATGAAGATAGTTAGAGATGCTCGGATTGGTCTGATCCTCGGGTCTACCCGAACTAACTTGCACCCCTATAATAAGCGGATAATAATGAAGATAGAGATACTAGATGGTAGCAGGTAGTTAATCGTGGTGGCAATAGAAGGTGGTGGTAGTCGGAGTATAGTGATGGGTGAGGGGTGGTGCTTGTGGTAATGTTGGAGGGTGGTGGTAGGTGGCCGTAGTGACAATGGTCTAAGTTTGAATTTTTAACCATTTTTCAAATCCCTTCTAAAATGTGAAAAGATAACTATTGAAACCAGATTTAAATGAAAGATTTAGTCCTCCAAATCTCTTCAAGAATTTTGCGAATCCCCCACTTGATTTTCCAAATGAAAAAAAAAAATTTTGCCTTCGCCAAATTTGAACTCCCTTCCTTACTCTAAATTCGTTCTAGAAGCATTGCATTCAAACACAACCAAAGGCAATAAGGCAGGATTGGACTAAGCCAAGCTCTTAAAAGTAAGGTGGGCCCTAAAAGTAAGGTGGGCCTCTAATTCCATGCCTGCCTTCTTACCCTACGAGCATGGAAGTCTTCATTTTGAGTGAACCATAAGTCCATAACCAAAAAATAAATAGGAAACATGGAAAAATGGTTTGATTAAATTCAAACATTTGATGAAATGAGATTATTTCATTTTGTTTTACGTAAATTTTTTAAAACCAGATCCGTGACATGAAATTGAACTATCAATCTATTACCACAAAATCATAATTAATATATGAACCATATATGGCGAGGCCCATCCACAAGGCAACATTTCTCACAACTTCTGGCAAACACAAGGGATCGAGGAAACCCAAAAAACCAATAGCAAGGACCCAACGAGCCATCTTATGGGTAGCAACATTCGCCTCTCTGTTGACTTTCTGACTTTCTTAAAAGAAGAGGCTCTTAGGCCATGTTTGTTTGGTTGGAATGGAATGGATGGAATGGAATCACATTCCAATTCATTCCCAACCTTGTGTTTGGATAAGATAGTTAAACTGGAATGGAATCAAAAAAGACAAATGGATCATTCCACTCCATTCCAAGTTATTTTAAGTATGGAATCAGATTCCATTCCCACTCATTCCATTCCAACCAAACAAACATGGCATTAGGGTATAATAATAGACTTTATGTCCAAAATGATAACATCATAAGACCAAGCACTAGAAAAGGAAGGTGAGAGAATATCATTTATAATTACTTACACTATCACCTTCAAAACACATCGAAGACCATCCCTTATCACGTGAAGATAAGCAAGCCAACCTAGTTGCGTAAGCTTCAGCGAGAGCCGGATCAGTCATAGGGTGAACAATTACCTAAGCACCCAAGACAAAGCCGTACTCGTCTCTGGCAATGCAGGCTGTGTGACTTGACTTCGAACCAACCGCTACATCAACATTTATCTTTATAAACCTAGAAGGAGGCCATTCCCAAAATGGACTTAGGCAAGGGGTACTATGGTCGACCAAAGATTGACCCAAATTTGCTTGAAGAAAATCCTGCACACTCTGGAAAATTTGATTTAAGATTTTTTGAGCATCTAGCTACTGATTTTTAGGAAGAAGAAGGTTTCTACAGCACCAAAATAAATTAAGGAAAAAACTAGCCCAAAGAATGAATATGTCTTTTTCGATATCTTGATCGCTAAAGAGGATTCAGGGGTTCATAACCACAGTGCACCAATCTGAAATTGAGAAATGGGAGAAACAATCTGTTCTGATGCCCCTTGGCAAAGCACAAAGATTGAGAAGTAGGACAAAGAAAGAAAAGATGCTTTGCAGTCTCAAGCTCAAAAGAGTAAAAAAGGCAATATGGGTCTTCCACTTGAAATCGCAAAGATAGAGCTGCTCTGCTATGATAGTGTTTACACCCTAAAATCGGCCTAACAACTTTTGAGTGTTCGGTCAAAGAATCATGAAGGTAAACTCAAAAGCTATCCACGGTTTGCGGGGTTAAAACTTTTCAGATCGGCCAGATAAGGCCGAATTGTTATCTGCAATGGAAAGTAGTTAATTAACCACGTGATAAACATGGCTTCCAGAATGAAATCGTGGAGGGCCCCACGTAATGGAAATGGTTTCTGAAAAGAGGTCATAGAGGGTTATAGAACGTGGGGGTTATGAGAGCTAAAGGATCGTGGAAATGGGCAGTTAATGAGCGAAGTATAAGGAACGGTTACGAATGAAGCATATAAAAAAGAGAGAGCAGCCACCTGGAAACCTCCTTCGACATCAATCAACAAACCAGTTCTTAGGAACTTTATCTTTTTCATTTTCTTTTAGAACTCTAGGACTTTAAAACCAGAAACGTGTGCTCTTTTCTGGTCAAAGGCGTGTGCACCCCTTTGTCTATCATTGTAATTCCAGAAATTGATCAATGAAAATGGCTTCCTCCGTAGTAAGCGTTTCTTTTTAGTTTCTGTTATTATTTTGTTTATCTCAGTTACTTGTCACAGAAAAGTCCTTGAGTCCATTCAAGGCAAGGTAAAACCTGCAATTCGTCATAGTTTAGTGGCTGGCACGCTCGCGCAACCCAATCCCCAGAATCGAAATTTTGGAGGAAACACTTTTTGGCACACTCGGTGGGACACCATTCGTGTTATTTTCCAGTTCAAGGAGGTTTGTTTTTGCAACAATTGTGATAACCCAAACACTTGCCACCCTAATAATCAATTGATTAGTGTGATTATTATTATTGTTGTTGTTGTCATAATTATAATTATTATTAATCACCAAAGCTTTAGGATATATATATAACAAAAATTACTAACTTATTATATTAATAGGATTAATGATGTAATTAATCCTTAAGATGAGGTCATTGCTTACATAGGGAGGGGGTATGTGGCAAAATTCTATGCATGGCTGAAAAAGAAAAAAAAAAAAAAAAAAAAAAAAAAAAACAAAACAAAACAAAACAAAGCAAAACAAGTCAGCCACGCTTGCTTGGAGAAAAAGAAAATGGATTGCTTGGGGACAAAGGGATAGAGAAGAATCTTCATAAATTAATGAGGGGAGACTTCCTTTGACTTGAGGGGGTATAAAAGGGCTAATTTTCAGCTCATTTTCGTGCTATTTTGGGCTGCTAAGAGAGTGTAACAAAAGAGAGAAATAGAGAAAAAGAAAGAAGGGAGCTCAAACCAAGAAAGTTTCAAAGCATTTTTCTACAAACCTAAGGTGAGATTTTTCATCTTTGAATGATATAGGATAGGTTCTAAAAGTTTCATGATGATTGGTTGATGTTTGGATAATTTTTGGAGCTTCAAAGAAGCATCAATGGCTTCCCTCATACTTTGTTTGATTGGTTCTCTATGCACAGTAAATGAAACTTTATGAAATTTTTTACCATAGTTTTATGATACTATAGAGAAGTTTCTGTATAAATCTTAGGCTTTAATACCTTGTAGGTTGTGAGAAATAAATTGGACAACCCGAAACACAGATTTGGAAATCTGTATGAATTCGTAACTTGTTTTATTTTTCTGATATTTTTATAAGATTCTACATGAAAAACTAAGCAAAATGGACTTTTGAATCATTGAAAAAGGTTGAGAAATGAATTAGTTATGAATTTTCAAAGTTTTGATTAAATGTGGGAAAAATTTCAAACAGCAGCTGGTTTTGTAGTTGCACGGGGAAGAAGATGTGCAGGTTGGTTAGGTGTGGCAGGGTGTACCATAAGCTACGTGAACCTTAGTGCAATTGGCCATGTGGGGCCCTCCTTAGGAGCTAAAAATATTTTTGAAAATCATATAAAAATACTAGAAACCTATATTTACAATTTTGTAACTATTTGATTGTGATAACATGGGTTTCAAAAATTAGGATATTATAACCCTTTTATGTAGTTTGTTTTCAAACTTTAACTACTTTAAACAAAGTGTATTGAATTCCGATTAAGTTACCATTTGAAACATTGGATTTATATCAACAAAATCTATATGAGGATATTGTGAGGCAAAATGAATATTTTTATTTTGAGCATTATTTTATTCACTTGTAAAATGACTATTATACCCCTATGTACTAAAAATAGCTCAAATGGATTCCAAATTGAGTTCTGTTTGAATCTATAAGATATTGGTGAGAAGTAAAACACTTTAGGGACTTTTATTAACATTTCTATGATGTCATCATAGTCCTCATAATTCTTGTATTTGCAATATAGCTTCTAAGTTTATGAAAATTGCAAATTATCCCAAATTGAATATTTGGCATTAAGATTTATGTTGAGTAATTTGATTACGATTGTTAATGGTGGTAGAGCATAATATGAATAATAATTCATATTCATAATTGGATATTGAAATATTATTGAGATTAATTAGTGTACGTGCATGATATTAGCATCCATATGTTGAGCAATATGATTATTAATGCGTGTACAAACATGTATTAAGTTATTCAGTGATCTATTTATGTGAAGTTGAATGCTTATACTTGTGATTGAGATTAAGATGTTGAGATGAGAAACAAGTATGTATAAATCTATTTTGTGACATGTTTATGTGAAGTTGCTTATACTTGTAACTGAGATTGAAATGTTGAGATGTTGAGATGAGACGACCGGGTTGAGAAAGCCCTGTAGTTAGTGCACTAATATGCTACTCCATTTTTTAGGGCAAGAGGCCAGTGGGGTAGCATACACACATAATGAGAGGTGTGTGCTGTGGTCGTAGATAGTATATCCTGTATGAGCAGACAGGTATGCTATGATTGTTTTTGCAGGTTGCAGCAGGCAACAGAGGCACAGGTACGTGCAAATTTTATATGCTTGAGTGGCATAACTTTTGAGAAGTGCTATTAACATCATTGTAGTATAAGATGTTACAAAGATGCTGTTACATGTAAGATGAGTTGTTGTATACTAATGTTAAGTATAGATGTTGTTACATGTAAGATGAGTTGTTATATACAAATTTTATATGCTTGAGTGGCATAAATTTTGAGAAATGCTATCAACATCATTGCAGTATGAGATGTTACAGAGATGCTGTTAAATGTACGATGAGCTGTTGTAGACTAATGTTAAGCATTCATGGATGAATTATCTCACTGAGCCGTGGTTTGCTCACCCTTTTATTAAAAATTATTTTTCAGGATTTGGAAATTTGTGACCTGTTGAGAAGACATGAATAGAAGAGCATATTTTCCTGATTCGATAGTTGTTTAGTTTTGATAAGTTGACATATGTGATGTAATATCAACAGTGATGCATTGTAATAATTATAATTTCGTATATGAGGTAATAAAGAAATTAATATTTATGTGAAGTAATATTTGTCAACATGGTGTCTCTTGGAGAATGAATGGATAAGGTTTTGAGTTGTCACTACCTCACTAGGCTTTAGCAAGGCTATTTTTGGGGCGTGACAACAATCATGCCACTAAAACATGGAGGACGTGGAAAAGAGACTTTTGGTCAAGAGTCTGGCCAAGAAGACAATGTGGAAATCCCAGGAGATAAGTCTCCAAGGAATGAAAATATAGAAAGCCAACCATTGGACCATGCAAGTGTTGCTAATGAATTTATTGGTGCTTTCAGGATGAATTTTGACATCATGATGCACGACATATCTCAGATGATGATGCAGCAAATGTCTCTTACTATGAAGATGTTTGTTGAGTCTAATCAGCAGATTAGTGAGAGTCTGAATAAAAATTTGGACAAACTACTTAGTTATACAGTGGAAAAACTTGGGCCAGCGTTTAAGAATAACGCTCATGAAAAATCCAGTCAATACGGTCGAAAGGCCGAAGGGTCAAATAACTTCAGGTATGGTGACATACACCTCTTGTCCAGGCAAGATCCTTCAGGGTCAAACCCACCAATATTTTGGCCTGAAGGGAAGATCCCCACTTCGATCCATTTGGGAAGTCAATTCGGTTAACCCAAACCAAATGTTGGAACAAGTGGAGTTAAGGATAATGTGTTCTATGCCTCACCCGGGGGGAAAATTTATAATCAAATGCTGAATGACTCATTTGATCCGAGTCGAAATAATAATTTTATGCTTGGAAATCCAAACGATATTCCAATTAGAACAGGCTGATCCACGGCTGGGAACTATGGGGGTTCAAATGAAGCCCCTTATAATTATGCTGGTCAAGAGGACCTTACTCAGACCTTCCAAACTAATTTGAGGGACAATCCAAACAATTTTCAGGGAAGAGATTGCTAATATTGTTAGGGAGCAAATAGGAGCAGGTCGACCACCAATTAGAATAGCTTATAGTCGCCCTTATCCTGATTACATCGACCAGCTCCACGAATTCCCTAGAGGTTTCAAGTTCCTTGATTTCACATTGTTTTCAGGGGAAGATAAACAGTCAACCTTTGAACATGTTGGTCGATTCACGTGCCAATGTGGTGAAGCAAGTAGCAGTGGTTATTTAAAACTGAGGTTGTTCCCAAGTTCTTTAACTGGTTGGGCCTTTAATTGGTATATCAACTTACCATCAGGGTCAATTATAACTTGGCAGGAAATTGAGTCTCTTTTCCATACTTATTTCTGCAAGGCTGAGATCGAAATAACAGTCGCTGATTTAGCCCGAATGTGCCAGGAACCTGGTGAAAGGGTTGATACCTTTGTCCAGAGATTCCGTAATGCCCAATGTAGGTGTAGGTCAAATTTAGCATAGTCTGATTGTGTTAAAATGGTGATTAATGGACTTAATCTGGAGAATAGGAAGAAGTTCATCGGTCAAGACTTTTTCGACCTAGGCCATCTTATGACCGCAGTGTCTAAATACGAGAGGATTCTCGAAGAAGAGAATCAAAGAAGGGTTTCTTCAAGGGGAACTTATTACAGGAACCCAAATAGGGAAGTGGCTCAAATTGAAGCCATGGAAGAAACTGAAGAAGAAATTGCCCTGGCCGAATTAAACATTAATCAGCCTTATATATGCAGGCCCTTGGTAAAATCCAAGGTGCAAGAGTTAAAACAAAATTTCCAAAGGAGACCAAATAATGGTAACCAAAATGAAAACAATTTTAGGGATAAGAAATATGATTTCGACCTCTCTAAAACAGAGTAGATATTCGACCTATTATTAAAAGATGGGCAGATTAAGCTATCGGATGGGCATACAATTCCATCTATCGAAGAAATGAAAGATAAAAAATATTGTAAATGGCATGATTGCTGGACACATCCAACAAATAGTTGTATTGTGTTAAGAGATGCTATTCAAAGGTCAATTAATAATGATAAATTGAAATTCCTCGAGAAGAAAACTGTTCATCAGGTTGATGAAAACCCATATCCTTTTGAGTTTCCAATTAATATGGTTGTTTTGCAGGTGCATGATTCTGATGTTTCAACCAAGGAGACCGAAAATGCTGAAAAGAAATCAGAAGATTAGGGAAAAGCTGTTGTGCAGGCTCCTCAACAGAGAAATGAAGCAATAAAATCGGTTTCTTTTATCCCTAGGGCTGAGGGTGAGACTTATGCTTACTCTGGGAGGCTGGATTCCAGTGCCGTCAAGAGATGGACTAAAGTAGCAATAGAACATCTCAGTGACATTTATGGTCACCCAATTTATTGTCGAGGATGTCACAACAAATTGGCAATGCCCTAGTATGATCCTAGGAATTTGAAGAAAGCTATGATTGGAGATGTTGAAGTCTCCATTTATAGAAGCGAGTTACAAGTCAGGGGCCTTATTGAGGTCGAAGTCGCAAATGCTACGGCCAGAAGGCCGAACAATTATGAACAAAAATTCAAATCAAGCAGCCTGTATAAGGCTAGACTTGAGAAAAAGAAGATAATACAAGAAGAAAATGAAGAGCATACTAGGAGTCTGAGGAAGGGTTATCGAAAGACTGATGATAGCAATAAAAGAATTCGACCTGATGAACATTTAAAAGGTCAAGGTTTACAAATCACTGTGAGAAATGATTATTAGGCCAAAGGCAATCAGGCGAATAAAATGAAAAAAAGTCAAGCATCCAGTTCTGGGACCGCTAAAGGTGATTTACGTGACTTAATTAATCCCAGAATGGTGAAGCCCAAGTCGACATAGCCAGAAAGGTGGGCTCAGGCACGTCACCCAAAATTTGGTCAGCCTGAAATGACTCGTACCCAGAAAAGGAGGCTCCAAAGAATACAAACTGAAGAAAAAAGGGAGCTGATTAAGAAGACCGGAGGATACTAGATTCGGGCCAATATTTGGAAACGTTTGGAAGCAATTGAGGAGGAAAAGAAATCTCTTCAAGTAGCTATCGAGAAGTGCAAGGAGGATGAAATCCTAGAAGCCGATGATTTTGACGCTGAGGATGATGACACCATTCAGTTCGGCTCTTTTCCACCAATTAGAATTCAGGTAAATATGGTTTTTATTTTACCTGCTGATTTTAAAGCCAAAGAAGGCCAAACTTTGTCTTTCGATGATGTCGATGTTGGCTTTGAGGGAAAGCTCTCAATCAATGAAATTTCAAAAACTCCAAATCGGTCTACTCAGACCGAGCTACCTAGTGAAAGTATTACTTTCACCAAGCCCAGTGAGAACATGGCTAAACACTTGAAACCCTTATATATTAAAGCCCACTTCAATGGGAAACCAGTTTCAAGGGTTCTGGTAGATAATAGAGCCTCTGTGAACATCATGCCAGTTTCGGTCATGAAGAAATTAGGAAAGACAGAAAAAGATCTATTACTTGCAGAGGTTTCGATAGTAAATTTCATGGGTGGAGCTGTAAAACCTGAAGGAGTTATTCCTATGGAAGTCATTGTAGGAAATAAAACTAAAATGAAGGCATTCTTTGTCATGAATTCGGCCTCAAATTATAATGTATTGTTAGGCCGCGATTGGATTCATGCAAACATGTGTGTTCCATCTTCACTTCATCAGTGTTTGATGATTTGGAATGGAGACAAGGCTGAATTAGTTCAGGCCGACAATCATCCGTTTGCCTTGACAAATAATTTTGCTGAGGCTGCTTTTTATGATAAGGATGTAAAGCCTTTGGAATTTCTAGGGTCTGATAAACATGGCCGACCCTTTAAGGTCGCTTCTCCAATGTTGGATGGAGGATACCATATAAATTCGGTCTCACAAGGGGCCGAACATGAAAACATAAATTTTAATGAATTTTGAAATCCAAGCATATCAAGAAGCCATGCAGAGAGTAGAATCCTACATGGCTGAAATCAATGAATCGGCCAGCCTGGCCGATTGTGTTAGAAAAGATGCGGATGAAATCATTTTGGACGAATTACAACTGGAGCCTAGGAAGTTGAGTGATGAAAAAGCCCAAGTCATAGATCCCCTGCAAGAAGTAAAATTACTAGGAGATTCAAAGCCGATTTTTATTAACTAAAACTTACCAGAGAACTGGAAAGAAAAATTAATCGGTTTACTAAAAGAGTTCAAAGATTGTTTTGCTTGGGACTATGATGAATTGCCAGGGTTAGACCGGAAATTGGTTGAGCATAAATTACCAATCAAAAAAGGATTTAAGCCATATAAACAACCTCCTAGAAGAATGGCTCCGGAAATTCATCTCAAAGTGAAGAAGAAATAGAGAGACTATTAAAAGCCGGGTTCATTAGAACGGCTAAGTATGTGGAATGGCTTTCAAACATTATTCCAGTCTTGAAAAAGAATGGAAAACTGAGGGTGTGTATAGATTTTTGAGATTTAAATAAAGCCACTCCAAAATATGAGTACCCAATGCCTGTGGTTGACATGTTGGTCGATACAGCCATTGGGTTTAAAGTCTTATCTTTCATGGATGGTCATTCGGGCTATAATCAAATTTTTATAACCAAAGATGATGTACAGAAAACAGCCTTTAGGTGCCCAAGTAGCATTGGAACTTTTGAATGGGTAGTAATGCCTTTAGGCCGAAAAAATGCTGGGGCAACTTACCAAAGGGCCATGAATTATATTTTCCATGATATGATAGGAAAATTTATGGAAGTTTATATAGATGATGTGGTGGTTAAATCTTCAGATCTAGACATTCATATGACCGATTTAAGGAAGTCTCTTGAAAGAATGCGTGCCCATAGTTTAAAAGTGAATCCCTTAAAATGTGTTTTTGGTGTGTCTGTTGGGAATTTCTTAGGTTATCTTGTCTACTAAAGGGGGATTAAAGTTGACAAAAACAAAACAAATGCAATTATCGATGCAAAACCACCATCTAATAAAAAAGAACTTCAAAGATTTCTCGGTCAAGTTAATTTCTTGTGCTGTTTTATTTCTAATTGTGCAGGGCGAACCAAAGCCTTCTCTCCTCTACTGAGGATACGGGCGGAGGACGACTTCAAGTGGAACAAGCAGCATCAGGAAGCATTCGACCAGTTGAAAGAATATCTGACAAAGCCACCGGTGTTAATGCCACCTAAGCAGGGAAAGCCCTTGAAGTTGTACATATCGGCCACTGAAGAATCTATTGGAGCATTGTTGGCTCAAGATAGAGATGATAGGCATGAGCAGGCCGTTTATTTTCTTAGTAAACTGTTGAATGAAATCGAGTGTAGATATACACCGATTGAAAAACTTTGTTTGGCTTTGTACTTTTCATGTATTAAGTTAAGGTATTATATATTACCTATTTTGGTTTATATAATATGTCAAACTGATGTGGTTAAGTACATGTTAAGTAGGCCGATTGTAAGGGGAAAAATTGCAAAATGGTCGTTAGTTCTTATCGAATTCTGTCTGCAATACACTCCCCAAAAGGCAATGAAAGGCCAAGCACTAGCCGATTTTTTAGCAAGCCATCCCAATTTGGGAGAGGTCCCTGAAATTTTTCCAACCATGGAGATTGGGTGTATTTCTCTGGTTCCATGGATCCTAATTTTTGACGGGTCTCGAACTGAGGAATCAGCCGGAGCAGGTGTAGTTCTGATATCCCCAACGAACAAAAGAACTCAATTCTCATTCAAATTAGATTTTGATTGTACAAACAATCAGGCCGAGTATGAGGCTCTTATTATCGGCCTCAGTTTATTGGTCGATTTGAATGTATCAAGTATCCTTGTTATTGGGGATTCCCAATTAATTTTAAAGCAATTATCTGGTGACTTCAAATGCGTGAGTGATTCTCTGATCGAATACAATAGGATTGCCAAATATTTGTTAGGTTTATTTGCTAACGTTTTATTCAAATGTGTTCTAAGAAAAGAAAACAACGAAGCAAATGAATTAGCCCAGATAGCTTCCGAACTGAAAATCCCTTTGAACATTTTCACCAGGACGATCACTATAGAAAGGAGATTAGAATCGTCCTTGAGAAATAAATTCAATCCGAATGAGTTGGTGTTATCATTAGATGTTACTCAAGATGATTGGAGATTTCCCATCATAAAATACTTACAAGATCCATCGATTCAGACCGAGTATAAAGTCAGGAAGAGAGCTTTAAAGTTTGTCATTTTAGATGATGAGTTGTATAAAAAGAATGTGGATGGCCTTTTGTGCTTGTGTCTTTCTAAGTTTTAGTCAATACAAGTCATGGCCAAAGTTCATGAGGGCATTTGTGGGGCACACCAAGCTGGTATTAAAATGAGATAGCTCATAAGAAGGTACGGCTATTACTAGCCGAATATTATGATAGATTGCTTAGAATATGCTAAAGGCTGTCAGGCTTGTCAAATTCATGGGCCAGTGCAGCGTGCGCCTGCAATAAGGTTGCAATCCATTGTCAAGCCTTGGCCATTTAGAGGGTGGGCAATGGATGTAATCGGTAAAATTTACCTTGAGTCATCAAAAAGGGATGCTTTTATTTTAGTAGCAACAAATTATTTCACAAAATGGTTGGAAGCCATCCCAATGCCTTCGGTTTCACAGACCAAAGTGATAAAATGTATTAAAGAAAATATCATTCTTAGATTCAGCCTACCTCAGACTATCATTGCTGATCAAGGTACAGTATTTACGAGAAGCGAGGTAAAGGCGTTTGCTGAGGAGTATGGTTTTGAAATCGTGCACTCAACGCCCTACTACGCTCAAGCCAATGGGCAAGCTGAATCAACAAATAAGATTTTAAAAGTAAATATTGAGAAAATGATTGATGAAAACCCTCGAGCATGGCATGAATTACTTTCAGAAACATTGTGGGCCTACTGAAATTCTAAAAGAACTAGTACAGGCACCAACCATTCGCCCTGACCTATGGTCATGATGTAATTCTGCCCATGGAGGTGACTGTTCAATCTTTAAGAGTCGCCAAACAAAATAGTCTAAGTGAGTTGGATTATCACGATGCTATGATGGTCGAATTAGATGATTTAGACGATGTTAGGTTACTAGCCTTGGATCGTTTACAGGCCCAAAAAAGAAAAGTTGAAAGAGCCTATGACAAGAAAGTTCAGCCTAAAAATTTTATTGAGAATGAGTTGGTTTGGAAGGTTATCTTACCCATAGGTTCAAAAGATTCTAAATATGGAAAGTGGTCTCCTAATTGGGAGGGACCCTTCAAGATTTTTAAAGTGTTGAAAGGTGGCGCTTACCACTTACGAAGTATGGATGGTGACATCCATGATCGGCCTGTAAATGGCCGTTTTCTTAAAAAGTATTACCCTACGATGTGGGAAAATGTCAAATGCAATTGTTAAGTCCATGTAGATCAAGATAAGAAGTCTGCATTCACCAAGTCAAATAAACATGTTCTGGCCGCATGGCCGAATAAGTCAAAATTATATCTAGTTCATGCATTCACAAAAATTATAAGTCCGACCCCATGGCCGAACAAAATAGAGTTGAGGAAATAAAAAGTAAAATGAAATTGTGCAGAGGCCTTATGGTCGAATCACATCACGAAAATGTTAAATGGCTACATTCCAGCCATGAAATGAATTGTTCAAGAGGAGGCAGAAAAAGAGAGGTTAGCAAGAGAAAGTAGTTCCCTGGTGCTCGACCATTCAACTTCAAAAGCCTGGAGTCAGTCTTCCAGGTCCTTCTGTTTCTACTCCAAAGCTTCTTCTTCTCCAGATAAAGACTGGTATTGGTTGGCCAGCTCTTGCGCTTGTTCCACTTTTGTAGAAAAAAACTTCTGCTAAATCAAAATTGAACAGTTTTTGCTTCCTTCAGCTTTTCTCTTGCCCCACCCACCTGCTTTTCTAGGTCAGCTACCATAGTATGAAATTGTTGTTTTGTTTTTTGACCTTTCTTAATCAGAGACCTCATTTTATCGGCCTCATCCATGGCCGCCTTAATTTTGGACTGGAGGTCGTTTATCTGGTTCAACGCCTTTCTGTTCTGGATTGCTTCATTCTTGATGGAAGAGTAAGAAGGGCAAAGGAGGGAAACTTTCTCCTCAAAAGACTGGATATTAGCTGCCAGGCCTGGTGTGGTACTAGAATCGGCCAAGATAACTTTTATGACCTTTTTTATTTTATTAACCTGAAAGAAAATGGTAGAAATGGGAACAGTGAAAATGGTCTTGAGGAGTTTTCTTGCTTTTTCAATATCAGTGCTTTTTGGGGGATTGGAGGTAGCAGAAGAGATAGGAGATTCGGCCAGCTTTGGCTTCAAAAAAGAATGGAGTTTCTCCAAAGAAGCCATGGCCAATGAATATTTGTCTTCTAATAGGATTGAGGAAGTTTTAGTGGGAACAGCAGAAGTTGTTTTTTCTGGAATATTGGGTGGCTGAGTCATGATTTCTGTGGGGTCAAGCAAAATGATCAACTCATCTTGATCTGCAGAATCGGCCTTGTCCACAGAATCGACTAGATGAGATTCATCAGCCTTGGAAGGTTTGGAGCTTTTGGTTGGTTTGGAAATGGAAGAGGATGAAACTGGCACAGAAGTTGAACGGGATCCTTTTTGAGACAATGACGCAAAGATTTTGCCCATGTCACCTACCTTAGACTTCTTAGACTGACTCTCCACAACTGTCGAGGTTTTCGGCCTGCCCCTTTTCTTGGCCTGAGTCTCAGCAGCTTGGGATTCGGGCTCCAGAGTCTTTGGCTTGGGATTCAGAGATTTCACCAAAGCAGCACTCTTACACTTCCCTGGTTGATTCCTTTGAAGCTCTTCCTCGTCCTCAGAAGGAAGTCCAGGTAAAGGAGCAAGGGGCCGTTGCTCATAGGTTGGGGCATCTGTAAAATGTGTGAAATTAGCAAAACCCAATGAAATCATTTAAAAAGAAATGGGCAAAGGAAATACCTATGCCAAAGGTTGATATGGGCCAGGTTATCCATTGAAATCGATCAAATTCTTTTTTAGTGGCGCGTCTCCCTACCCAAGTAACTTCATCGGGCGAGGATAAGGCCAAGGATGGTTCAATTAGGTCAGCTATTGCAAAGTTGGCAGAAAAAGTATATGGTCGATTTTTCTACAGCCATTTTTCAAACTTCACAAAAAACGTGGGACCTGACATAACCCTTTTTCCTTTATTTTTGTCATATATTCATCAAATTGTTTCGATTTTATGTTTAAAACAGTTCTATCTACTTTGTCGACCATTACCCACATGTCTTCCCCAGGAATCCATTTGATTTTATAAAATTTCTTATAAGTTAGTACAGACTGATAAGCTGAATATCGGTCAATAGGGATACCTTTGTTTGGTTTTCTGCTTCTTTCCCCCAGTGTCTGTGGCCTGCGATGAAATTGGATTAGTATCACCATTGCTAGAATTGGCCGAATTATCATCAATTTCATGCATAGAAAGCTTGTCAAAAGCCTTTGCTGAGTCCATCGGCCTATTCTCCCTAATGTAATTATCCGAAAAGGAGATAAAGCTATCAGATGCAGATGGTTGGTAATGGAAGGGAAATATTTCAAAATCTTTTTTCAGGGATTTAAAGATGTAGTCAACACTATCCACCTCATCAATGTCATGGATGACAAGCCGATTCAGAAAATCAAAATTCAGGTTGTAAGTAAGTGGAAAAGGGATGGATTAGCGTAGGCCGAATTGTCTAGCAACAAAGTGAGGACAATAAATCTCTACTCCACAGCGATTGTTTCCAGAGTTTTCTAAGGTTATCCTGTGATAAAGGTCCCTTGGAATCAGTACGCTATCCAAAAGGACTTTAGTGCCGATTTTGGAGCCTCAAAAGTAGTTACGGCCAACAGCCACTATGGCCCAAGTCATAATGGAAAAAATGGAAAAAATTGTTTTTGAGACTGATTATTACATGAATAGAAAAAAATGAAACAATCTCGAAAAGAATGAGGATTATGGGTGAAATCAATAAAGTTATACCCAAGGGAAGGGACATTGTCATGGGATTCACAGACAGGACTTATTTTTGAAAAATACGCATGTAACCAGATTTGGAGCATCCAAAGGGGACCTCCCCAAAGTTGAAAGTTGGAGGACAATAGATTAAACAGGCCCCTATAAAGACTTGAAAGAACTAAAGGCCCCAGAGCAGCTTTGTATCCTCTAGCCAAGTAAATGGCTAATTTCAAGTCGACCTTAACAATTTTAGAAGAGGGGGAGCAAAAAAGGCATTTGCAGATCCAAAAAAAGAAGAAAGCCACATATTCGGCCTCATCAACATCACCCTCTGTTTTCATATTAAGGTTGAGAAAGTTGGTATAGGATGTACTCTTTTTATCAAAAGAGATTGAATTATCGAAGTCAAGAAGTTTGGCCAATGCATTTACCCATTTCCCATTAGGACGTAAGCCGAAAAGTGCAGCCAAATCTAGGAGTGTGGGGGTCATCATCCCAAACTTAAAGCGAAAAGAGTTGGTCGAAACTGACCAGCATAAGGCTGAGGATAGGATTTCTTTGTTAATTGGGATTTGGAATTTAGACAGGTAAAGGATTTCATAAATCCCCAATTCGTGCCATTCATTAGCTTTCACAGTAACTATTCTATCAAACCACGAGAACCAATTTTTTTGTCTATTTGGCCAACAACGAATGGATTTAGAAAATGAAGAAGCAATATTACACTTGGGGTTTTCAAAAATGAAAACTTCAGATTGAGGTTTTGGAAAAATAGAAGAATAGGGCCTGGCGGCTTCAGCAGAGAGGAATAAAGGACCTAAAGTGTAAGAATCATTGTAAGGGATGGCCATTGTGGGGTCAGTTGTTTGGAAAGCCTCCAAGCGTTCTTTGCCGGCGACATCACCAGGTGCGGATTTTGCCATGGATGAAGGAGAAGTGCGAAGAAGAAAAACGACAAAGCTAAAAGCAGAGGAAACGCACGAGCAGAAGACTTGGAGGTAGCAGGGAGAAAGCCAAAGACTTCGAACAGAGGAGAAAGCGACAGACTACCAGAGAAGGGAGTGAACAGATTGCCGGAGAAGAACAAGCCCTAGAGAGAGAAGCTCTAGTTTGAAGAGTCTGTTTTTGTAAGGATTATGAAGAGTTTTGGCGCTTTAGAAAGAGTAATGGAAAGACATCCTGAAAAGACATGTTCCCTTGGGAAGAGAGAACAGCGCAGTGATATTATTAATAAGTTAATGCCGTTAATAGATGAGCAAATCAGAAGGAGACACGTGGTGTATAAAAGAAAGCATAGGGCATTGACACGTGCCTCAGAAAAACAAAAGAGACATAGTATGATCAGAGGCCGATTTGAAGGATTGAAACATTTTACCGAAAACCAATTCAGTAAAATGTGGGAGGCAATGTTTACATCCTAAAATCGGCCTAACAACTTTTGAGTGTTTGGTCAAAGAATCATGAAGGTAAACTCAAAAGCTGTCCACGGTTTGCGGGGTTAAAACTTTTCAAATCGGCCAGACAAGGCCGAATTGTTATTTGTGATGGAAAGTAGTTAATTAACTACGTGATAAACATGGTTTCCCGAATGAAATCGTGGAGGGCCCCACGTAATAGAAATGGCTTCTAAAAAGAGGTCATAGAGGGTTATAGAACATGGGGGTTATGAGAGCTAAAGGATCGTGGAAATGGGCGAAGTATAAGGAACGATTACGAATGAAGCATATAAAAGAGAGAGATTAGCCACCTGGAAACCTCCTTCAACATCAATCAACAAACCAGTTCTCAGGAATTTTATCTTTTTCATTTTCTTTTAGAAATCTAGGACTTTAAAACTAGAAACGTGTGCTCCTTTTTGGTCAAAAGAGTGTGCACCCCTTTGTCCATCATTGTAATTCGAGAAATTGATCAATGAAAATGACCTCCTCCGTGGTAAGCATTTTTTTTTAGTTTCTGTTATTATTTTGTTTATCTCGGTTACTTGTCACAGAAAAATCCTTGAGTCCATTCAAGATAAAGTAAAACTTGTAATTCGTCACATTTTAATTGCTGGCATGCTCGCACAACCCAATCTTCATAATCGAAATTTTGGAGGAAACAGATAGCCACTCAAATCAGGCGCTAAAGAGCATTTTATGACGTTCCATGATGTTAGATTTCCGTTAACTTTTTCAAAAGTTTAGTACTTGGCTGGCTATTTAGTTAGAGGGAGTTTAGATAGCACGGTTGGATATATTCTAAAACCCCTCCCAAAACCCTCACTCTCTTTCTCAGTCCCTCTCTGTATATCAGCTAGGGTTTTTTTGCAGAGACAAACTAACCATGGCGACTCGTTTCCTTTCTCGCTCCCTCCTCGCCAAACCCTCCCTCTCCTCTCTCTTCTCTCTCTCCTCGCCCTCTCTTTCTCTTTCCACCCCTCGCCTTTCTCTCTCCTCTTCTTTCTCCACCTTCTCTTTTCTCCGCTGCCGCCCCCTCTCCGCTGCAGCCATCTCCGCCATCCGCCACCTCCCCCCGGCTACCGGCCTCCGGGGCTTCGCTACTCGCCGGAGGACGTCTTCCCTCAACAAACCTAACCCTAACTGGTCCAACCGCCCTCCCAAGGGGATGATCTCGCCCGACGGCTGTGATTTCGAGCACTGGCTTGTTGTGATGAACAAGCCCGAGGGCGATCCTGGGAGAGATGAGATTATTGATAGTTATATCAAAACCCTAGCGACTGTCGTCGGAAGGTGATTCTTTTTTTCTTTTCTTTGTCTATTTTCCTTATGAATGGTTACTGAGAAAATGGCAGAAATTTTGAAAATGTAAATTTGTGTTTTGTGCTGTTTTGGTTTTCGTAAATGCTGAGTTTGGTTGCTGAAAAGTGGTTGAAAAAGGAAATTAAAAAATTTGAATTAATGAACTTGTTATAACACTCCAATGGTGGAACCCCACTCGACTAGCCCGGAAAATGGAGAATAAATTGAAAATGGAAATTTGAAAAGTATTGGTTTTTAGAAATGCTTTGTTTGGTTTATTGAGAAATGGTGGAAAAAAGATGAAACTTCTATAAGATAACTTGTTATAGAATTTTGCAATAAAACACCACTCAACGTAGCCATGGGTCGGTTATATTAGCCTTGGTTACATGGACATTTTAATTTTATTGAGTTCCAGCTTTCAATAATTAAATTTCACAATTAAAAAGCTTGATTTGGTTTTATTTTCCACTAATTGCTCGGGGACCCAACAAAGATTTTGTATTTTGACAATTTTGTGTTGAGACTTGAGAGATGAAGCTTTTGGTATAAGAAATATTACAGTTGCTCCCTCTAAAATGTGGAAGCAGAAATTTAGGTGGATTAGTTGCTGGAATGTGTTGTCAGTTTGATGTAGCTTGTTACTAATTTAGTGTTGTTAGTTGGTTGCTATTTTATGGATGTGTTTAAATTTAACTGAAGCATTTACTGTGCTTATGAGTGATTTTCAACTTAATCATGGAAATTTAGTTTTGGTGAAGTTAGTGCATGGCATTGTGTGTGTAGCAGTGGAGGCATTGGGAGGGGGGAGGAAAAGGGTGGGTTGTTTTTCTTGTAAGCCTATGAAGCATTGGAGTTGTCATGGTAGTGTCAGACACAACACTCTTCTAATACACCTTTGATGCAACACCTCTCCCTTTGCCTCCACCTCCATCCCCTTTTTCTTCTTTTATCATTTTTGTCCTAACTTCTCCATGAACAACTCAACTAGGGTTTGCAAAGTCAATTCAAATGGGTGTGTTTTAAATGATATATATATATATATATATAGACACACACACACTTATGAATTATGATGCTACGTGATATATAATCATATGTATAAAAAGATAAATGTTGTGTTCCCGTTGTGTAACGTAGATTTTTAAAGATTTTTTGAGTCAGCGTGTCCATGTTGGCTTCTTAGGTAGCTTAGGCATTTAATATATCATGTTTTGGCTGTACAAAAGCTTTCTATTATTCCCCTTCCTCAAATATGATTAGGGAAAAATTGCTTCTCCTCTACTTTTGTTGTTTCTAATTATATTTTGCATGTATTTTTCTTATAGTGAGGAAGAAGCAAGGATGAAAATCTACTCAGTTTCGACTAGATGCTACTATGCATTTGGATGCCTTGTACCTGAAGAACTTTCACACAAGATCAAAGGTACATTTGCTTTGTAAGTGCTTGGTTAATGCTGTTTCTGTTCATATTGGGATTTCTAATGGATCTTATCCTTGAATGTTTTATTTTCAGAACTGCCCGGAGTACGGCTTGTTCTTTCAGATTTATACGTGGATGCTGAGAAAAAGGATTATGGAGGTACAGATCTGCTTGTTTTATTTGGTGGTGTTTGTATGTGAGTGAATAAAATCATTTTTTTTTCCTACTATCTAGCATTTTATGTTTCTGATTGTCCAGAAGTAACACTGCTTTTCTGTTGATCTGGTGTTTGTGACGACTTAAATCTCTTTTATTTTCTGCAATGATTTTTTTTTTTTTTTATATGTGCAGTAAACTTGGTCTTTCTTTTTTCATATGTATTCCAAATGTTATGCACCAAATTCTTTAAATCTAGTTCAGTATTTAATTGGGGAAGGCAATGGGAATAGTATGGCATTAGATTGGTATGCCCACTAGCAGGTCTAGGGCGGGAATGGTATATTATCACACATCCTGCATCAGTTTCAGAGTGGGTAGGAAAATAGTTGCCCCCACCCTTGCCCTCACCTGTCTGTCTCCTGTACTGCTTGATTTTGGTAAATTTATAAGGGTGTTTTTGATCAAATGTTAAAAATTACTGTGAGGACCAGCCCTTGTCTGAATATGACAGAAGATGTGGAAGGGAGTCAGGGAGTCTATCACTCTATCATGTACAAAAGATAAAGCCATCCTCTTGTGTGAAGAGTACAAAACGGCTTCATTATCTTTTTCCCTTTGATATCTGCGTGCCCAGCCTACCCAGGCTTGGGCTTTGGCTGCTTTGGAATGAATTTTCATCTCCCATTCCTGGTTCAGTTTAGGACTGCCTCATTTTTATACCTGTCCCATTGTAATTCATATTTGATTTTTATGATGCTTGGACTAACAGATTGTTCAAAAATGTGATTGTGCAAGCTTGTGTTTCTACAAAATTTGTCTTCATCTGTACATTTTTTTAATATTAAAAGATTCTTTTAGTTTTATACACGCCCTCTACAGTTTACTGTATTGTTTTTCTGGTAATCTTTTTGTTCTCTAATCCTTTATAAATCATCTAGCACAAAATTCAACCCCACACTCATTAGCTGATCAATAACTCCAATTGTATTGGAAACATAATACATATGAAAATTTCAATATCCTATGATTAGGCCATAGATTTTTAAATTTAATGTGACATCTTAGTTTCACTAGGTTGTCCAGTGGGAATTTGGCTTAAGACTCGAAAGATGGCTTTTCAAGCAATGGACACTGTAAATGCGTGTGATGTGCCACATAGATATATCTATTCTGTGGAGTGTGGATACCTTATGTAGGTTGGTTTGGCTTTTAAGTTAGTTACATTGTTTTTAAAGGCCATTGAGGTATACAACTTTTAATATCTATTCTGTGGATACCTTATGTAGGTTGGTTTGTGCTTTTAGGTTAGTCACATTGTTTTTAAAGGCCATTGAGGCATACAACTTCTAATTTCTACTACGTCAGGCAATTTAGCTTTCCTTTTTAAGTCATTCTTAAAGAACACCTTTTATAATACTGGCTAGGGAACCAACCGTAGAAACAATGCCATTATGTTTGTGAGCCTGTTGCTTGTGAACTGGTTTTTACGACAATTTAGTCATTTAATACTTTATTGCTTGTAACTTTGTTTTCTTGCTTTTGGTTTTCATTTGGTAGGAGAACCTTTTATTAATGGGCAAGCAGTTCCATATGACCCCAAGTATCATGAGGAATGGATAAAGAACAATGATAGAGCAGATAGAGCAGATTGGGGAAGCAGACGCAATGATAGGCCTTGTAACTCTGATATATCAAGAAACTACGAGAGGAGAAGAGAAAATATGCAGAAGCGAGATTTTCTGAACAGGGATATGCCGCCTCCTAATCGTTCTGCACCCAACATGGGGGGAATGTGATTAGGCCATAGATTTTTAAGTTTAATGTGACATCTTAGTTTCACTAGGTTGCCCAGTGGGAATTCGGCTTAAGACTTGAAAGATGGCTTTTCAAGCGATGGACACTGTAAATGCTTGTGATGTGCCACGTAGATATATCTATTCTGTGGATACCTTAGGTAGGTCGGTTTGGCTTTTAAGTTAGTCACATTGTTTTCAAAGGCCATTGAGGCATACAACTTCTAATGTCTACTACTTCAGGCAATTTAGCTCTCCTTTCTAAGTCATTCTTAAAGAACGCCTTCTATAATATTGGCTAGGGAACCAACCGTAGAAACAATACCATTATGTTTGTGAGCCCGTTGCTTGTGAACTGGTTTTTACGACAAGTTAGTCATTTAATACTTGGGCTGGTCATGGGGAAAGGACCATGGCCACCATAGGTAGATGCTTGGGTGGGACTGGTCATGGGTTTACCCCCTCAAGTTGAGCATGGCCAAGCTTCCAAACTCGGCTGAGTTGCACCCCTATGGCACGAAGTGCTGTGAGAGCCGGAATAGTCCGATTGCTTGGAGCTGTGAATTGGTGAATCGGTAACTTGTTAAGTCCAATTCTTTACTTCAATTGTTAGGTACATATCTAAAATATTCCTCAAACGTGTAATTCTCTCCAAGAAAACTCATAAAATAATTTTCTTATTGGTCAAACTCAAGTAAAGATTAATTTTTTCCGAAAAGACCAAAATCCTAACCTCCATCCAATTTTATTTGTGATAATTTTTTAGACTAAATGTCTTTCTGAGAATTATTTGTTGGGTAAATATCTAAAATATCCCTCAAAAAAAGAATTCTGTCCAAAAAATGTAATAAGGGTATTTTAGTCAAGAAAATTCATCGCTCAAACGGAGTTGGATGGAAGTTAAGTTTTAGGGTTTTTTTGGATATAGTGTAACCCTATTTGGGGTTTTTTTATAGGAAAATTATTTTATCAGGCTTTTGGATATAATTCTTTTTATGAGGGATATTTTGGATATTCACCCTTATTTGTTTTTACCTAAAGAACTACTTTGGTATTTTTGTCATTTGAGCACAGAAAATATGAAGGCATTTTTGTCCAGAAAATCCATTAATATTTAAATAGAGTTGGATGGAAATAAATATTTTGGTATTTTTGAATGAACTTTCATCTTATTTGGGTTGGCTGAGGCCCGAGGGAAAGAAAATTAGATGAAATTTTTAGATAGAATTCCTTTTTTTTTTTTTTTTTTAATAGCGGAATTTTGGATATTATTTCTAAATTATTTATGCATCAAATCCAAATTAACTCGATTTAAACTGTTCGAACCATTCGAGTTTTAAATGAACCAATGGAAACTAGCCAGATAGACTGGTTCTACATAAATAATGTGTCATAAAATTACCTGGTAATTTGAAAACAACGCATAGACTTAAATCACTAGTTGAAAATTTCAAAAACAATTTCTATAGAAAAGGCAATATATATATATATTTTAATGTCTGCATCTCAAAAGACTAATATATTCATTCAAATAAAACATTGAATTTTGTTTATACCATTTTAAGTTAAAAGATTCATCCCTAGGAATGGTGTCATTACAAAAAAAATGGGGCTATCATGAAAATCTAGTAAAATATTAAATAATGTCAAGAAATCCTATACTTTTTCCACAGAAAGACCATAATTACCAAAATCTCACTTTATAAATCAGTGTTTTCAAAGAATGGCTGTAGATTGAGTTGTAAAAGTATTGGGTCTATGTAATATTAATTTTACTTTTTTATTTATCCAAAAATTACTCAGATTTTTTATCCAACTAATCTCCTACAAAAAAATTTTCTTTTTTTGGGGGGGGTGGGGGTGTTCTCTCTGTTTGGTTTGGATAATTTGGTCTAAACTTTTATGATAAACAAATAGAGGGAAAACCAAACATGGTTTGTGGTATTGAAATACTTGTTATTATAGGCTACAATACTTCATTGTGCCATCTAAGGCTTTTACAATTAAAATGTACATGTGGCTACACCTTAGCCGTACATCACAGAATCATAGGTATCTTGCCACAAAGAATTGTACCCATGCTCCTCCAAGGGAACTCCATAATAGATTTGAGAATAGTCACTCACACCTCCAAATTCAATTATACCATCCATCTCATCTCCACAAGGGTCCATGTACCAATTGGTCACGTCATCGCTCGGAGAGGAAGAAGTCAACTCCATATCAATCCAGCCAAAATCAAGATCAGCCGAGGTCGAGCAATCCTGACCGTCCACTTGTCCCGCATTGCATAATTGATAGTCCTCCTGGTTGACACCAAATTCCAGCTCCATAGGTGAATCGAGACCGTACGTTCTATTGGGACTGATCTCCGCTTCTAGAGATCGAATTACGCTCATTAATCTGTCGTCGTCGCCCACCTCACCTTGTGATTCTTCCAATAATGACATGAGAAGGGCACCGTTGATTTCGGAGACCTCAAATTGGTTGAAGTCATCATCACCGTTGATGCATGCATAGTTTTCGAAAATTGGAGAAGCCATTTTTGTACCAAGAAAATTAAGATGAATTTCCTTAGAAGAAGTGAATGTAGAGAATAAGAAAGGAAGAAGCCAAGGCTAGGAAAGGTATAGAGTTTTAGAAGATTGTATCAAAATTTCACAATGACTTCCTCAGGAGAAGTAGGCCTTTAAATAGGCAAACAATGGGGGGCACATCGCCACCAGGACAGCTTTTCATGATAGACCCACCAATCATGTGCAGCCAATTCAATATTATAAATAAATGAAAAAAAAAATAATATAGGATAATATTTTTATGATATGATCTAAAGTTTCTGATTGCTGTCTGCTTGGGTCCATTTGCATTTAGCACCTTTGGTTTTGTATTTCCTATTTGGACCACTAGGTGACATTGATTATTATTAATATCCATGTACAATATTTGGTCGAAAGGTGAAAAGCTGCCCACCAATCTTGCCAGCGCAGAGGCTATCAATCGATAAGGTGGTACCTAGGTGGGGTGGAGTTTTGATAAGTCCCTGATGGCGTTTCTTACTGTTTCATTGTTGGCAAAATTAAAGTTCCTTGCACGTCATCAATCAAGGGTAATCGACAACAAAGAATAGAAAAGATTATAATAAAAATAAATAAAATGTCACATAACACCTAACATTGCCATCCTTACATATGTAAACTTTTAGAAGAGAGCCTAAATTCCCCATCTCTCACATCAAGGCCGCCCAAAATATTCTTTATGCGATATACGATCAATTGGCCTTTTTAAATAAGACATGTTTAGAAGATATTCGTGTTTACACATTATTATTATTATTATTATTTTTGCCAAGCAACGAGGTGTCCGAACTGTCAGAACCCGACTAATCTCCGCTCCCCATGCGGGGCCACCGCCCCATGAGGTCGTTTAACGTTCAGGCTAGTAACCCTGACTGGTAATTGGCCAAGAGAAATTGACTGGTTTCGAATTCGGAATATCTGAGTTTACAGCTCACCCCTTTGCCGCCAGACCAACTCTCGTTGGTTTTATACATTATTGGGAACATGTTTTCTTGCAGTATAGAGATCATGAAAATATTGGTCCAAAATAACACCTTGCTAGCATTATTGAACAAGAAGGGCACACATTTTTAATTTTTTTATTTTAGGTCAAATGAAGAATATCTTAGGTCATTGAACTTAGACTAAATGCACAAACTAACTGCAAAAGGGTATAATTGATGAGTGCTAAATAACATAAGGAGATAAATTGGACAAAAAAAAATAAAAAATTCATCATGGTTACATAAAAGTATATGCCCAAACAGCAGCACCATTGAAAAATTAAAAACGTTCTATTGGACAACTCCCATTAAACAAATCTTTGGAAGAATAAATAAATCTCCACTTGTCCAGCAACAAAGGGCTTTCCAGGTGAGCAGAATCCGGTCTTAGTGCACATACGACCCAAACAATGTAAGACAGAATGAACAGAAGGGCAGACCATATCTCCACGATACGAAGATCAAGTAGCAATAAAGCAAGGCCAAAGTGGCAAAGTGTCCACTGCCATTTGTTGTTGCCGGAATGGATCTGTGTGGGGTCCCACTTTTCACAGTACATAGGGATTGAACAAGAGAAATACTATAGTCTATGTACTCAGACCTCTATAAAGATGATCAATTGTTTTGGGCCATTTGGTTTTTACAATGCCATTTTAGATTCAACACAAAAAATGCAATGGAGGGTCATTATATCAGCTGGTTAAAACCATCCCACCACCATGATTTTGACATTTGTCAATCTGCCAAGTGGCTGGGGCCTATTGTAATGTTGGTCTTATGCCTTAATCATGAGTCACGTGTCCACTAATGGTGCTTGAGTACAAATGCTCAAGATACATGCAAGTCACTCTCCACTCGAATAATGGGGGGTTTTGTCTGCCACCCTTATTTTTGACCACCCAACCCAAAGATTTGAGATTTGATGCACGTGGTGCCACCATGGCACAACATGTTGGGTGGTGTGTAGATCTCACAATCTCTCTTTATCTTTTTTGGAAGGTGAATGAACCCACAAACATGTGACGTGCAGCCTTCAAGCACCGGCCAACCCCATTTTGACTCCATCAATGATTATTATATTGACAAATTAGCCACTTGTAGTCTTGATTTTGTTAAGCAACGAACACAGTCACTCTTTCCATTAAAAAATCTAAATGGGTGTTTGGTTTAATGATTGTGGAAGCAAGCACACCTCCCCCTTGACAGAAGAAGTACTTCCCCATATTGGAAAAAAAGCCTGCACAAAGCTTTCATTTGCTCATTGTAATTGGGTTATTCTAGGTCCTCTTTGATCCCTTCTTGGATTGGTCCTCAACTTCCCCATGGGACTTGGCATCTCTAACTTACGATGGAGGGGACTTGCTGCATGTCAAATTTTTATATGTGGTCGTTAAGCATGTTCTTAAAGTGGGTAATAGGTCTGTTCATGATCCAGTTAACCTTATGGGTACTAAATTGTAATTATTTTGGTTTTATCCCTATTTCTCAAATTCTTTTTAGTGTTATCGTCTCTGGATTTGAAAGTTGATGATGGGGTGCTCCCTATTACTTCTTTTTCCTTTATATAAGCATTTGATTATCAAAAAAAAAAAGTCTTCTTTAATAATTAATGGCCGTGAAATAAGTTATATTATAAAAAGAAATTGAACTTTTTGTTGATTGAAATAATAACTCTCTCATATAAGGGATATATTCCTCCTAACAAGACTGACTTTGCAAGTTGTTCCTACAGGGAGCCCGTCTCTTATTTGGTCCATTGGGAAATTCCTTGGATCATAAAGGATAGATAAGGATAAAATTAATAGTTAAAATTTAATTTATATTTGGTAAATTCCCTAGACAATGAAGGATGGATACAGTCAAACATATACAACCCTACCATGAAAATAATAATTTCAAAATTAATAGAGGATACGTGCTAGTAGTCATCTTGTTGGGAGGAATCCAAAAAGAAAAGAACCTATGTATTGTAGGTATGGTTTGCACGTTAAAGCTGTTCCTCTGTACAGCACGACCCCACTAATTGTTAGCCACTATTGGTGTATTGTGATCTACACTTTAATAAAAAATTTCACCGTCCTGTCCAATAAACTACAGCAATATTCAAATCCTATATTAAGGAAAGTATAAGGTGCCCTTTGGGCAAAGGGGCCTTTGCCCACATGCAATTCAACCAGGAAAAAAAAAAGGAAAGAAAGAAAACAAAGTTTTGATTGATGCTGTAGCAGGTAAAGTCTGAGTTAACTATAGCATCAATCAAAACTTTGTCTCCATTAAGCAAAAGGTATCATAAGTTTTCTAATCTTTTAGAAATTGAACAGTCTGTATTATTCCATACAATACGGCGACCTGCCGGCGGGTCAATCTAGGGGAACCTTCACTGATATTGGCCTTAGGAGAAACTCAAAAGGAAACGTAAGGTGCACCAGCAGGAAGGAAATACAATGCGTACGTAGAATGTACTGGGCAAATTCCTTTAAGGGCATTTTTGGGTGTTCCGATTTGAAATTTAAACAATTTAATAAGTTTTATATATTATTGGAGGCACAAAACTTATCGTCTTGAATTGACAAATTCAAGATATTCAAGAAAATGACAGTGATGATCACAAATAAAAATTAAAATTAAAAATAGTAGAATTTCATGAATTTTTAAGAATTAATCTTATAACAACAATTATAGTGATGATTTTGATTTGATTTGATTTTGATTTTTGATTTTTGATTTTTTGATTTTTTTATATTCTAATTCAAGGTAATAGATTTGCCTTTCTGTGGAGGAAAAAATGCGAACAGGATGGGAAGAGGGCTTCGAGCTCCATTGTACACGAGGGGCTGGAAGAGAAAATGAAGGTTAGAGGGTGACTAGAGTGTTCCGACCAAGTCTCCTCTGATACTCAAGTCGAGTGGAAGATTATAGAAAAGGGTAGAAGAGCTTAGTGTATAGAGTTAGGTCATACCCTCGTGATGTGACATGGTCCTTTCTTTCATAAAATGTCACTAGTTTATAACATGTGTGTCACACTGGTGAGGTTTATAAAAATAAATATTATGAAATATATATATATATATATATATATATATATATATATACACCCGTGATGGTAATTTAGATAGTAAAGAATTGTGGCTCAGAAATCATAGACTTTGAATTCATATTTTCGCTCTTCTATTATTGAATGCATGGACTTGAAGATGGTTTGTGTATCATAGGAATTAATTTGGACCTAACGGTTTGAGATACTCCTCGTTTGGCAAAAGTATATTTGAACAACTTTTTAAGCATTTTTTTAGTTTTTTAAGCAATTTGATATGTTAATACATATTCCGGTGTATCGCATTTTCCTTTTTAATCATCATTGCCTCTATTTGTCTCCTTTTTTGATTATGACTATTTATAATTTTATACGTTCAATTTTTGGGAAAGGAGATGAATAGATATAAAAAAAACGAAGAAATATGGTATAGTCTACTAAGTTTGGGTAAAACATTATACAGTGTAGGTTTTCTGATTCTCTTACATAAAAACAAAGAGATATACAGTATACACCAAACGTCAACCTACCTATACCACGTGAAAAAGAGCAGTAAAAACCAAAAAAAAAAAAGAAGAAAAGTTAGAGAATTTACCTTTTGGTGATCACTTCTCAACTTAATACCAAACATGAAACATTAGTAGTCCTTTTGAAACATGTATATAGTCAATTGGTAGCAAAGTGGCAGAAAATATTCTTTCTTTGGTATTAAGTTAGAAATTGATCACTAAAAAAGTAATTGTTCCAAAAGTCATTAAACATAACTTTCCTTTTGGGAAAATTACTTTTTAGTGATTTTTTCCCAACTTAATACGACAAAATGAAAATTGATAGTTATTTTGATGTAAGTATACAATTAATTTGTAACAAGTTGACAGATATTATCCTTTTTGTGGTATAAGATTGGAAAGTGCTCACTAAAAGGTAATTTTTACCTTTTTCTCTAACTCTTCACAGATTTAGCATGTGATTTGAAAAAAAAAATTCATAAATTGACACGTGGCATCAACAAGGAGGCATTCCTCTGTTATATATATATATATATATTAATTGTGGCTGGGTTGGAATTTAATCGGGCACTTTTATGGTACCCACAAAATTTTAGTCTGGCATACCCATTTACTATTCAAAGTGATTTACTTATCATTTTAAGTGGTTCATTCACTATTTCAAATAACTCACTTACCATTTAATGGTTGCTTACCATTTGAAATGACTCTATATGTATGATACTCAATTTTTTTACTCGGATACCATAATTGGCCACTTAATCGGGATTGCAAAATAACTATCTACGATGGTTTAGTCTTGTTAACCTAACTTGGGTTACAATTGTTCCCTTGGTTTGCCCAATCATTTAACTTTAGGGATAACCGTTTAACCATGGTCTAGACAATTGACTGTTTTTAGAATAATGCCTATGTACGTGTGGGATTACTAGGGCATGAGCTTCCAAATCATTCTCATAGGCCCTTCTTTTCGGATTCGGATTTGGTGAAGTTTGGGACTTTAATTGCATGGTAAAGTTACCGTTGGATTGACGCCACGTGGCAATGAAGAAAGGACGATTCGGATTTGCTTATAGCAAAGTAGTTCTTAAATTTTGTGGTCTCAACTACTTTATTTCCAACGAATTCGAACCACCCTTTTTTCTCCTTTGCCTACGTGTCATAAATCCTACATTTACTGCACTATGCAATAAACGTAGCTAACTGCACCAAATCCGAATCCCCCTTTTCCTACTCGGGTAGCTCAAGTCATAGATGTGAGGTGGAGACCGCAATACTGATTTGTGTTTGTGAACCAAACCAAGCAATGGTAATTTGTTCCAGAGCCGCGTGTCATCAGGTAGGTTGGGGGCATCACCAATTCAAATTGTTTCTACATACCTTCAATTCTTTTTAAAAATTTTTGTGAATTGGATAATCAAGTAGGTCTTTATTTATTTATTTTAATGACTACCATATCTAATGACAGTTATGAATTGAATAAAAAAGCATGTCCCTTTTGGTTTGAAGTAGCAAAATGATTGTGACAATTCATTTCGACGGGTGAATAGATTTGGTACACTAGTTTCTCAGGTCTGTTTGCGCGTCCAAATGAAAATTAAACAGTTTAAAGTAGTATTATCCTATGTGAATGTGAGCTTCTTTATTTGTATGTTAGTAAAATATATTTTAAAAAAAAAAAAAAAAAAAAACCTTTTTGAGATATAAGGACCCATGTTGCACCCAGTCGGGGATGGCCTTAAAGAGTGTATAGGGTTTCACGTTTTCTTTAAAAGTTATGGTCTTTTGAAAGTTAAATGTAAGTCAACTTTGTGAATTCCTGGGTGTCTTTTTTAATTGGCGAGTGAACAAAAGAAGAAAAAAAAACTAAATTCAAAAGAAAGAAACGATACATGATGAATGACTGTTAAAGACTTGGGATTTGAGAGTTTGAGGGGTAGGGGATGAAGTGGTGAAGGAGAGAGCAACGTAGTCTCAGAGAGTTTGTGGGGTAACGGGAGTGAAATTGTAATACGACTAAACAAAGATTTTTAAGCCCGTATGTGCTGATTTGGATTGTACTCTCAATGCATGAGGGGTGTAAAATTGGCTTAATCAGTACATGGCCTGTCCTAATCCAGTCTGAAAAAAATTTGGCCAAGCCTAGTCTAGAGTGGTCCAGCCTAGCCTTAGCCAAATTTTGAAGATGGGCAGACTTGGGCTTGGTATTTTGTAGCCCCGCCGAACCCAAGGTCCAACCCGAAGTTAACCCATTTTATAATAAATAATATACTATTATCATATGACCATATGAGTCATATTTATTGCTACATGAGATTAAAAAATAATGAAATAAAATATACAAACAAACAAGAAAAAACACCCAACGATTATATTTATGTTTTCCATTTTTTTTCCTTAATTAATAAAATGAATATTTTGGCCATTGATTTATTTGCAAATGTCTTATTATAAATAATAAAAGTTATTAAATCATATAAACATTGATATAATTTTTGCAAATGTCTTTTGTAAATTATAAACATTTTATGTATAAAAGTTTTTTAGAGTTTAAATGTTATTTAATAAAGAAATCATAAAAAAAGAAATTAGCCCGAATTAGGCTAAGCATGGGACTCGACATAATCCCGAAGCATGTCTTAAGACTAAGACCAGGCTTTGCTAAGCTTAGTTCGAATAATATTAAGGGAACAGCTATTGCAACCCCCCATTCTTATCACCCCACCCCTCATCCTTTATGTTTTTAAGGTTTTATGCAAAATATAAAAGGTATTTATGAAAACCGGCCATTCCATGCACTAGAAAACATCATTTTAAACAACTTTGTAGAAGAAAGTTTTTCCTAAATCTATCGTTTAGATATACTTTTTAGCCATTTATAGCCTTTATTTCATTTTTTGCCAAAAAGTTTAACTAAACGATAAATTTTGGAAAAAAATTTTTCTACAAAGTTGTTCAAAATGATGTTTTTTAGTGGACCAAGCGACTAGTTTTTGTAAAAACCTTTTATATTTTTCATGAAATCTTAAAAACCAAAAAGAAAGGGGTAGGGTTATAAGAATGTGGGGTTGCAATAGCCGTTCCCTAATATTAAAGTGGGAACGGCTATTGCAACCCCCCAAACATCTAAGTTGGCCCCCCATATTTTTTTATTAAAAAAATTATTATGCAAAATTACCAAAAAAGGCTTACCCTCACCTATCCCCTCTCCCGTACCCCTCCTCTCGGGCACCCCACCCCATTGGTGAGCATCGCACCCCTCTCCCGCACTCTTCTTCTTCCTTCCTCCTCTTCCCTCTTCCCTCTTCTTCTCTTCTTCCTTTTTTTTTTTCTTTCCTTCCTAAAACCCCTTTCCCACATGGCCACACCCCTCTCTCGTTGACCGCGAGCCGCACCCTTCTTCTTCTTCTTTTTTTTTTTTTTCCTTCTCAGAACCCCTCTCCCGTCGGCAACCCTCTTTTTTTGCTTTCCTTTTCTTTCTTTTCCTTCCTGTCGCCAGAAAAAATGGAGGTTTTGAAAAAAAACCCTTTTGCCGGAAAACACACAGATCTGACCAACAGAGGAAATTAAAAAAAAAAAAGAAAGAAAGAAAGAAGAGGAGAAGAAGAAGAACCTCCCTTACTGGAAAAAATGGAGGTTTTGAAAAAAAAAACCTCTCTTGCCGAAAAACACAGATTTGAAAAAAGGGGGGGTCACCGTCACCATTTCCCTTCCTCATCGTCGTTGCCCTTCCTTGCTGTCGTCGTCGCCTTTTTTCGCCTGTCGTTGCCCTTCCTCACCGTCGCCGTTGTGTGGGAGAGTGGGGTGGGGTGGGTGAGAATGGTTAGGGGTATGTTAGTCTTTGGGAGGGGTGGGTGTGTGACTTTAGGGGGTTGGGAAATAAGGGGGGGCAACTTAGATGTTTCGGGGGTTGCAATAGCCGCTCCTTATTAAAGTCTGACTAGGCCCAATCCAACTCGCATGAAAAGCAACCCAACCCAATCCAGTCCAGCCCACCCCACCCCATTTTACGGCCCTAGGCATGGTCAATGGATGTTGCATTGTACTACTCCGAAGGGAACGGCTATTGCAACCCCCCATTCTTATAACCCCACCCCTTTCTTTTTGGTTTTTAAGATTTCATGAAAAATATAAAGGGTTGTTACAAAAACAGGCCGCATGCTCCACTAGAAAACATCATTTTGAACAACTTTGCAGAGGAAAGTTTTTCTAAAATCTATCGTTTAGGTAGACTTTTTGGCAAAAAATGAAATAAATGCTATAAATGGCTAAAAAGTATATCTAAACGACAGATTTAGAAAAAACTTTCTTCTATAACGTTGTTCAAAATGATGTTTTCTAGTAGACATAGCGGCCGGTTTTCATAAAAACCTTTTATATTTTGCATAAAACCTTAAAAACCTAAGGATGGGGGGTGGGGTGATACGAATGGGGGGTTGCAATAGCCGTTCCCTACTCCGAATGCATGCCAACAAGATAAACACGCACTATAGGGGTCCCTTCCTCCCTCTCTAAACACCTCTCTCCCTAGTCCCTAGCATCTACCATGGGTTCTTCCGTCTACACAAGACCATGCTAGCAAAACGAGCTACCCTCCTTGTCTATAAATACCCCTTTCGCTTAAGCTTTTCAAATCTAGCTCTTAATCACTTAACTCCATTGCCCCAAATATTCTCAAAGCCCAATCTCAAAACTCACGACTCTGCAAAAAGTCACAGAACCAGCAATTCCCTTGTTTTCTGCAACTCCCAAATCACAAAAAATGGAAGAGATGGTAATATCAAAGAAGCCGAGTCGATCTTCGGTCGCATGGCATGCAAGAATGTTATCTCTTGGACCGCCATGCTCACAGCGTATGCGGAGAATGGTGAAGCCGTGAAATCCCGGAAAGTGTTCGATGAAATGCCTGAACGGAACACTGCTTCGTATAATGCCATGATAACGGCGTATATTCGCAATGGTGTTATGATCGACGAAGCTAGTGAATTGTTTGCTCAAATGCCCAAGCCTAATTCGGTCTCTTATGCTGTCATGATCACGGGTTTTGTGCGGGCTGGTATGTTAGATAAGGCTGAAAAATTGTACGGAGAGATGCCAGTAATATGGCGGGACTCAGTTTGTTCAAATGCATTGATATCGGGGTATTTGAAGATGGGAAAATTAGAAGAGGCGGTTCAGATTTTCGAGGGCATGACGGAGAGAAATGTTGTTTCGTGGAGTTCTATGGTTGATGGATATTGCAAAAAGGGTAGGATTGTTGATGCTAGAGAATTGTTTGATAAGATGCCAGAGAGAAATGTGGTTACTTGGACGACGATGATTAACGGGTATATGAAGATGGGACGTTTTAAAGATGGGTTGGAAATATTTTTGAATATGAGAAGGGAAGGAGTTGTGGAGGTTAATTGTACTACCTTGACCACAATGTTTGAAGCTTGTGGCAGCTTTGGTAGATATGGAGAAGGAATTCAGATGCACAAGTTGGTTTTGTGTTTTGGATTTGAATTTGATGTATTTTTAGGCAATTCTATTATCACCATGTATTGTAGATTTGGTTGTATAGATGAAGCTTCTAAAGTATTTCGTATGATGAGTAAGAAAGACATAGTGTCTTGGAATTCTTTAATCGCTGGATATGTTCAGAATGATGAAATTGAATCAGCTTATAAACTATTTGAGAAGATGCCGCGAAAAGATGTAGTTTCTTGGACAACCATGATATCAGGATTCTTTAGTAAAGGGATGACCGAGAAATCGATCCAATTATTTGAAATGATGCCCGAGCAAGATGATGTTGCTTGGACAGCTGTTATTTCAGGGTTTGTTGATAATGCGGAATATGAGGAGGCTATCCATTGGTTCATTCAGATGCTTCAGAAATCAATCAGGCCAAATGCTCACACTTTAAGTAGTGTGCTCAGTGCTTCAGCTAGTTTGGCAATTTTAAACCAAGGGTTGCAGATACATGCTTATGTATCAAAAGTGGATATGAAAGCTGATCTGTCCATTCAAAATTCGCTGGTTTCAATGTATTCAAAATGTGGAGATGTAGCCAACGCCTATTGCATTTTCACAAAGATCAGCACACCCAATACCATTTCCTTTAACTCGATGATTACTGGGTTTGCCCAAAATGGGTTTGGGGAAGAAGCGCTAACATTATTTAAGAAAATGCAGAATGAAGATTGGGAACCTAACCAAATTACTTTCCTTGGTGTCCTTTCGGCCTGCACCCATGTGGGACTAGTAGGAGACGGATGGACCTACTTCAAATCCATGAGGTCTTCGTATAAGCTTGAACCCGAACCTGATCACTATGCTTGCATGGTTGATCTTCTTGGCCGAGCTGGGTTGCTGGATGAGGCAATTGATTTGATCCATTCAATGCCATTTAAGCCCCATCCTGGGGTTTGGGGAGCTCTTCTTAGTGCAAGCATGACCCATTTACGTCCTGATCTTGCAAAGCTTGCAGCCCAACAGCTATTTGAATTGGAGCCCAATAATGCGACCCCTTATGTGGTCTTGTCCAATATATATTCTGTTTCTGGAAATAAGGATGATGGGGAATTGGTAAGAAGAACCAAGAAATCAAAAGGGATAAAGAAGAATCCAGGTTGTAGTTGGATTATTGTGAAAGACAAGGTTCATTTGTTCCTTGCTGGAGATCAATCTCATATGGACTTCAAAGAGATTAAAGTTACACTATGGGCAATTGCAAGGGAAATGAGACAATTGATTTGATAATGACTGTTTCCCTTGCTTTGACTGACCTGTACATCATAAACAAAAGGGTGGTCCTTAATCTTTATTTTTCTGTTGATGATCAATGAAAGCTTGCATCTCATGGATTGTTTGGGTTTCTCCTGTACAAATATGAAATTACCGGTATGCTGGTCTTGATGCTTTGACTGAGATCAAGCGGAATCCCATTAGAGGCCCAAAGCCCTAAGCTTTCGAGTTCCTGTGACTTCTTCTATCTCTCCCTCAGCAGCCATCCATCTTGTCAACTGCTATTAATTTACTCTGCTGTTGGCTGTTGCTGATGATTGGACCCGTGAGATTCCAAAGTAATTTTCTTGTCAACCTTGTTAACTTGATATACCAGTATGCTGATTTTGTGTCAACTAGGATGAAAGTTTTTAGATGTTTAAATTTTAGAATTCAAATTTGATCCAGAATAAATAGTGGCATCTATTAGAATCACTCTGGTTGATTCACTATAGTTTTCAACAATTTCTCTGTTTTAATGAATCCTCTGATTTATCATTATTATTATTTTTTTATTGAAGATGTCATCATAATCATCTCTCTCTCCCCACCCTCACCCCCACATTCTCATTCTCTTTCTTCCTTTTTGTGTAATGTTTTCTTACAAACCCACAACTTCATATTCTTCCTTTTCTGCTTTTTTCTTTCCAGGTTTCCTATATGGTCCTATATTTACTAGAAAATAGGGAAGATTTAAGTTCAGAAACTTTAATCCAGCCCACCTATTCTTATTTGGAACAATTTTTTATATTTCCACCATAAAACTTACTGTTATGTGTTTATATTGGATTTGATGATCTCAACTCGTTTTGGATTTGGATTTTTCTGTTTCAGGTTGACTCAAGTTTTAATCTGAGTCATATGTGAACAAACAATCATGTCTTATGATGAAAGGTAACTCTAAAACAGCTTACAAATAAACTCAGATATGTGTACACACTGTTTTTTAACCATTGTAATGAGTTCAATCACCTTTGTGATTGATAATATTCTTATTAACAATTGTATTAGGTCTATGTCGTCAGGCCCGTAATTGTCCAGGAAAAGGTGTAGTTCTTGGTGTCATCTTTTTCTTCATTTTTGGCTTGACTATTCTTCAATTAGGCTTCTTTTTTCTTTTTGATGCTTGTATTTTGATTCTGTTTAGTATATAAACACCTTTAGTTATTATTTTTAAATCCTAACAAAGGTAGACTTCTTAGAAGCATGGTTTATAATATCAACCTATATTCCTATAGTCTATTGGCAGGATTTCAAAAAGCAACCCTTTGCCATTGTATTATGTATTGATGTAGCAAAAACCGTGATTGAACCAAAGATTGAAGTTGAAGCCTTCAATCCAGCGGAAAATCATAGAATTCACTTGGGGGGGCCCTATGTAACCACTTGGAATTATAAGAGAAGCTTCTCTGAACTATATTATTGATTAAAAAGAATGAACCATAAATCGTCTGTTATAACCCTATTTATAAAGGAATCTCCTTTTCCTTTTCCTTTTCCTACTAGCACACGTAATAAACCAAAATTAGAAAACTATTCATGAAATGGTAAAGATCCTAAATTGACCGAAACCTTGGGAAGTGACTCAAAATTACTAAATGATACTTTTAAAAACAGAATGGACTCAAAAACCTTCAAGGTGACTAAAAAATAAAATTTTCCATGACAAGAAAAATTCCCAAAAAACCTATAATAACTCCTCTGAAATAGCTGATTCCAAGGCTCCAAAATGGTCCAATTGACTTTATCCATTGATATTGGCATAGGCAACAAATTAGCCATTGCATGCTTTCTCTTCAACCATATATGTTGTCACATAGTTTGGCATTTGTAGTTCATTAGTGTTAGATAAAAGGGTATGGGAAGCATAAGGCATGATTTGTCCTTTATTTTTGGATGATCTAGCGTATAGCTAGAATTCTTTTTTTTTTTCTTTTTATTTTTAAAAAAATCTGTCGATGCGTAGTAGTTATTCCAAGGTACAATCATTTTGATTTTCATTGCTATGTGTGATGGGGCAAAAACATGCATGTTGTATTTTATTTGATAAACTGCAGACAGGGAACTTAAATTCCATTTCTACATTATGACTCATCCAAACTGGGAAGTTTGCAAATGATGGGATCATAAATCCCAAGTGAGGGAAATTCGCAAATAATGGAAATCCTGTCATTTTAAATCCCATATTGTCAATTTCATTCTAAATGTAATATTTTTTTTTTTTCTCTTTTTTGAAAAACAAGAGATGGAAATCACAATCATCCAAATATTTTAAGGAGTTGGAGATTTACTATATTGGATTCATATGAAAATACATAATAAGTCAACAGCACATTCTAAAATCTAAACAGCTTAGATTTAGAATTTTATTCAGAAGAGGAACACCACAGGTGCACAATGGATAACATGCCTAAGTCCCAAAATGTTGAAGAATCAACTTTATTTCAACCTCCACCACAACCCCCGCAGCCTCCCCCGCCACCACATCCACCACCACCACACCCACCACCCCCACAAGCGACACCACCACCACCGCCACCAGAGCTGACTACAGCAGCTGTAGCAGCTGCAGCAGCGACGGTAGCGCCAGCTCCCGCCAAGATTATCATTCCGCCATCTTTCGTGCCACTGCTTTTCGACTTTTCACCTCTTTCGACGTCGCGGTATGCTTGTTGGGCTGAAGGATTTGTCACACTTTGTGTGGTGGTGGGACGTTTGGTTTCTTTCTTCTTGCGGCCTCCTTCACACATGCAACACAAAATTAGCACAGCCGCTGCGACCGCAGAAGCGCAGGCTATGAGCGCGATGGCATATGCTTTCATCTTCGGATGAACTACACATGAATAACTCTTAAGGACCTCCTCTTATATATCTACATGACGCACAGACTGGGCTAGGAAAATTTGTAATTTATAATGATGGGTTTTATGAAGAAGTTTACACAGCTTATATTCTCTAGACTTGGGAAGCTTGAAGGAAGTTTTGTTCGATGACTTTTCGGTTCATGGGAATTTTGTTTATTTATTTATTTAATTCCGTATCGAAAAAGAGAATTCTAGCTATCCTGACGAAAGGAAATGCCTGACTGATGTAAATGATGAGGTGACTTAAACATGTCGCCTAATTTCTTTTCCAAATAGATTTTTGTATTAGGGGGAGACTGTGAATTTTTAGGAATAAAAAAAGGGTAAAACATTAAGACCTCCTCTAAAATCTAACAATTACAAATAGACCCCTCACGTTTTTGAAATTACATTAAGACCCCTTTCTTCTAACTTCCGTCCATAATTTGTTAAATCACTTTCAATTTTTTTCAAAATGCCCTAATTACCCTTATTGGATGACAATTTCCATGTTAAATGCATATAACTCATTAGTCCAACACATTCATCTAGTACATTTGATTGATTTATTTATTTATTGATAAACAACTCAAAGATTATATATATATAAAAGAAAAATGCCAAAGAGTTTAAATTTTTGTCCAACTAATGTGGTAGCCATCAAATTTGCTCATTAGAAACAATTATCTATTTAATTGATATGTAAAAATAAAAAATAAAAATTGATTTGCCAAGTTGCCATCTCATTTGCCACCTCTATCCGTGCATATCCATTGTAATAATTCTTTTTATTTATTTCTAAATATGAGTAATGCTACATAGCCTTTTTTTTTTTTTTTACTCAAATCTACTTACTCAAATGAGATGGCAACTTAGCAAATCAATTTTTTTATTTTTTATTTTGCAAATCAATTAAAAATTTAATTAAATAAATAATTGTTTCTAAACTGCAAATTTGACAGCTGCCACATCAATTGGACAGAAAATTTAAATTGTTTTTAACATTTTTCTTATATCTATATATATATATATATATATATATATAATCTTTTAGTTGTTTATCAATAATAATTAAAAAATTCAAAAGTATTGGATGAACTGTTGGATTGGTGAGTTATACGCATTTAACATGGAAGTTATCATCCACTAAGGGTAGTTAAGGTATTTTGAAAAAAATTGAATATGATTTAACGGATTAATGAACAGAAGTTAGAAGGAGAAGTCTCTTTGTAGTTTATTTTGTAAAATAGAGGGTGTTAGTGTAATTTTAAAAACATGAGAGGGTGTATTTATAATAGTCAGATTTTAAAGGGGGTCTTATTACAATTTATTCTAAAAATAAAAAACAAAAGCTGCAAGTGGCCCCACTAAATAGCTTGACTTCACCCATCGTTTCCTCCTCTTCCCTACCCCACTCTCTCTCCTCTGTTCCAACCCCTCCGAGGGAAAATAAATTGGGTGACATGCTTAAGCAATCTCATCGTGCACATCAGTCGGGTATTTACTTTCAGGATCCATCGAAAAAGATAAAATAAAATAATGAGAGTGTAGACTCTGTCAAGAGTCAGGACAGATGACATGACTCCAATGGAAGAAAATGGTATTGATTAAAACATTCAGGGTGTGTTTGGTACGTAAGCTGGGAATCCCAATCCTGGGATAATTATATCACCATGGAAGGAGAATGCCTTGTCGTATAATTCATGCCTTTTGTTTTTTTTCGCCAAACAAAGGGTATCCAAACTAATTCATTGTGATGCATAAGCTACTTGCAAGTTTGTATATCTGTGCCTATTAAACTTAGACTCGCAAACCAGTGCCCTTGAGCCGAACTTGGAAAAATACTTGAACTCAAGATTTACAATTCTTGAATTATGATCTTTTACCATTTAACCTACCTATACTTATGTTGAGCGATAGGATTGCTTTACATTCTCAAATACTTATTTGGTTGGGTGAAGGAACATGATTCATAATATTATGAAATTCCAATTTTACCCTTTATTAGTGTGATACCTTGAATATTTATTAATTTATTTTAAGTATATATTCAATAGAATTGTATACAAAGGGATAATTTTAAATATTTTGATGTTAATTAATGTTAGGAGACATTGTATTAAATTATTTTGGATGAAAAAGATGATTAAATTGTAAGAGAGATATATATATATATATATATATAAGAGGAAGGAAAAGTCAAAAGAAGAAAAGAATTGGGAAGGAAGAGATTGTAACACCCCAGATATTTATTATATGTTAATTTGAAATTACATTGGGGTTGAATTTTATTTATGTGAAATAACATGCATTGGGTTGAACCATTTTATTGGGTTTAGAATTTCTTAATGGGCGTCAAGAATATTTGGGCTTGGGAAAAATATGAATGAGACCCTTTTAACTAACTTTAAGAAATTACATGTGGAAATCTAGTAGTAGTATACCCTCCACTTTGCTGAACGATTTTTGAAGGCATCATATATACATATATTATAATCCATATGTTGGTGAGTTTGTATTCCACGTGTTCCAAGTTTTACAACCGACATAGACACCTTATATGTAAAATCTATGGGTGTATTATAAGTAAAATCTATGGGCTACACTTATAAATAAAATCTATGGGCTATTATACCCCTCTCCACTACCACTTATCTATGGGCTACTATTTTAGGGCCAGGCTATTGCCACCATATAAAATACTCTAAGCCCCCCACTTAATTTATATTTTTTAAGTTTTATGAAAAATATAAAAAAATTTTACGAAAACTAATCACATTGTTTACTAAAAAACATCATTCCAGACAACTTTGTAGAAGAATTTGTTTCGAAAATTTGTCATTTAAGTACACTTTTTGGACATTTTTCATGGAAAATGAAATAAAGATTGTAAATGGCCAAAAAGTCTGCTTAAATGATAGATTTTGGAAAAACTTTCTTCTACAAAGTTGTTTAAAACAATGTTTTCTAGTGAACAATGTAACTAGTTTTCGTAAAAACATTTTATATTTTTCATAAAATTTTAAAAAGTATAAACTAGTGAGGGGCTTAGAGTACTCCATGTGGTGGCAATAGCCCCACTCTTTAGTATATTATTCTCTACTTTTGAGCAAGAGAAATGAAGAAATAAGAACAGAGGGGGGTGAGTGAGAGACTGAGTACAGCAGTTAGAGAACCAAGAAGAGAACGTGAGAGAGAGAGAGAGAGAGAGAGAGAGAGGGGGGGGGGGGAGAGAGGATGAAGGAGAAGAAAAAGAGGAAATTACGGTTGGGAGCTTAAATTGAGCAATTGAGAATTTATATTTCAGATGAGAAAACCATCTCCTTTTATTTTATAACATCAATTTGGAACACTTTGATGTAAGTATGTATATTAGAAAGGTTCTTGAAACTTTAATTCCTAAGTTTAAACCTAATTCTTTTGTGTTTATCCTGAAAATCCTGTACAGTAGAAGAATTTATGAAAATTTTCTGTATATAGACTTTGATTTTAGGTCTGGGATTTTGGGGTATTTAAAGTACATTTACAAGTGATTCTTTTGCCTTTGGTTTCAACTAAAAATATTAAAGATTTGATTTTTGGTAAATTTCCAAAGTTGAACCTGAGTTGCTGTACAGAAAATTCTGCTGCTATGGGTTATATTCGAAATTGAATTTGAAATAGTTATTGAAGTCTGTTTGGTGCGAAATTTATATGGTTTGAAAGCTTGATAAATCTAGTTTTTATTAAAATAAGTTTCAAAACCCAAATCTTTATAAAATAAACCCAGAAAATCGAATTGTACCTGTTACTCCAAGCTGTCTTTGGATTTCCAGATTCTATTGTCTGACTTTGAAGTGATTTTCGAACCACATGGCTTTTGGGTGGTGATCAATTGTTATTTTTCTTCAATAGTACGTTGTTTAAGCTTTCTAAAACAGGTTGAATCATTGAATTTGGGATTTTGTGGATTTAGTTATGAATTTTCAAACCTAAACTGTCCTGTCTTAAGAAAGTGCAAGTGTGATGTTTGGTTAAAGAAAAGTATTAGCAAATTTCACCCTTTTGTGCGTAAGATTGCTTTTATGAAATAAAAGCCAAGTTTTTATGATTATGTTAGAGTTGTAAAATTTGTTCTCTATTATTAATAAGTTTGATACAAGCTTAAGAATTAAGTTGTTTGCTGTGTGTATAAAGAGATGATTAATTTGAATGGAACCCGAGACGGAGATTTCTTTTGAGATAAGATTTTCTTGGGAAACATGAGTGGATTATTCCATTATATTTGGAAATGATATTATTTCATATCGTGGCACATTCTCATATGTGATATGTTTCCATTAAATATGGATTATAATGATTATTATTGTGGTTACTAACGAATTGTGGTGGGTCAACCAGGGCGGATCCAGTCAAGTATGCCCTGCCGTTAGTGCACTAATATACTGGGTTATTGAGCAAGTGGGCCATAACCGGTATACACATATGATAGGGACATATGTGCCGTGGCTAAGATAACATACATGAACGGCAAGTGGGCCTGTGTATGTTATTTTGATTTGTGTTTTGCAGGTTGCAAATGGCAACGAAAGCTCAGGTATGAGAATTTATTAATGTTGAGATCAGTATGAGATAATGTGCCACAATATGAGTAGTATTCTGGAAGGTTATTTTTATATCTTGAAATCTATTGTACATGACGTATTGGGAATGGTATAAACAACGTGGATGTCATGTTCAAAAGTTGTGTTTATAAAATGACAATTAATATACCCATTGTGTTTTAAAATTGATGTAGTGTAAAATAAGTGCAGATGTTTTCTCACTGGGTTGTCTAGCTCACTGTGTTATATAAATAACACTTTCAGGTAGTCAATGTTGGAGGCACGTAGTGGAAGAGGGATCGTGATTTGAATAGATTATGGGTTAATTTATTTGTTATTCCTATAAAGTTGATGTAAGTTTTATTGAATGAGTTGGAAAATGTATATTCATTCGAGATTTGGGTTAGCCGCTGCTTTCCACAACTGTACAATATTTTGTAATTTTCAAAAGAAATTATTTTTTTAGAGAGTTTTTATTAGTACAGAGCTCATAAAATTTGAACGTGTTTTAAGGGTCGTTATAGAGATGCACGTGAAAGGAAGAAAAGAAAGAAAGAGAAGAAAAGTCAAATGAAAATAAAGAAGAGTAGAAAATGAAGGAGGAGGAGCAGGGATTCGGTGTAGAAAAAGAGAAAAGGAAAGAAGAGAAAGGAGATAAGACGTGAGAAGAGAAGAAAGAAAAGAAGAAGAAACAAATGAAGAGAGAAAAGGAGAACGGAACGGGAGAAAAGAAGAGAGAAAGAGAGAAGGAATAAATAGAGAAGAAGGGAAGAGAGAAAGAGAGAAATGCAGGGAGGAAGCCGAGAGGCAGAGGTTCGTCGCCGGAGCATAGGAGCTCCAAGCTGATTTTTGTCAATATGGATTTTATATTTTTTGAGTTGATCTATATGTCTACAGTTGTGGTTAATTATTTTATTCACTCATTTTTGAGGTAGGGGTTTAATTCTTGTACAGTGAATGATAATTATTTTGAAGCATATGTTAAGATTTAATTTATACAAGGTGATAATTATTGATGGTGATATTATTTAATGTTATAGATTATGATGGTTGATTTTATTGAGGTCAATATAATTGGGAATTGAATTATTGTTGATCAATGGATTATATTTGAGGTATGATTTGGAGTCATATTATTTGATTTATATATTATTTTGAATACATAAATGCTTTCATGGGATATTTGAAACATTATTTATTGTATAGGAATTGGATTTTTTACTGGATTGTTGTTCGCTCACCCCAATGTATTTTCAGGTGATCATTATTGGAGGCACGTAATAGAATTGAGGTCGAGATTTGGAGAGACTATTGTGTACATTTATTTTTATTTAAAGCTGATGAAATTTTATTCATTTGGTTGGTCAATGTATATTGATGATGAGTTTTGAGTTAACTATGGCTAGCTGCAGCTGCGCAATACTCTGTATTTTCAAAGGGATTTATTTTTGAAAAGGTTTATTTGTACAGAGTTCATAAAAATTGTACGTTTTTACTGTATATAAATTTTGAGACGTTACAATTAGGGTTAAACACCACACAAGAGTAGGTTCATCAATGTTCTCCACTCTCTCTTTTGATCTTGAGTCGTTTTCACCTTCTTTGAGGTTGTCATCAAGATGGAGATGCGACAGAGGTTCGCTAGGGCTGCTTTGCAACCCATACATGTAAGAAGAGAGCTATAGTTCTCACAACAAAGAATATTTCGCATATTAACAACAAAATACATAGACCTTTAGTGAGAGAAAGCATACCAGCTTTGAGAAACATAAGTTGTATGGATCGTGTTTCGGGGATTGATAAGGGACACGAAACGGAATTATGAATTTGTTGTTATAAAATATGGGGGAATTATAGATTGGTCTAGCTATGCGTAAATAATTATAGTTAGTAGTCATTCTTAGCTATGTCACTACCTACCCCTTTTGTGTAGGAATGGAGTTTACCCAAGAAAATTGCAAATAATTATAGTTAGTAGTCATTCTTAGCTATGTCACTACCTACCCCTTTTGTGTAGGAATGGAGTTTACCCAAGAAAATTGCCGTAACAAACGTGGAAATTAATAATGATATCGCATTCCTAAAAATGAAACATACGAACCAAACACTACCTCAAAGTTTAATGATCCTAGGGGTGTTTAATTTGAACAACAGGGGAATTCAAGCACAGATGAAATTTATAATAGCTTATCAAAAGATGAAATTTATAATAAATGTGGACTATGAAAAATTGCGTCACCAAAATGTTTCTCTTAGCTCCACGTTTTTCATTTCATTTTCATCACTCCCAGCATAAGATATCTCCCATTCTAGTTGCCTTGTCAGTAGAAAGAAGTAGTGGTAATCATACGTGGCATTGTTTTGGAGATTTAAGCCCTTTATTTCCATAGGAAAATACTGATTGTCTTAAATATTTTTCTCATTTGGCATAACAATTGAATGGTAATATTACATTTGCACCATCTTCAGAAAAGAAAATACTGTTTGGCCCATATATTTTGAAATATGATAAAATCCTATACGATGTGATATAATACTATATGTTGCAAGAATTAATTTTTTAAAATCAAATCTATTTTTAAGTCTTCAAAAGTACAACCTAGTCATATATATATATATTTTTTTGAAAATAGCTGAAAGCATCAAAGAGAAATCTAGCATCCTAACTAGGTTGACACCTTAGAAGCTCACTACCATGTGCTCATAGCTGTACATATTATTCATAAAAGAAAGAAAAATACAATGAAAGAAGAAGAGGAAATAAATGGCCAAAATTCATTGACCAAATGACAAGAAAAGAAATTAAGCCTGGAAACGATACGAATGTAGACTATAACTATCATGGAAGAGAGCCTATAACTATCATGGAAGAGAGCTTTAAGAAGATTAGACGTAAGAGACCGCCACCAATGCTGCCCAGGAAAACGAAAGCCCATATTAACACATTTGTCTGCTGTAGCAATCCCTTCTCTAAAAATATGCGAGCAATAGAACTCCATAAATTGCAAAAGATACATCCAATTCCTCCAACAAGTTTGAAGCCTCCAAAGTAGTTTATAAGATCTATCCAATAGATAAGCAATAACTGCAGATGAATCACTTTCCAACCAATATATGATTTTATTTTGAGTTAATAATATGAATCAAATAGCAATAATGTGGTGAGTTAATATTAGTTGCCACAGTCAAATGGTCTATTGATGTGATGCACCATATTAGTTGTTATGTCAATTTGAAAAAAGGAAAATAAAAAATGCAAAAAGATGTTTAGGAATATAACATTAAACATTTTTTATTTAACATTAAACATTTTTTCAATCTACATTCTCCATCCTTTATCCCACAAAAGTACATCATCACCATTTAATTAATTAGTTCAAAACAGAGATAGAATTACTATTTTAATCCGAGAAAGAGATAGAGACACACAGAGAGAGATAGAGAGACAGAGAGAGAGAGAGAGAGAGAGAGAGAGAGAGAGTTTTTATCAATTATCATTATTGATTATCCTTCAATGAGCTTCAACGTATAATATGGATCATTATCACAAGTAATTATAAATTTATAATTCATTATATTTTAGGTTTAGTTTAAGCGACAAATTCTACGTCAAAGTTGTAGCTTCTTCTTTTAAAATGGTTGTTTTCTATAGTTTTTAAGAAAAAAAAATGTAAAGCCACAAGAAAAAGAAAAACCTCGTGATCAAGTTATTATGAATTTGATTGTATTAGTGTCCCACATCGGTTGTGGACAATATCTAAGATAAACTTATAAGACAGCGTTGGACACCCTCTTAAAGATGTGTTTTTTGGCACAAGGCCCAGAATGATAAACCTGTGAGATCGGCCTGTGGGCTGGGCAGAGCGAACAATACCTCGGGGTGGGGGTTGGATTGTGCGTCTAACAAATTGAATATTGAGATAATGGAAGAGATTCCCAATATATATTTATATAAAATAAAAATTTAAACTTAGGATAGTTTATGCTTTGATTTGTTGATTTTGGGATTATGGAGAACAAAATTTTAAAAGAAATTGTGATAGTTGCATATGAATTTAAATTAAAGTGTTAGCAAACTTTTTTGAGTAATGTAAAGGACATGTGCATTGTTTACTTTTTACTTTAATTATCTTAATATATTATAAATATTAAAACACAATTAGCATTTAAGTTATAGTGGAAATCATATAATTCAATGATTGTGGTTATGCGGTTTTTGGAGGTGTCATCGAAATTTTAATTTAAGTTTAAAACCTTTTTTTTTAATAATATTTTTTTTAACAAATGTCACGCGTTCATTGCTCAGGTAAGTTAGTTTTCATTCAATTTTCTTCCTAAGAAAACAAAAGATGGAAATTACAATCATACAAATATTTTAAGAAGTTAGAGACTAATATATTAAATTAAGGGTAAATTACACTGACACCTCCTCTAGATTTTGACAATAACAAATGCACCCCTCACTTTTTTAAAATTACATTATCACCCCTCTTAATATCTATACTACCTATAAAAAGATGAATGTGAGAAAAACTTTTGATTGACTAATATACCCTTATTTTAATTTTTAAATACACAACTACCCTTCTGCATATATAGGAAATATAGCAATATAAAACACATACCTTAATAAGAATTCTAAGGAAACTATAATTCATATAATAATTAAATAAAACCAAACCCAAATAGGAATTCTAAGGAAACGGAAATTATAATTCATAAAACCCTAACAATGTTAACATATAAATATAAATAGAAACACATTATAAAAATCATAAAACCCTAACACAAGAAAGAACAACTACTGCTTTCTTCTTCTGCATATTCTATGTGCCTTCATTGCGTCTCCTTTCTTTTAGTGCTTTGTCTGGTATGTAGTTTTCAATAAACTTGACTCATATATACAAATTATGTTTAAACATTTAAATCTCTGTCTGCATAAACATTTAAATCTCTGCTTGCATTGCATGATTGGACTTTTAAATCTCTATTTGAATTGCAAAATTAGCAAAAAAAAGAAGAGAATCAAAGACAAATCAATTGAATGAAAATAAAAAGACGCATGCTTGAACAAAAACAAATGAAAACCCAGATTAAGAGGCCAAAAAAAAAAAAAAAAAAAAAAAGAAGAAAACTTGAATTGCATAAGTAAAGTTTTGAATAATTCAAGTTTTGAATAACACATATAATCTTTGATTATTTTCTACGAATTTGCATATTAAAAAAAACTTGAATTGCATTATTGAACTTTTAAATTGCTGCTGTTGCATAATTTTCATATTTTGTTGAGAATTCATATATAATCTCTGATTTTTGAAAATAATCAAGTCAAATTACCAAGAAAAAGAAGAGAATCAAAGACGATTCAATTGAAGGAAAATTAAAAAAGAAGCAGGCTTGAACAAAAACAAAACAAAACCACCCACCCAAAAAAAAAAAAAAAAGCACGAATGCACAAGAAAAAAATAAAATAAAAAGGGAAGGTCTAATAAACCACCAAAAAAAGTCCCTATCAAATTGTGAGGTTCATGAAATTTTGCAATATCTATCCGCAAACCCAAAATACCAAACTAAACAAAACAAAACCAAAAATAACAAAAATAAAAGAAAATAACTTAGATCACCCCCCCCCCCTTCCCCCCAAAAAAAAAGGTTCAAAATCATTTTTTTTTTAAAAATGTACAGGCTCAAAAAAATAAAATCACAAGCAGTGATCCACCACGCATCGACGAAGAATATATATCCATATATATATATATATTGAAATCAAATCATATCAAAGAACCTATGTACAATGAAGTTTCAAAGATAATTTTAAGCACTATGATTTGGGAAAGATAATGAAAAAAAATAGTAATCATATCAAAAGAAGTAAAGGATTGAGTGATCAAAGTGCTTTCATCTAATGCAAAGGCATGATAAAATTATTTTAAAAAAAATTATTACCATTATTGAAAAAAATAATTTAACTTAAAAAAATTCACGTGCAACGCACGTGTGCACCAACTAGTTGTTGGAAAACGGACGTAAACTGAGTATTTCAAATGTCCAAAATATCCTTTAATAAACAAACATACCTTTACATGCCTGAAGGGAAACTTATGGGCCAATTGTACAGAATGCATCGTTTTTTTTTTTTTTTTGGACTGGTTAATAGTCATCAATTTTAGCAATATGACTGGATGAAGGCTCTTTGATTTATTTTATCTTTTGAACTTAAATAAACATTTTTTTTTAATCTTAATAATAAGATCTTTAGATGGATGCTTTAATTTTCATATGTGCTCCTTGTGTCCCATACAATGATAGCATAATCTTCAACTCAAATTCAAGATTCGATAGCTACCTCCTCACAGTGACCTTAATCATGTGTCGATTTTTAATTTTTAATTTTATTTTTTTACTCTCTTCCCCTTAATTGTATTCTCGTAGCTTTACATCAATAATTAAATTGATGTAATGAAACCGCATATGATTATAAAAAATGTATCTAAACATTTATGTAAAATAAGACTGATTCACGTGCAACACACGTGTGCACTAACTAGTATATATATATATATATATATATTTTTAAAAAAAATCAGAATGCAATTGATACAAAACTAAAAAATCAAAGCCAAAAGGTCATTAAACTATGATAAAATCAATGAACTTATCTAGCTTCTAAAGTTAGCTTGTATGAGCAAGGGTCCCATGATCATAAACAAGTTTTAATATTTGTTAAAAGATTAGTTTATATATATATATATTTTTTTTATTCAAAATCTCAATATTATTCAACTAAAAATTCATGTCCCAACTGCCACTTCAAAATAATTTTGCATAACAACGTACCCAACAATCACAAACCCTACCCACACTTAGATCACATTCAAGATGCAACTATCCCCTCCCAACTTCCTAGTTGCTTGACGGTTGGAAATCTTGCTTCCTTTCTCTTGGTTTACATCAATTGACTTATGGGTAATTTGAAACTGTTTTTTGTATTGGAAAGCTGCCAAATGATGGATTTAGAAATACATAAATGGATGGCATATATTTTTGTGGCAATGCTTCTACTTTTTGCGTGGACTTTGAAATAGTGGTATATTTGGGGTGATTATTTAGTGGTATAATGGTAAACTTTTTGGACATATGTAATAGATGAATGAACTTAAATATGTATGGATGTTTATTTGTGAATATTTCTATGTATTTTGTTTAATTTGGGACATGTATTGTTGTTGTGTTCACTTTATTATTGTATGGTGTAATCAAATATACACTTTATTATTGTATGGTGTAATCAAAATATAGTTAATGTAACTTTTGACATATAGGTTAGGTTTGCAATTGGGCATTAATGAATTTTGCCTTACTTATAATTTTATGCCAAGGCAAAATTGATAGTGAGAGAGTTGACCAAGGAGGTGGTTACAAAATTGGAGCCCTAGCTTGGTGAAGGGGTGGATGAATGTGTTGGTTTTCTTTTTTTTTTTTTTTTTTTTCAATGTGAAACAGTCATCCAAAAATAAGGGCAGTTTAGGTATTTTAAACAAGTTTTGACATGTTTCATTTGATTTTAATGTTGTTATTAACAGTAGTGGGAGGGTAGGGGGTGTTTTTGTAGTTTGTTTTGTAAAGCAAGGGGTGACAGTGTAATTTTAAAAAAGTGAGAAAGTGTATCTGTTATTGTCAAAATTTGGAAGGGTGTCAGTGTAATTTACCCTTAAATTAATATGAAAAAACATAATTAGTCAACATCACATTCTAAAACCTAAAAATTTATAACTCCCCACTAAAATATAAACACCTTAGATTCAGACATGAACCAAAAGGGACCCACATGCATGGTACCAAACTGACAAGAGGATCCTGTGAAAATCAAGGGGGGAATTTTTGATTGCACGGGCTACGGAAAAACAATTACGGTTCAATACAAATTACTACTAACTTCTTAATTGATAACTACTAACCTAACTAAGAATAACTATTAATTATAATTATTTTCTCATAACTTATAATTTTTAACTTGATATGCATTGTTGACCTATTATTTGACAATTTAAACTTTTGAGATCAAAGGGTGTTTTAACATGTACCAGAGCTAGCCCGAGCTCTAGTCTTTAGCACGTCCTAGTGTCAAAATCTTTATGCCTCCTCCCACATTCATGCCATTTATCGACTCTTATTAGTTCTCATCTTAGTTCATTCAGTTCACCTCTCTACTGTCTACCAAATGCAAGCAAGGGTCACATCTGAGGGGAGTCAACAACTTAAACTTTTGGGGTCAAATGACATTCTAAGAGTATCTCTAAGAGACTAGCTATTTTAACTTTTTAGTTAAAGTAGAGAGTAGCACCATCTCTATAAGACTAATTATCCAACTCTCTAAAATAGCTAGACTTTTTGAAACTCTCTAAATATAATTAGACATCTTGACTTTCTTAACTAAAGTAGAGAAAAAATAGCTAGTCTACTAAAAAAAAAATAGCTAACCCTATTGGAATCTTCAATTAAATAGGGAGTTCTCTAATTCAACTAGTTCTATTAGAAAACTCTCTAGACTCCCTTAGCTAAATAAAAAGAAACACTTATCAAATTCTCCAAAATAGAGAAAAAATAACTAAACCTATTGGAGATGCTCTAACAATGATGAAGGGTATTATGAAGTTCAGAGCTTATATTTTTTAGACTTTGGGAAGCATAAGTTTTTTGTTTATTATCATTTTATTTATTTATTTATGATTTTTGGTTTATGAGGAGTCTTATTAATTTGTGATTTTGGTCGTCTTTTGGGTGAGCTAAAAGGTCGTAAGACTTTTTGGCAGAAAATTATGGTGTAGACTCTCAAGAATAATATCGCAAAAGAAAAGAGAAGTGTATAAAACAATTAGTTTGGGACTTTGGGGATCTGGGCTAGGGGTGTTTGGACAATAGAGGAATTCAGGACACTGATGAAATTTATCAAAATGTGGATTATCAAAAATTCGGCTTTTGCAACCAAAGTGCTACTCTTAGTCTCTTACCTTCATTTTTTTATTGTGTTGTGTCACATGATATTGCTTTGAAAATTTTACTTCTTATTTTCAAATGAAAAATATCATTCTTCTTAACTAGTTTTCTCGTCTGAAATGATAACTGATATAATAGTTACGTTAGCATAATCGCCACGTGAGCACATTATTTTAAAAGTACACTTTGATAATACGATGTTAATGTAACGATTTCATGTAAACTGCTACATCAAGTGGCCTTCTTGAAATTGGGGAAAAAGTTAATAAAAAGTATAGCACTTATGAAGAAATTCCAAAGCTTTTTCCATTTTATCATTAAGATGGCTGAGAATTTTGGCAAAAATCAGAAATTAATTAGGTGAAGTTAAAATCAAAATAAAATAGGCCCCAATATTTTAAAAACTTATAGGAAAAATCAGGTCTGTCAAATTGTCAATATTTGCCCAAAAATGTAGTAACGTGAACAAAGTTGGATATGGTTTTTTTTTTTTTTATCTTAAAATTTTTTTTAAAGAGAATGGGAAAAAACTAATAAAACTAAAAGGGAAATCTCTAGGAGATTCACTAGTTGAAAAGCACATTGAAGAAAAAAATTCCAGGAGAATGGGAAAAAAGTCAAAAAACTAATAAAACTAAAAAGGAAATCTCTAGGAGATTCACTTGTTGAAAAGTACATTGAAGTGCACGTCACTTAACTTCCATTATTGTACTTTTTCCTGCCCCAATCGTTGGGTTGTACAGCGCAAGCCGCACGACACCAACTCATTTCACACATTGAGAGCGGCTCATCTCGAATTAGTGCTCGGGAACGGCTATTGCAACCTCACGTTTTTTATCAAAACCCCTCCACCTTTTATTTTGGTTTTTAAGATTTTATACAAAATATGAAAGACTTTTACAAAAACAAGTCATTTGGTTCACTAAAAAACATCATTTTGAATAATTTTATAGAAGAAAATTTTTTCAAAATCTATCGTTTAAATAGACTTTTTGGCAAAAAAATGAAATAAAGACTCTAAATGGCTAAAAAGTCTATTTAAACGATAAATTTTGGAAACACTTTCTTCTACAAAGTTGTACAAAATGATGTTTTCTAATAGGGTTTTCATAAACACCTTTTATATTTTGCATAAAACCTAAAAGATGGGGGGTGGGGTGATAAAAATAGAGGGTTGCAATAGCCATTCCCTTAGTGCTTAGCCAAAAGCATCGTATGGAACCAAGCCAAGCCCATTTGTCAAGTGTAGGTTGGGAATGGCTATTGCAACCCCCCAAACCTATAAGTTGCCTTCACCTGATATCCCCACCCCCCAAATTTACATACCCATCCCTCTCAAAGACTAAAATACCCCTCATTCTCACCCACCCTACATCCCCATGGCAATGACCACCGGCGAGAAGAAGAAGAAGAGACAGCGACGGCAACAGCGACCGATGAGGAACGGCGACGATGACGATGACATTTTTTCAAATCTGTGTGTTTTTCGGCACTCTTCTCTCTTCTTCTCCTCTTTTTTTTTTTTTTTTTTTTTTCCTTTGTTGGTCAAATCTATGTGTTCCTCCATTTTTTCTGGCGACGGGAGGGAAGAGAAAGAAAAGGATAAGAAAAAAAAAGAGGGCTGCCGACAGGGGGGGGGAAAGAAGAAGAAGAGGGAAGAGGAGAAAGGCAGAAGAGGGGTGTGGTGCTTGCCGTCAACGAGAGAAGGGTGCGGGAGAGGGTTTCTAGGAAGAAGAAGAAAAAAAAATGGAGAAGAAGAAGAAGAAGAGAGGTGTGGTGCTTGCCGTCGATGAGAAAGGGGTTCTAGGAAGGAAAGAAGAAAAAAAAAAAAGAAAAAAAAGAAGAAGAAGAAGAAGAAGAAGAAGAAGAAGAGAAGAAGAGGGACGAGGAGGAAGAAAGAAGAGGGGTGCGAGAGAGAGATGCGGTGCTCGTCGTCGTTGTTACCTCGTCGTCGCCAATGGGGTGGGGTATCAGAGAGAGTTGCCGGTGAGGAGGGGTGCGGGAGAAGGGATGGTTAAAGGTACTTAAGCCCTTTTTGGTAATTTTGCATAATAATTTTTTTAATTAAAAAATATGGGGGGGGCAACTTAGAGGTTTGTGGGGTTGCAATAGCCGTTCCCGTGTAGGTTAGATTTGATCTAGCCCAAAGCTGACCCTTAGTAACTGTATTTCACACAATGACATAAATATTCAAGGGCTACCAATGGAATTATAGCCCAAACGGCACATCTCCTCCCTTTAAGGGAGAGGATTTGAGGGAGTTTGAAAGAGAATACTCATTGATAACTACTCAATAATGAGCCTTTGTAATACAAATTGTCATTAAGTTGGTGCAAATTAAGGACACAAGTTAAGGACGCAACCATATTGTAGTTCATCGCATGGCCATGAAGACATATCGTAGAAGTTCGGCAAAGCTACAACTACAGTTTGGTCCACAAGCCATCATAAGTTCCTGCTTTAATTTATCACCTTCTTCTCTAAGCTATCCTTTCATACGTCATCATAACCTTCAGTACAAAAAGATCAAAATATAGGATCAAGATTCAAACAAAAAGACTTGGCTGAGTATTAGACCAGCCACCAGCATGATGAACCCTCTTCGTGAGCTTATGACCAGGATTTAACAAACCAATGTAAACCACAACCCCAAAGTCAAGTTCCAAATTTTGCATTTCAGATATACCTGTTTCACCAACAAACATTGAGAATAGGCACAAGGCTGACATGAAACAAGGAGAAATTCCAGGGCCTAAATGAAAGAACAATTGGAGTAAGAGAAATCATTTTGTGCAAACACATTAGAAATCAAATTGAATTACATGAGCCAGAAAAAGAATGGTTTAATGCTGAACAACATTACCTACACAATATGAGAATTGACCAAGCACCTCAATAATGGCATAGATTTAATGTCCCTTGCACCAATAATTTTTTCTTTTCTTTTCCAAGCTATCCAAATGGAGGAAATAGGTTATCTTAACACACATCAATAAAAAAATGTGCACTTTTGTTAAGGATTCAGGTCTAAACATCATTAATTAAAGAGAGAGAAGCGGGAGAGCAAGAGAGAGACAAGTTAAATACCTATGGACGACAAAGGTCGGCGATGGTGAAGACTGGAAATTGACAAATGTGGAGGACGGCGTGGGAGAACCCTAATTGCGGGAGAGATTAGAGAGGAGCTGATGGTGTGAATCAGAGCTTATCCTTCTTATATATATATATATATATATATATAGTATATTGAAAGCATTGTTGACAGAGCTTTCTTTACAACGAAAGCATTGTTGCTATTAGAGCTTTCAAACCTTTTTTTTTTTAAAAAAATTTTAAAAAAAAACGGTTTCTTGTAGACAAGTGTGGATGCACATGGGTGCCACCATGGGTACGTGCAACCACTCAAATTTTTCGTTTTTCGTTTTTGTTTTTGGATAAGTAATTTTTTATAATTTTATTATAGTGACCCACTAATTTAGGGACCTGTGAAAACATTAGTGAATGTAGGAATTTTCGTTTGTCTTGATGTGTATAATTATTTCTTAGAATTTAAAGGTTTTCTCATAATGTAATTGATTTCAGTTGGTCAATACTCAATAGGTTCTCACGTGCAATCACTACAAAAAAATCCTGCATCTGCTTGTAGCCCGTATTTCACATCATATATGTCAAGTAACAGCATGTTTTCAAAAATGTTTGACTGACGCCAACAAATATATATATACACACATATATATATGTCAAGTCCGATCCTATAGAGACATGTTGACGTAAGATACAGCAACACCATGCATTAGGGTACAATGTAAGTATGCATTATAAAGTACAACCCACCTATGTACAAGGTACAACACCCCGACACATCATGTTAATTTATGAAAATTAACATATGTTGATGAGACTGGATCCATGTATATATATACACACGCACATATATGCATATATATGTAACATCAAAACTTGGTAAAGGCATGCATGCACTACATCAATAATCAACCACCGTCACTAGAACTAGTAGTATAATGACAACCATTTTATCAATCACCTATCAGCATCCCCAGAAGTAAGTTCCTTTTATCTTCCTTTTTCATAGAATTTCTAATCAATCACCCTAGACACAAACTCATCTATCTCCCGCTCACCCTTTACTTCATTGCACAATATTCATGTAAAGAGCTTCAAAAATAGCTCTATTGGAAGTCATATACCATTTGACGTCAATGGTAAGCATCTGGTAGCAATAGCATATCACATGATTTTAAAACAAAATAGTCCACATTAAACCTTGCAAGAAGGTTATAAAGGATTGACAATGGTGTCATTCAAAAGTAACGATAATTCATTCAAAAAGGAATATAATAATAATAATACTCTTCCCAGTTGTACGAAACATTTTGAAACTTGTATCTACCCAAGAAAGCAATGATGTTCCAAAATTACAAAACATCGATCACCATAAATAAAAAAAAATGAAACAAAGTGACTCTTACCCAACCACTAGCAGCTTGCACGTGCAAAACCCATCCCCAACATAGCAACCATGCAACATCTGCAACATCTGCAACATGAGTCATATACTCATATTAGAAACAATAGGTGGAAAGGCACGTGCTTGATGGTTTTGCAGCACCTAAATATATACCAGGAAAAAAAAAAAAAAGAGAGCAAGGCTGGATAAATATAAACGTGGTCCCGACATATTTATACTTGGATAGCATATCAACTATAAGATCAATATAATGATCCAACTCAACAGAATCTATATGAAGCAAACAAGAAAAATGCACATCCAAAATTAGGAACCAAGGACAGGGGTTATGATAATCTAACACTTTGTATTAATAATCATAAAGACCATATGTTATCATGCTGAAGATCAAAAACACCATCAGATATTCTGAATAGCAAGTACACCTGACCAAGGAACCAAAAATAGAACCCATGAAAAAAAAAACACAATCACAAGCTAGAACTATTTTCATCCGTATATTTTGATTGTCATAGATTGACACAAAACAATAGAGAAAAGAAGATTATATGGTGAAAACCGATGATTTCTCAAAACGCATCTTCATCTATCAATAATTGTAGAAGAGAATGACATAAGAGAACAGATTTTCATCCCACATTACATGAACATCAAATTCATAAGTTTTTTGGCCTCAGATGCAATTTCTAAGCCAACCAACCAAGTTGTCACAGAATGAAAATGGATAGCCAAAAAAATGTACTGAGGAAAAGAATAGATAGATTGCAGGAAATATAATTTCTAACAAGAGTATTAGGTGTTGCTGGTGCTAGATGCCTCCATCTTAATGTCCTTTCCATAAATTTCTAACAAGAGTATTAGGCTTTGAAGCAGGCTTCTTTGCCTACTTTATCAGGAAGACCGGCTTTCGCCTCTGCTTGCTCTCTTTGTCCTTCCTCTGACCTGACCTGCTTGACCCCTTAGGTTTCAAACCTACTGCTTGCTATTCCCGTTTAACGAACTCCTGCTTACCTGGCTCAACTGATCTTTGCATGCTGCATCAAAGTCTGATGCGGTTTGCCGGGCTGCCTACCTAAACAAGAGGAAGTAATAGATGCTATATGAAACTTCATAAGAAGGTATCTCGAGAAATCTATGAAGAGGGCCCAACAGGAAGTCGAATACTGCTATATCCTTCCATTCCTCTAGAAATACGATCTACTGGTTTGCTGGCTTGATGAAGGTGAATTGGATCGGGTGAGAGCCCTTGGATGGGGGCAACTTTGATTGCAAGGAAGGGCAATTTTGATCCTTTAAACCAAACCCACGACCTGGGGCAAGAGCTACAGAAGAAGTTGGCCCTAAGACAGAAATTTAGTAATGTCTGTATCTTATCTATAATACATAACATATACAATTGTGTTATTTCAAGTCAACAAGTAGAGAAAATTTAGCCAACTTCCTAATTGTATCAAAGTTTTGAGTTTAAAAACTATGACTAAAATGAACAGATAAATAATTTTGAAGAAGACACTCAGATGAGTAAGGCAACATCAAACCCGGCCACATAGGCCACCTGCAGCAGTGAGCTGGGCATCCATTGGGCACAGGATCTCGCATATTTTTTCTTCATGGTCTTCCATTCCACAATATGAATAACAAAATATGGCTACTCTAAAAAGCACTATTGAAATCTATTTGCAAATTTATATACTATCATACATAAATAAACAGTTAGGTGAAATGAATTCCAGATGAAAAATGACTAAGATAATATGACTCCGTATCAATGTTACCAAAAACAAGCCCGATATGAGAAGTCTTGACTAATACTGTGAGAATAAAGGGATCTGCTTCTACTAACATTACAAATTTGCACAAGCTCGAAGAATGTAGCCTAACAAGGAGTGGCTTGGTGAAATGCCTAGTTTCCTCTCAGCAAACAATTCCAGGGCTTTTCCCTCAACATGTACAGGGCTTTTCCTCATTCTTACGTCTAACTTCAAGCAAACTTTTATAAGCGTCAGAAATGATCCAACACCACTGCACATGTCGACAAGGGCACTCCCTAGAAATGAATCAATCCTGAATCCATATTTGGTAAGACCGCAATGTACTTGGATACCTACCACCCCAAATCTCTAAATTTGAGCTCAAAATAAATACACTTGCATAAGCAGCCGGGTCAGGTTTGTTACCTTTTGAAAGAAATTTGAGTTAAAAGTTTATGCGCTGTTTGGCATCTCTACTCTGATGAAACCCAGCCAACAATGCACACCAAACCACATTGTCCTTCTGTTAAAGATTTTGGAACACTTTACAAGCGTCATCCAAAAATCCCAATTTTGCAAAGGTGTCAACAAGAGCTCCACCCACTATAATGTCGTTTCCAAAGCCAACCTTCACAATTCAGCCATGAAAGAAAGGACCTTCCAAGATTCAACATGTTAACTCATTGATAAGAATTGTTTAAGTGAAACAGTTTGGTGTTAAGTTAGACTGCATCATTCCATGGAACAACTCAACAGCTTCATCCGCCTAAGAAGTTTGGACATAACTGTCAAGCAATGTATTCCACAAGGCTTCAGATCTTTCCCATGGCGGGATTCCACTAAAAAACTTACAGGCATTAGCAATATCCCCATATTCAATATATATTCCAAGAATGAAGCGTTACAAAAGCAATACGACTCAAACCCACATTTCAATAGTTGGCCATGGATAAGCATACCCATTTCAAAATCATGAGTAATTCTACATGCCTTGAGCACCACTGAATAACCAAACTCGTTTGACCACCACCCAGACTAACACATAAGAGAAAACATCTGCAAACCCATGTCAAATTGACCATCATGTACATAAGAAGATATCATAATCGTCCAAGAAACTAAATTTGGGTCCAGCATTTCATCGAACAGACGATGGGCACCATATCACCACAAACCAATAAAACGTCATCATATTGTTTTGTACAAAGACATCTCGATCCAACCCAGTCTTTATGCAGATTGAGTGAAGTGACTTCCCAAATTTCACTTCCTTCAGATTACCCAGATCCTGAAATAGTGAAACACAATCTTAGAAGCAAAACCCACCCATACTTCTGACATTTTTTATAAGTTTGTGAGGTGGATTGACCTCTGTACTACATTGGTTTCGCTTGAATTGATCAAATGATCTTTGCAATTTGAGATTACAGAGAGGAGACCCCTTTGAGTAAAGGATAGTGAGGGATGATTCAAAAAAATCATGAGAAGATTCATCTGTAGCCAGGTTCTTGCTTCACAAAGACTTGCTTAGTAGTTGCTTTGCAGTGGAAGTATTAGAGATAGCCGTTGAAAGGACCAACATAAGATTATACGTCTGGTCGTCGTCGAGCGCTTTTATGGCCGGAGCACATCCTAAATTGGGTGCACAAAAGATTTTGGATTCCACTAACGATTTTAGTTCAACTTCCATTGGTGCTGGTTCTTGCCCTCAACGTGCCACGTCTAACCGTCATAAGAAGGTTACATTGGATGGGATTTAATTTATTAATTAATAAACTTATTAATTTAATAGATTTAAAGTCTAATATTAAGTAAATTTTGTTAAATTTACATACAATAAAAACCCTTTCGGGAATTTCAAAAATGAAAATGACTTTTAATTTACCTATTTTTTTGAGTTACATGGAGGGTGTCAATATCTGATACCAGAACTTTTAAGAAATGATCTTGACATCTCGACCGATTAGGATGAAAGAAGAATTTTTTTTTTTCTTTTTATTCTTTATGGTCTATTACATAAGTAGGAATTCATTCACTAATTTCTAAACTCCACACATATCTCAACCACGCCCAAGTATGACATGCCACAAGAGCCCATGGTAAGAATGAACCAAATTGCGATTCCAGTACTTTTTTTTTTTTTTTCCTAAATTCTTTTTGTTTGCAAATTCTGGGATTCATTTTTTTTTTTTTCCCTCTCTTTATTATTTGAATGCAAACATGCCTAGCGACTAAAATTGTGTTTGCAGCATTTTGCAGCCAGAAAGGAAAGGAAGGGAAAGCAATAGAATTAATAGAACAAAAATGACAAAACTAAACTATTGCCATGGTTTTAAGTTCAAGAATTAGTATTTTTTTTTTTAAAAAAAAACAGAAGGTTTTTCTATTTCTTTTCTTCGAAAAATGTACTTTGGGAATCACCAACTTTATGGCAAAATTTTATCTTTCGCCATGACTGTTTATAGGAGACATCCTCATGTCGTGGTTTGTCTTACTTCCACTTCAATTGATGCAAATTAGTCCCACATTATTAATAGTTATGCAGAGCTCCAACTGAAAGCCTCTTCTCCTCAATTCTTTTTTTTTTTTTTTTTTTTTTTTGGAAATGCTGAACCAGGTCTCCACCCAAATTTATGAAGCCCAATGTCCCTGAAGGGACTTCTCATGTTCTCAATCCTTTCGGTGCACAAGAAGCCTCAGCATTTTATACATGCTACAAGAAGCCTCTTCGTGGGGCCACCTGTCTTCCAAAGTCCCAAGGGCCAAGGCCACCAGATTTTCAAGCAGATTCAACCATCCAACACATAGGCATGTGGCTAAGTGGGTTGGGGGGGGGCTCCCTGATAATGGTGGTGGTTTTTTTTCTTTTTTTCTTTTTTGGTTCAAATTTGTAGTAGGGCCTGTACACAAAATACAGGTATCGCAGATTCGAGAATTCCGTTTTGGTTTGCATTACAATGATGGCTTGTTATGTACGTAACAACAAAGGAGAGGACAAAGCCTTATCGTCATCCGCAGATGCTCCATCAGTTACCATTTGCCCGCTAGATTCCGGTAAATTTTACCACCACGTGTAATCATATAAACCTTTGCATGCAATTCATAAAGCCCACTAAAACTGCCTTAAACTACAGAACTGCCACAACCTTTTTCTAAATTTTTAAAATTTTTTTTTTGGTCTTTTTCGGTTAAAGAACAGAATTCCTCCATCGTACTTATCCGCATAATCAAATTTGATCCTTTCTTTTTCCTCAAAAGAAAATGATACTTGTGATCTTAAAATTTTCAACAATTGTTGCAAAATACACGACTCTTTTTGTAAAGGAATTTCTTATAAAAATCCTCTAAGAACAACGTGCTTCCTCCATTACTCTTTCTTTTTTCAAATCTGCATAGCAAAAATGAAACAATTTTATTTTATGAGATCATAGTCATGTGAGAGGGTAGATGAGCCCTTTAGAATTTGCCACTGTCTAAGTTTACCAACAAAAATAAATAAATAAAGATTAAGACCATATTCAACATTTCTCTTCTAAGAATCTCTCTAAAGCAGGACTAGTAATAAGTAGATTTGTTGGGAAAGGATTCAATGGAAAATGATTCAATGTTGAATTGATAAAACTCAGCATGATGCCAAAGTGAAATGGACCCTTAGATTAGCTTTTGGATGGCTTGGATTTAAGGATCAAAGAATTATCCATTGAAGTCATTTTGGTTATTTCAGTAGTAACTTTTGATCTTTAAATTCAAACTATCCAAAAGCTAATCTAAGGGTCCATTTTACTTCGGCTTCGTGTTGAGTTATATCAACTCAACACTGAATCCTCTCCCAGATTTGTCACATTGGTTTAGTTTGCCTAATGTTAATTTTCTTCTTTCAACCCAAAAATAATATAAATAAAAATAAATAAATAAAAGGTAGTATTGTAATTTGATGTTGGCACATGGGCTGTCTTTCATGAGGGGCTGCTTGTAAAGACTTCCATCCCACCACCCATACAAGTCTTACAAGGTTATAAATATGTGGACGCTAGACATTGCTATATTTCTCTAAGCTACAAATAAGTATCCCGTTTCACCTAGTCCTTGAGCATTAGATTCTCACCAAACTAAACCATGGCCGTTTTCAATTTGTTCAAGCTATCAGCACTTCTCATGGGACTCCTTTCAAATTCCAACTTGGGTCTCTGGTCGGTACCTGGGAAGAGCGTGGGCAAAACTCCACCTTCTTGCAGCCGCATCGAGTGTCCAAGCTATGATGTGGTTCACGTCGGCAATGGCTACGAAATCCGCCGCTATAATTCCACTGTGTGGATGTCGACTTCTCCCATTCAAGATATCTCTCTTGTTGAAGCCACCAGAACTGGATTCTTACAGTAAGATGATTACCCTACTCCTTCAATTATTTGGGCATATAATTGATTCCCCTTTCCCCATGATGTCGTTTTAAGGTCAGGTTTTTCGTTTGTCTGGCATGTCTAATGGCCGCTTCGTGGCCAAAATGGTAACTACTTGAACGGGCAAAAACTTAAATTGTTGGTTTGTTCTCTCTCTCTCTCTCAGGCTATTTGACTACATTCAAGGGAAGAACACCTACGAAGAGCAGATAGAGATGACAGCTCCAGTGATCTCCCAAGTCTCAGCCAGCGACGGACCATTCTGCAAATCATCATTTGTCGTCAGCTTTTATGTTCCAAAAGAAAACCAAGCAAACCCACCACCAGCAAAAGGCCTCCATGCCCAAAAATGGGAATCAGTGTATGCAGCAGTAAGACAATTCAGCGGATTCGTATCTGACCCAGATGTTGGAGAGGAAGCTGCAGCCTTGCATGCCAGTCTTGCCGGCTCTGTTTGGTCGGCTGCTATTGAGAAAAGTAGTGCAGCTGATCCCACTTCGGTCTACACTGTGGCGCAATACAATTCTCCCTTTGAATATGAGGACAGAGTGAATGAGATATGGATGATGTTTGATATGGAAGATGATCAGGCAATATGAGAAGAAGAATAGTTAAGAAGGAGAAGAAATTGACTTCACTGATTACAGTAATGTACTTTTAATTTCTCATGCTGAGAAGAACTAGGTGAGGTAAGCTTTATATTTGAAATTTATGTAGAGGGGATGCTAGTTCTCTTTAACTTGCTATGTGATGAGAACGGTGTATGTCAAATAAATTGTCAAAAATGGCAAATGCTTTATATTTTATGTAGAATCATGTCTATATTGTTACCATGGTTTTGAAATTTGATGTTGCAGTCCATTGTAGTCTGAATTTGGATTCGAACTGGGTGCACTGATCGAACTGAGGTTGGCTGCAGATGTGATCAAATTCGGTTGTTTTTCTATAAATTCTAGTGAAAATGGGATTCGCAATTTGAAATCTTTCTAATTTAAAAATTCTTTATTAAATCTCTGGTTCTTCTGAACTCGAGAATTCGATCTATGTTGAATTTATCAGATTCTGAAGATTGGGTCCTATTATACAATAAATGGGTTTTGGATCAAACGTTTGGGGTAGAATTTTTAAAATTTTGGGGTAACCCACAAATTCAGGTTGGATAACCCGTTAATGCATCTACAAGAGAGATTAGTAGTGAAGGGGAGTTTCTCTCTCTCTAGTAGAAGGGGATCCTCGTATAAAGAACTAATTGAGTCAATTGGAGCCTACCACCATAGCAGAGAGCCTGGTTAGCCCACAAAAATTCGATTAGTAATTTTCTGAATAAGAGGCTTACTATCATTCTTTGCTTTCGGCAAAACCCAAAATCTGCAAAATGCTCTTTTTTTCACCATTATAAACACTAGCATTAAAACACTGCACTCTTACATTGTGCGGTGGTGGGCAAACATTACGTTACCCTTTTACTTTCGAACTTCAATAGGGCCTGATTAAAAATTCCGACAGTGGAGTAACCTTGAGCAAAAAAGAAACAAGTCATTAGGAATACACAATGAGTAAAGGGAATATTCTTACCAAAGGAATGAAATTTGAAGTCTCTGTTAAGTGACTGCATTCTTGATCAGTCTAAATAAAACTTTCATAAAACAAGCACTAACAAAAAGGTTAGACAAAGGGTCTCCCTGCCTGAGAGTCTGAGACCTGTCTGGGCAGTGATGCGAGCCTCAACCCAACAGAGGAACTGATTGGGAGGGTTCATAGCTCTCAACAAATTAAAGAATGAAATCCAAACTCACAGAATCAAAAGCATTTTGAATATCAACTTTGATGGCACATCAAGGGGAACCCTTCAGCGTACTGACAGTTCACACGCAGCTCTTGAGTTCTACCCATCACAAAAGCCTATTGATCGCCACTAATAATATCTGGAACACAACTCAGTCTGTTAGCAAGAATCTTCACAATACATTTATGAACAGTATTACAACAAGAGAAAGGTCTGAAACCACACATCTATGAAGGATTGGGGACCTTAGGAACCAAAGCAACTATGATAGAATAAACTTGTCTGTTGCCCCTGCTGAAAAAAGGGAAAAACAGCTTTCAACAACAATTGTGCCAACAATATACCAAGCATTTTTGAAAAATAATAAATAGCTTTAACAACATCTGTGCCAACATCGGACCAAGATTTTTTTTGAAAAATAATGTACTAAACTCATCAGAACCAAGGGCTTTACCATTTTTGCGAGAAAACATAGTTTCCTTAAATCTCCCTTGCACTAACAAGAGTGCTAAGAGCGTGAAGATGTGTACCTCCAACAGAGTCCTTTGATATTTCTAATTTTATCCCAACAATTGGTACTGAAAGCCACTGCCTCCAATCCTAAATGATGATCTAGACGTTTTTTGTCAGGCTATAGCAAAAGCCACTGCCTCGAATTCCTAGCCCTGATCCAGGCTTATTGGACCATGTCAATCGAGAAAGCCTTTGTTTTCAAGAGGTGGTAATATGCTTCTCTTCTTGCTGGACTATAGTGTCTTTGAGAAATTCCCACCAGAACTCATGTCGTCAAATATAAAACACGAAACCCACACCCCCCGCGGGCGCACGGGGCCCAAAAAACAAAAAAAAAAAAAAAAAAAAAAGGAAATAAAACCGACATCTTTGAGAGAATATTTCCCATGAAAAGTTCAGTTAAGATGACTTGTTTACTAACCTACTAACACGATTTTTATTTCAGGAACTGACTTCCATGGAAAGAAGTGAAGCCTAAGGACAACTGGTACTTGGAACAATTTTTTGCAGTAATTTTCAAAGGAGAACAAGAATATTAATTTCCATGGAAGTTGAGATGTGATCCACATACCCCATTCAATAAGTATTGAAAAGAAGAAATCTGAGGCACAGCCTGTACCTGGCCAAGTAATCTATTCAATCAGATATAATTTCCCAGATGTTACAGTTCACAATGACAAGAAGTTCGACTATGACCATCTTTTGGGTTACTCCCACATTTTACAAACACACCACAGTTACTATTGTAAGGAAATTCAATTGAAGAAACACCTATTTGTTTTGAGTCCTTACTTTTCTGTACTCTGTCAAGAGGTTGGGTTGATAAGTACGAGTCCAAAACATAACCCCTCTCTTCCGAAAAAAACCTTGTCTGTGGCTTACTAGTTGGAAACGTTCTACACAAAACAGTGTTGCATGAGGGGTGTTCTGGAGCATATAGGGTGTTGAAAATTGAGGAGATTGGATCTATATTGTACATATCAGCATAGTCTACGGTACTGAATGAATCTCTAGTACTCTCAGTGGTGAAAGATGCCTCATCTGAGCTTGTAAAAAGGGACCAATCACTTGATGTAGCATCCGAAAACTCCATGCTTGCATAAGCTTCCATTTTTGGCGATGCACTCCTCCTAAGAAAGCCATTGGAGGTGTGGTTGGAAAAGCCTGCTGAAGCTTCTGATGCAAGATCTGATGATGGCTTTGGACCAACAAAGTGGCTGCTTGATTTGCTTTGTCCAAGTCTTGAAGACTGCCAAGTTTTGGATGTGAAATGCTTTGAAGAGGCTGGAGCTTGCTGCTGGGCAGCTTTCCCAGTAAAAGCTCTAGCAGGGCGGGGACAAGACCTATGAAGATTAAACATTTTAAGAACCTGATAAAGGCATAAAAATAAAATAAAAAATTGAAGTGGTAGAAACTAGAGTGGCCATTTTCCCACGATCTATGCAACAAGGACACTGAGACGGGTATCAATGTCCAACGCTAAACCAAAAGGGAATAAGAAAGGGAAAGAATGGAAGGGCTATAACAAGAGTGTCCGTGCCCAACATAATTCTTGTCCGTATACCTGACCCAAAAAGGAGAAAGGTCAAACGAAAAAAGCCGAATGTGGGAGTGACCTTGTTACAAGGTCTACAGTCACAATTCTCTCCCATGCTATTTGCAGTTTTCAAACATGGCATCCAACATCACTACGGTTTGGGATTGTTCAGTTTTCAAAGTGAAATACAGGAATAATTTAGCCGAAATTAAATGATAATTGGACCACCAAACCCCCCCCCCCCCCCCCCCCCCCCCCCCTCTTCTCCCCCTCTTCCCCAAAAGAAAAAAATTTAAGTAATTGCAGAAAATTTTGACCTAAACTACTTGCTTACCTCATGTAAAATAAGATATATGCTCCTTCTGACATCACCTGGCTGATGGACACTGGCTGCACCTGTTAATAGTGCAAGATGCATAATTTAAGAATCCCAGTTCAACAATAACAGAAACAAAACTACACAACAAGATATTAGAAAACCACGCAGTACAACACATAGTCCACCATGGAGGATCTTAAAATTTACAATGTAAAGAACCATGTCAACAAGTATGGAATTGAGAAAAAAACAAACAAAAAACAAAAGAGCAATCAATAGATCCCTTTTTGTTCTACTTAAGGTGGATGAGTGCCAGAACCATTCCAAAGTTGTAGATCTAGGGTTAGACATATAGATCTAACATTTTTAAATTTTTGTTAAATAAAAAAAAAAATCAAAATGGAAAGAAAAATTCAAAAATTACCTCCAAAAATTGTATTCCTTGGCTTGAATGCAAGTTTTGGCCTCAAATCCTTGACATGCTTGGTTTGAAGGTGTAGATTTTGCATCAAAGGATAGAAGAATGGAGAAAGAAGTGGGGGAAAAAAACTGAAAAGTGGCTGAAATTAGTTGCAAAACCCTATTATATAGCGTAACGGTTTGTAACAGTTGTAACGGCACTGTAACAGCCCATAGCAGCACTCACACATATGAACCCCTGTACACCTACCGAATTGGAGTGCAAAGCTTAACAACCCCTCAGAAAACCGTTATGTAACATAACGACTATTATTTAAATCCCTGGTTACAACCAACAAGTTTATGAAGACAAGGCAACCATTACCATCACTCACAAATCATTGCAAATTTTGCAAGTCGATCACTAGTCTGTATGTAAGGTGGGCTAGTTAGTTTACACTTTTCATTTTTGTCCTTTTTTTTTTCTTTTCTTTTAAAAAAAAAAAAAAAAATTAAATGTCGATCTGCCTCAACATACCTTGTTCAGTCCCAAGCCTAGCTTAAGGAGGAGGGTTGTTGTAGGTAGATGGTCAACGGAAAACTTATAGTCATGCCTTATGAACATGAATCCCAATATAAAATGAGTTGGTGCATTCCCTACCAGCGACTGGCTGTATCAATCCCCAAGGGCAATGAAAGATGGGCAAGGCTAGCTAAGTGTCATGGATCTTTGTCCCACATCGGATAGGCACTGGAAGAGTCTTGTGCATATAAGTGGGGAGGGCAACTCCACCTAATGGGCTAGCCTTTTGGGTTAGAGACCCGACTCGTGACAAGTGGTATCAGAGCCAACCTGGTCCTTATCCGACGTCACACCAAGCACCTGGGCCCACGGGGTATTGAGGGTGACCAAGTGTGGGGTCATGAGAGGTACGGGGTACAGGACAGGTAGGCAGGGTGGGCCCAACCACGACGAGGGCATCGTGCGGGTTGGGTGGGGGAGGATGTCACGGATCTCTGTCCCACATCGAATAGGCACTGGAAGAGTTTTGGGCATATAAGTGAGGAGGGCAACTCTACCTAATGGGCTAACCTTTTGGGTTGGAGACCCAACCCGTGACATAAGGCATTCCTTTTGAAGGGAAATGTCCATCAGCACCTAAATACAGTGATGAAAAGCAAGTAAGGATTCTCACACTTCAATGGATGGGTGTGGGTAAGAAGTTAGTCCAAGATAAAAGAATTCCTTAGCGACTTGGAACACAAGTATAGTTATAAAGGGGTGGACTTAGTAGATAGGATGATAAGAAGAAGAAAAAATGTAGATTGTTTACAAGAAACTAAATGGGAGAGAGACAAATCTAGGGAAATTAAGGCTATGTTTGGTTTAGCTTATTTGTCCAATTAAATCACTTTTTAGTAATTAAATCACTTTTTAATTCAAAACTAGTGTTTGGTTAATCCTAGAGAAAACCATTATTCTATAATCACTCATGCAAAAAAACGATCGAAACAGAATCAAGCCTGGTGGCTATTCGTTTTTTCAGTGGAGCAATTTCCTTGTTGGACCCATACAAGGACAACCACTCACCACTCCTCTCTCTCTCTCTCTCTCTCTCTCTCTCTCTCCTTTCATGAAAATCTTTGATACCCAATCATGCCTTGGAACTTTCTAGAATTTCATCTCTTGTTATGGATTCTTGCTTTTCCGCTCTCACTACATATAGTGTTGGATCTCCTCCTTCAAAAAAGCCTCGTCTCAACAATTGTGTCACTTTGGTTGTTAAGTTTCCAACCTAAAAGCCTAAGCTATTGGGTGGAGGACCTAAACAAGTATATGAAGTCATATTAAACTTAATATTTAATCGATGTGGGATGTAGGTGATGCAAGTTTGATAAATGAAATATTGAGTATTTTGATTTATACTTGCCTAGCAAGTTTTCTAGTCTCTATAAATAAGGGCTATTATAGCAAAATGAATTTAGACTTTGATAAATGAAATATTGAGTATTTTGATTTGGTTATTGAAGGCATGCTTGCCTAACTTCTCTCTTCTTCTTCTACTTCCTCCTCTCTTTTCTCCAATTCTCTATAGTGCTGTGTTTTCTAATTAACCCACAACCAGCCCCTATTTTCATTGTGTTTTCAACCTAAACCCTACTCCCACAACCCTAACTTTATTACCATACCAGAAGCCTTTACCCTAACATTTTAAACCTTACAGTAGCTGCTGTCCAGAAATTCCAGCAACTATTTATGAAAATTCCAGCCTCTTAATACCTTTAAACCTTGGCCTACTCCAACCTAGTTCAACTACAAAGCCTTCTACCCTTAAAAACCTAAAATCATAAGCCTTAAGCCCACCATAACAGCCACATAAAACATTATTCTAGGTTGTGCTACATTAGTAGGACTTCCCAACACTCCCCCTCACATGCAGGCCTAACAAGACAAGAATAGGCCTGTCACGTGGACAACAACAATGATGGGCTTTACAAATGAAATAGGTCCAAGAACAACAACGACAACAATAGGCTCTAATACCATGTTAAATTTCTAACCTAAAGGTCTAAGCTATTAAGTGGAGGGCTCAAACAGGTATATGAAGCCATATTAAACTTAATATTTAAACAATGGAGGACGTGGGACTTCCCAACAGGTTATCATTCACTGGGATCTATTGGAGATTTGCGATTTTTTCTACCCAACTATGGTGTATTTGGTCTCAGCAATTTTCTCTACCCAATAATGGTAGATATGGCTCCATAGACTAGAAGTTTAGTAGCAAGCACTTCCTAATATTGATTAGTCATACACAACTGTTAACCAAATTGTTTAATTTTTAATTTATTTGTAATGAGATAATCAAAAACAATTTTCAAAATCCAAAACACACACTACCTTAAAATACAGGATATAAATTTTGGGATACAAGAAAGAACAAGCACAGGAATTGAGTAGGGATAACCGGAAATAGCAGAAATAGAGATTTAAATGAAGAAGTCGTAAACATTAAAAGAAAAGGCAATATAATGATAGTAATAAAGCTTGTACTAGAGGAAGAGGCGATCAATAAAATTAGTACTTATGGGGTTACGTAAATTCATTGAGAAAAAAAATTTGGGAGAATATGGATAGACTAATTTAAGGTATGTAAGAGGGAAAACATCCAACGAAGTTGACATTTAGAAGACTTGCAACAGAAATGTGGGTTGTTGATTTTAAAGCTAACAGGCATTTGGCTGTAAGCTGGGTCAATTATATTTCTTTGATTGAGTTAGTTTGAGCTTGTTTTATTAGGTTCCCTAATTTAACTAGAAGTAAACTTAATAGGTAGGTTTTATGACTGTCTACATAAGCAAGGCTTGTAAACACAGTTACATACTATTTATTAATGAGAATTTTTCGTCAGTTTTTGCATTCAATTAATGGTAAGGTTCCATTAATAATCCTCTAGGTGAGATTGCTACAAAACATTAGCAAGACTCTACGGTTCCTCTTCTTCTTTATTTTAATTTTATATCACTACTATGCACTCTTTTAATCCTGTTAAGTTTCCAACCTAAAAGCCTAATCTTGTAAGTGAAGGGCCTAAACAGGTATATGAAGACATGTTTAACTCGATATTTAATCAATGTGGGATATGGTATATTTCCTATACTCCCCCTCACGTGCAGGCCCAATAAGATAGAAATGGGCTAGTCCCATGGATAATAAAGACGAACTCACGAATATAACGGGCCCAAGAACGACATATTCTAATACCATGTTAAGTTTCTAACTTAAAAGCTAAGCTTGTAAATAGAGGGCCCAAACAAGTATATAACAATGTCAAACTCAATATTTAATCAATGTGAGATGTGTAACTTCCCAACACTCCCCCTCACGTACGGACCTAACAATATAGAAATGAGACTGTTACGTGGACAACAAAAATGGGCTCACGAATGTGACTAGCCCAGAAACGACATGCTCCGATACCATGTTAAGTTTCCAACTTAAAATCCTAAGCTTGTAAGTGGAGGGCCCAAACAGGTATATAAAGCAATGTCAAAGTTTATAATTAACCAATATGGGATGTGGTATTTTTCCAACGCTCCCTCACACGTAGGCCTAACGAGATAGAAACGGACCTATCACATGGACAACAAAGACAACAAAGACAGGCAAACAAATGAAACAATCCAAGAACGACATGCTCTGATACCATGTTAAGTTTCCAACTTAAAAGCTTAAGCTTGTAGGTGGAGGGCCAAATAGGTATATGAAGCTATGTCAAACCCAATATTTAGGCAATGTGGGATGGGGATGTGGTATTTTCTAACATTCCCCCACACGTATAGCCCTAACAAGACAACAATGGGCTGTCACATAGGCAATAAATACAAGATCACGAATGAAACAGGCCCAAGAACGACATACTCTGATACCATGTTAAGTTTCCAACCTGAAAGCCTAAGCTTGTAAATGGAGGGCCCAAACAGGTATATGAAGACATGTTTAACTCGATATTTAATCGATGTGGGATGTGGTATATTTCCAACATCCCAACCAGCCCTTTCTTCACACTCAATTTTTTTGATCAGCATATCTTTATACTCAGTTTTCACCCTACAACCTTACTTTCTCATAATAAACCCTCACCTACCTTCCAATACAATATAGCCTTGAACAACCTAAACTCTCCCTCACTGTCAAAAACCTACAGCAAGCTTCCTCCTTCAATTTCATACCATATTCATCCTGGAATCACCTCCAAATTGGGTCTTATCACATTTACAACCCATACCACCTTCCCTTTGATACACTAAAGAAAACAAGTTTCTAATCCAGCTATAACTCATTATAGACAACCTACATCAAAATCTTTATTATAGTAAGGGACTCGAATGGTCATGTCAGGAAGAATTGGGAAGATATTATAGGGTTCACAGGAGATACGGATTTGGAGGAAAGAATGAGAGAAGATAATATCTTAGAATTCACTGTGAGATAGTCACTAAAACCTCTCTTTTTTCTTCTTCTATATTTAAATTTTATACCACTACTATGCACTCTTTTAATTCACAACCAGCCCTTTCTTACACTCAATTTTAACCCTAAATTTTATACCACCTACAAATTAACCCTCATTTCATTTACAACCCTTAATACCATCTTCCCTTTCGTAAACTTTAAAATATATATATATATATAAAGCTTTGATCATGTGCAGGATATCCTGGATATCCTGTTCGATCACAGTCACAGACGGTCGTGATCGAACGGGATACTCTGGGATATCCCGCACATGATCAGCCCTCTATATATATATAAAAGTTTCTAACCCACCTATACTTAATTGTAGACAACCTACATCAAAATCTTAGGCTGTGTTTGTTAGGTGGGAATGGATGATGGAATGGAATCCTCATTCCATTGGGCAAAAAAAGTGGGGTGTTCGGTAGGCCCTATGGAATGGAATCCTTATTCCCCAACAATGACCATTCCATCGTCTAATAGAATGAGCATTCCTCCCTTGAGATGAAGGAATGCTCATTCTGGCTAGAAAATGAAACCATGGCCCCCGACACCACCCCTAACACACCTCTCATCTTAACTTTCTCTCTCTCTCTCTCTCTCTCTCTCTCACTGAAAAATTAGACTGTGAGGCACTGTTTTTCTCCCTTTCTCCCCAATGCCTCCTTGTCGCCTCCTACAAATCAAGCTTGAGAAGCTCCACTACACGGTGTACATGCAAGCCCACTCCCTTCCTCGGTCTAACAGTGGCCACTGCTTCACCAGTGTTATAAGGATTCGTGTCAAGGACGATGGCCACACCTCTAGCTCAAATCTACGATGATGACAGTGGCTTTATAAAAAAAATGGGCATGACAATTAATTTGAAGATGATGGTGAAAAAAAATAACAATAATAATAATTGTGTTGTGATTGTGTTCTACTGCCAATGAAAAAAAAATGCAAGAATGGTGGGTATATGGGTAAAGGATGATGAAGATGATTGTGGAAAATAATAAAAATTATTAATTTAATTTATGGTATTATGGAATGAGAATTCCTTTCTTCGGTTGCACCAAACAAAGGCATAGAATGGTCATTGAGAAGGACCATTCCTTTCATTTCCTTTTCCATTCCATTCCCACCCTCATTCCATTCCCTTTCCATTCCATTCAAGCGTACCAAACGCAGCCTTATAGTTTATATGAAGGGACTCAAATAGTCTCTTTTTTTTTTTCCATTTTTTTTCTTTTTTGCAATGAGAGAAGGGACTTGAATGGTCATGTAGGGGAAGAATTGCGGAATATATTAGAAGGTTCATGAGGGATGCAGATTTGGAGAAAAGAGTGAGAGAAGATACTATCTTAGAATTTGCTATGGGACAGTCGCGGACACTTGTTTTAGAAAGAGAGATCAACAATTAATAACATTTAAATGTAGATCTAACATTAGTCAAATAGACTTTTTTCTTACTAAGATGATGGATTGAGAAGGAGAAAGAGGAGAAAGAAAAAGGAAAAATAAACACCCAAGAACTAGGTGGTGGAACTTAAAGGAGAAAAAAATGACATTTAAAAGTAAAATATTAAAGGAATGGAAATGGAATTTAGATGAAAAGACCAATATTTCGCAGAATAAAACGGTTACTTGCATGCATTAAAAGAGTATGAAAAGAAGTTCTTGGAGAATCTAAAGGGAATGATCGAACATCTAAGAAAACTTGGCACTAGAATGAGGAGGTTCAATTATCAGTTATGGAAAAACAAGCATGTTGTGAGACTTCATAGAAACATAAGAATTCAGAAACTGTTGAAAGGTAAAAATTAGCTCAACAAGGTTGCTAAGAAGGCAGTAAGTGGGAATAAACTCAATATGAGTGATGATTTCTAGCATAAGTTAGGCACGAGGGATGGGAAAAAAGATGTATTAAAGGTGAGACTAAAAAATAAAAAATAAAAATAAAAAATTCTGAGATAAAGAAAGGTGAAGGAGTAATTTTGACAAATTAATTTAATGAAAACCACTCGGAGAATTTTAGCTTAAGAGAACTTAGTCTCTCCTAAGAGACTAGGGAGGACGTTGAACATAGAATTAGAATAGGATTAAGTGGAAAAGTGCATCTACAATGCTGTGTGACAATAGAATAACCATCAAGTTCAAGGGAAAATTGTTTAGCACAACCATAAAAACAACTAAGCTTTATGATATCAAATGTTGAACAATTAACAAATAAGTTCAAAAAATGAGTGGTCAAAATGAGGATATTAAGATGGATAAGCAGTAATACGAGGAATGATAAAATAAGAAATGCATGCATTCGTAAGAAGGTGGGAGTCATACAAACTAAGGGCAAAATGAGAGAATCGTCTAAGGTTTGGTCATGTGCAATGAAGACTTGGGAATGCACCAAGATGGAAGAGTGACTTAATTCAAGTTGAAAGCCCAAAGGAAGAAGTGGAAGGCTCACAACAGCATGATTACTGATTAGTGGTGATAAGAAACGACTGTGTGCTAGGGATATACAAGCACACAGCCCTTAAAGAATGGTAGTAGGGACTAAGGTTTTGTTGAGTTGAGAATATTTTAAGTATGCCCCGTACATGAATCATAATGATAATGATCCCATTACATAAGACATCCCAATTAGACCCAATTTTTCCCATTTTCTTATTTGTTTCAAAGCAATGTTGGGGCTAAAAGTTTATCTTGGGAAAAATGAATTAATTCCAGTGGGAAGGGTTGATAATGTCAATACCCTTCCTAGTATTCTTAGTTGTAAGGTCGGTAAATTTCCAATGACTTACCTTGGACTCCGTTGCGGGCTTGTTTCAAAGAAATTAAAGTTTGGGGCCCCATCATTGAAAAGATTGAAAAAAGACTTAATGGGTGGAAAAAAGGTTACCTTTCCAAAGGAAGGAGATTGACACTTATACAAAGTGTGTTGTCGTGCATTCCTATTTACTTTATGTCCATTCACAAAATTCCTAAGTTGGTGGCCAATAGAATTGAAAAACTTCAGCGATTTCTTATGGAATGGAGCGAGAGGAGAGCGTAAATATCATCTTGTTGATTGGCATACTACGTCTTTCAAAAAATATGGGAAGTTTGGGAGTTAGATATATCTCATGTAAAAATCAAGCCCTTATGGGTAAATGGCTTTGGAGATTTGGTGAGGGTGATCAAGACCTATGGCAGGATGTAGTGATTTGGAAGTATGGTGTTTCTAATGAGGGTTGGTGGCCTAGAGAAGTTAGAGATTCCCATGGTTTGGGCCTTTCGAAGGCGATTGTGCAAGGTTTTGATGACTTTATTAAGGAGATTGGGTTTCAAGTGGGTGAGGGAAATAGAGTGAGATTTTGGAAAGATATGTGATGCTCTAACTTGCCTCTATGGAGTTCCCTTTGTATAATATGCTTTGAACAAAGAAGCTTTGGTTAAGGATTATATGGAAGGGGCCAATGATGTTATTTATCGGAACATCATTTTTTAAGGCATTTCAATGACTGGGAATTGGAGAGTGTGATGAATTTCTACCAAGCTCTTTATCATAGTAAGATTTTGGTGGGTGAGACTGATTCCTTGGTTTGGCGTAAGGATTCTAAAGCGTCATTCTCTACGAAATCTTTCTACAATCTCTTAAAACCTCAACGGGATCCTTTTATTCCAACAAAGACTACATGGATTGTTTCCGTTCCTACAAAAGTGGCCTTTATTTGTTGGTTGGTGAGAAGTGACAAATGCTTGACTTTAAAACACCTAGCCAGGAGAGGTTGGTTTATGTCGAATAGGTGTATTTTGTGTAAGCAAGAGGCAGAAACCGTAGATGATCTTTTCATCAATTGCCTTGTGGCAAGGAGTTTTTGGACGATTACGCTTAATATGTTTGGGGTCCACTAGGTTCTACCTTCGTCTATTTATGATCTTTTATTGGGTTGGTGGGGATTAAGGGGGGAATAAGGAGGCGAAGGTGATTTGAAGCATGGCTCCCCATGCCATTTTGTGGTGCATTTGGAGATGAAAAACTCTAGAAATTTTGAAGGGATTGAAAAGTCAATCATAGATTTTAAATCTTCTTCTATTAAGACTCTTTACGTGCGGTATTCTAGTTACTCTAATACTCGTAACCTCTCTTTTGAAAATTTTGTAGATTCCTTTAAGCTTTAGAGGGGTCTTTGGTTAGTGATTGTATATGTCTCATGTACTTGGGCTAAGCCCTTTTTTGATTATTAATACATACTTCATAAAAATTAAAAATTAAAAACATAACCCATAGCCGACCCATGTAACAGGGATTAAGGCTCTGTTGAGTTGAGTGCAGTAAAAGTATGCCCCCTACATGAATCAAGATGAAAATGATCCCACTACAAAGGACATCCCAAATAGACCCAATTTACCTGTTTCTTGTTAACATACCCCACCCCAAATATTCTTTCATCAATTGAATTAGAAACTAAACAAAGCATCACAATAAATACGCTGAAATATTTTGAAATAATCCAGTCGACACAATTAACCAAAGAATTATGCAAACAAGACATCCACATGAAGATAAGGATGCACTGATTTATGGGCTTTCACCTGATTCGAACAACAAAAAGATAGGGAATAACAACATGCAATGCATTGAACAGCTGGTTCAGCATCAACCATCTAACAAGTATCTTCTTAATATCTTTAGATCAAATTGGAATAGTTCCAAAAGTCCCTCCAGATAGGACACTAATATATTTATGAGGAGACAGATTTACCTCAGTGTCATCAATTCTGAACCAATTGCCTTGCAAATCTTTCACATATGACACATAATGCCCAGAAAAAGATGCATTCAGCGTATCCAAATGAACAACAACAGCATAAAGTATGTAGAGTGGTGGAATGTCATCAGTCCCAGTCATAAAGGGGATCATATCCAACATGTCAGGAAAAGTGATACACTTATTTATCTTGCCATATCTTCCCTCCTGGTGAAGAAAAGCCCACAGTTGATGTGAAACACATCGAATATTGATATAAATAAAAGGCAGTAGAAGCAAATAAAATTAAAAAATAAAAATAAAAAATCTATCAGGAAAAGTCTCAAACAGAACATTTTTCAGAAGTTAAAAATTAAAGGCATAACAGGAATATATTTTTAACGTGTATTGGATGTGCTTATTTAGAAATTCGAGTCTAATGATCACTACCAAGCTGAGTTGTTCGCAATTTTTATACGGACTACTCCATAAACTGGAAAATAACTTAAATAGTTACTATAGTGACTTGTAAACTACCAAATGAAGACTCAAAACCAATTGTTTGTAACTTAACAATAATCTCCCTTAGGCATAGTTCAATATTTTAATGATTCTAGCAAAAGGACCATGCAATGATATATGCAAGGGCATCATTCTCATCACTAACATAAAAGTAATACCTGAAATCTCTTCAAGACAATTGTCAGAATGTTAGGCGCCTCATGTATGCTCAACTGCTTTCCAGCTCGAACATATGCAGTACACCTTTATCGAAATATGCATAAAACAAGTAAGTTGTTTGAGTTCAAATCTACAGAATTTCAGGACACGATATGCAATTTAAATATTATTTAATAAGGTCATCAAACCTTCCACATCTATACATGTTTTCTCCATCCAAGTCTTCAGGAGTTGTAAACTGAGTAAGTGCATCTTCCAATGACTCAACCCAACCAAATATCTCCAATGTAAGATCCATAAAATTTTCATATCGTTCTGACTCATGATGACATCTCAGACACTTTACCTGGTTGCAGTAAGATTGACTTAGTAATAATGACAGGATACGAAAAGAAATGCCAGTGCATAACTAATATTTTTTTTTTGATGAAGACCAGTGCATAACTAATATTTCCCAACGCAGACATAATATAAGTTGTACGGATGCTAACAAGCAATTAACACCTTTGATCTGAGACGCCCACCAAAAGTATGTTGTATAAAGGTTGTTTCTTGCAATCTAGGATCAACCTCATTCTCACCACCCAGTCCCTCCAAGCATATAGATTGCATTGATGTGACTAGAAACCTGGAAAGAAATATAAGCAAAATGAAATTGGAAACCTGAATTGAGAAGCATAAATTTTCCATTCTTTAATCAAAATTTTGAGTTCAAAATTGAAACTGAATTTTTCCAAGGCATTTAAATAGATTATAGAAAACAGACCTTAAAAATTCATGTGCATCTTCCTGACTCCCATCACCAATCTGGCAATTGATACTCCGCATATGGGAAAGGACTCTGCTAGGAGACAGAGGGCCCCCACTTTCTCTTAACATCAGTACATGCTGTTCAAGTTCACACATGAGGCACCAATCTTTCACGCAACCTTACATGCACATAATAGATAAGAGGTAGTTATGCATGTGGCCAAACAAAATATTTTCAGTTTAAAAATTAACAGAGAATGGATATGGAAAAACTTAAGTACAGGCTCTTGAATGTGATCTCTGAAGCAAATAGATGGTGAGAGGCTTTGTGCAGGTTAAACATTGCAGCACAGCATTAGCATAGCAACTGCCAAAAATAAAAAACTAAAATCAATAAATAATATAATCACGTATAACTTCTTTTATACACTTTTTCTTTATGAAGTAAACAATGTATTGAAGTCAAAAGGGCAAAACCCAAGTACATAAGTCATATACAAGTGCTAGCCAAAAGGGAAAACAACTATCTAAAGTTTAAGAAAGTCAATAAAAGATACAAAAGAGAGATTGTGGTCATTTGTATTACTAAGAAACCACCAAAATAGAGTCTTGACAATAAAAGACTTGAGATCAATAATTGATGCTTCCTTCTCTTCAAAACTTCTTTTATGCACTTAAGACAGATGCCATCATCATTTTAAAAATCCAAATACAACAAAATTAGGCACAAACCATTGGTTAAGTATGCCAATCAACAATGGATGGGAGGGATTACGGACTATGACAGAGTGATTCCCCAGGTTGACCAACAGCCACTTCACATTGACACAAGTTCATAACATTCTTTTTTTCCACCACAGTTTTTTTCTTGATTATTTTTTATTAATAAAATTAGACATTGTGATAAGAAAACAAAAGCTGGAAACTAAAACAGGTCATAATCACTACTTGCTTACATGATGGAGAATCAGATGCATTTATATTTTCATATTTATCTTTGTTTTTATTAAAATCAATTCATGCAAAAAAAAAAGCTTCTTGATTCTTTGCCATCTAGATTCCATTTCCAAGTTTGTAACAAAATAAGCAAAAAGCAAGAGGTTAGTGGAGTACCTGTTCCCACAATTTAAAAGGCCTCGAGGCGATAAATCAAAGACTTCACACTGAAAGTACTTTACAAATTCTTCATAAGGAAATAACATCTGAAACATTCAAATGCCAGAACAAGAATGAGAACTTCCATTTACATCTCAACACCCACAGTAAAATAAGAGATTCCATGCATTCAACCCCATGCAGTAAGAGGTGTATTTGCAATTCAAATAGAGGTGCTTTTAAGTAGCACTGACCTTGGCTTTCTTATGCCTATCCCCACTAACTTCTGAGGCATTCTCTCTGGAAAATTTTGGTGACTTCTGTAGACCCATCATCTTCATAATTCCTATGCTTGCAACCCCATTGCTTCCCCGTTCAGGAGTGGCATCCCTCATTCTAGCAATTTCTGCATAACCTTCACAGAATCAGAGGAAATAACAACTGAAAGTTACAGATTATGAGCAATGATCTATTAAACCTACTTGACTCATCTGCAATTTGTCCCCTCCTCTCTATTTCTGAGCATGATTGTCCTCTTGACACTTTCTTCACTGATTTTGGAGATTTAGAAATTTTGGTTCCCATGGAATGTGATGCACTTTTAGCTCTGACACTTCCCTTCATTGAGGTCATTTCAGGAGAATGCTTCTCCACCAGTTCATCATTAAAGGAAATTCCCTCTCTAAATAGACTTCCTCCATCCGAAATAAATTTTTCCCCAATGTCATGTTCATTTGTTCCATGTTGACTTTGTATCTTATGACTTTCATGCATTGTACTTCTTGAACCCGTGTGTCCATTAATACACACAGTGGGACCATTAATGTTCAGCTGTTTAGGAATTTCTTCTTCTGATGCAAAAGAGTCATTGTTTCTTAACTGCAGCAAACACAAGTATGATTATCAGAATAAAAATCAGAATTAAAGAAAATATACTACCTGGCATAGTTAAAGAACAACCTTATGTCTTATATAAGCCTCCTTTGATGGCATAATATTAGATGAAGTTGAACTGGTAACCCTACTCCTAGAGGCTTCTTCAGAAGAATCAAATTTAGTTCCATCTTCTCTTCTTAACATTTCTTTGTTGGATTTACGGGAAGGCCGCTTGTCTGTAGATCTTCTCTCTAGCTTGGAAACTTGAGAGGTATCCATTGAAGAACAAGCACCAGTAGCAGAGGCACCAGTGCTAAAAGAAGGATGGATTATATTATCTGAAGGAGCTTTCTCCAGCATAGCCTGCTTAATATTGTACCCAAAGGAATGTGAGTTCATGTTATCATTAAGTAAGAACCTCTCAGGAACAGATTCTTCAACTATGTCAGGCTTAGGAGACGAGCTGGAGCTAGTGGATTCTAATAGCTGGCATTCTTGTTTGTGAACTTGCCTCCAGTGTATTATTTGACATTTCCCAGAACTGCATACAGATATTCAATAAGAAAATTAAAGAATAAGAAGGTCCAGGTCATTGTGCCACTGGTTTATGATTTATGTGCCTGGATGGGAAATATGTCTCACATCCATTCCTCTTTTATTTTTCTTCTTATTTTTGAAATTCGATAAATTTATTATTATTGAAGAAGAAGAAGAAGAAGCAACAACAAAGAAGGGTTTTGAACAATTAGCCCACATAAAATTTCAAACATAAATTTATTATTGAATAAGAAGAAGTGATAACTAAGAATGGTTTCAAAAAATTGGCCCACATATAATTTCAGACATAATTATTTCAAGCATAATTTCCTCACCATTAACGCTGCTTCTGGAGTGAATGAAACTTGAGACAAAATTAGTTTGAGACCTCACATGCATACTCTGGTGCATTGGATTCAAACATCCAAATAATAAGTGAATCTTGAGGTTACACAAGTGACGAAGTATACCAACACATAGAAAACATGATTCAAGATGTTCACTCCTTATCATGATCGATCAAGTGCTAACTTTAAAGACCCAAATATTCAAAATCAACGTGATAATGGTCACCAGTCAACTTGCCCAGTATTAGAAAAAGTGAAAGCAACCATCAAGAATTGAGAGATAAAGGGATAACAGACTGCAGACAATTCCTACAAAAAATTTTGTTAAACAATTTATTATGTAGTTCTACAATACTCAACTCAGCAGAGCTCCAATTTGTGTTCAGCCACACAAATCAGTTTTCACCATTCCACAAAAATTCAGGACCTTATGTTCATATAAGGGTTCAACTAAATATAGTGCTTTGGCAGTCAACTCAACTCTCCTCCTCTCTCCACTTGAAGATAGGAATTCCAAATCAAATGTCTGAATAGAGAAGCATACATATTAGGCATGCCAGAGGTAAAAAGATTTGAACACCAACCAAAAGATACATGCAATGATGTACTGGTCAGGCCAGAGGTTCCTTTGATTAGCTTTTAGTAAGGATTCCATTTTTCTCTGTAGTTAGAATTTGGCTAGTTGTTTTCTCTAACACACCAGAAGTATGTGGAGGGCAAAAAATTGATGGAGCTCAAATGGAGCAAGTAGATGAGGAGCATCTTGAGGTGATGAGCTTCTTAATATTTTTATTGAGTTATTTTACTGAAATAACTGAGTTTTTAATCTTCAAAAACTGAGTTTTAATAACATTAGTAAGTTAAGAGATTTCAAATGTTATTAGGACTAGAATTTGAGGACTTGAAGTTTGGTAGACATCTATTTGTACTAGAAAATGAATGTCCTCAAATTTTAAGTTGTCTCATGGGTTGAATAATTGAGAGTTCAAAGCAGTCCAGACTAGGCTTGTAGAAGTAGCCTTTTGTTATATGACAAGATCAATTTCTACCGTTATCTTTGCTGGGTTGACAAAGGTGGGGAAGGAGAAATTCTCCAGTGTCTACTTGTTTATAACCTATTTGGGGCAATTGGACTTCCATGCCCATAGCCATCTCCCTTCAACCACTATACGATAGAAGATTCTGACATAGATGCATCACACACACACACACACACACACAAACACACAGAGGATGCTTCATCCATTGTTTCATGTGACAGGTTCAGGTTTGAACAATTTGAGACTCTTTGGAAAGAGTGCAATGAATTTCCTGTAAAGTACCCTCTGCCAAAGTTATTAACTATACAAACCTCACATAACTAATTAATACACGTGACCATTTTCACTAAATGATACTTCAGCTGCAGAATTACAGCGAGGGCACCATAACAAGTGCCAAAGGTTAGACAACTTGATTTTGAACATTTAAAAATAAAAAATAAAAAAATAATCAACCTATAAGAACTCCAAATATGTCACACCGGCTTAAAAGGAGTATCTAAAAAGGTTTACTCAAACCATTCGTATTTATTTATGTTTGGTTCACTGGTGGCCAAGGAGATCCTTTTGAAAATATGGCAGCTGAATACTATGCGTGTTTCATGGAGAACTGGCTGATCTTTTTCTTTTTTTCATTTTTTTGCTTTTCAAGGATTTACTAATGTTTAAACTCATACGCAAATCTAAGTGCTTTCACAAAATCTACTTTTAAATTGAAATACTCATTAACTTATGCATTCTATTTAAAATACTACACTATCATTGCTAGTTTTAAATTACAGTTTCCTGCATAATTGCACAGCAGAAAAACAAAAACAAAAAAAAAGGGGGGGGGGGGGGTGTTAATTTGGAAGCGAGGATCAGATCATACCAGTATCTAACAGACTTGCATCTGGAGCACCGGGTTGTAGCTGGAGCAAAGCATCTAGCACACTCATGAACCCCACTCTTTGAAGAAGAAACAGGAGGGAGAACACTGGAAGCAGCCATTGCCTCTGCTCTAGAAGCTTCTTCAGCAGCCAGTTGAGCAAGCAAAGTTATCTTCTCTTTCTTCTTTGCAGCGTCACTCCATTTTCCGAGTAAGATGTAAGTAACCAGAGGAAGCACAACCAAGAACAGAAACAGGGCAGGTATATCAGCTTCCCTTGGCTCAAGCATGTCCCTACCCGCATACTCATGTCCAATTTCCTCTCAGAACTTCTTCCTATAATCTGATCTCCTTAAGCTACAAATGCCAGAATAAATTAACATCTACCAATGGCAGGCCACCTGAATCATACTAAGAAACACAACAAAGGAAAAATCCCCTTCCGCAAGTACAACAAAGGAAAAAGAAAAAATAAAATATTTAATTTGCATAGTTCTTCTTGCAAACTTGAAAACCACCCCCTGCAGCCACCCGCAGGTTGAGAGGGTGTGCAGGCTGACACTATGCAGGAGAGTCCAAAGAAGACAATTCTTTCAACAATATGTTTCCTCCAAACTATGAGGTCAATAGAGAACAACCTATGATGATGAGTCCATTAGACATAACTTCAATAGTGCTTTCGTTAAATAAAAAATAAGTCAAGAAGTGTAGGCAACAAACTAAGAAGGTTATGGCCCAGAGAAGAGTAATCAAACCTACTCTGAGGTTCTTAAACCATGCATGAAAGAGCTGTTGAGGTTTGGCTCATATTCTGAGGAGCTGACATTCTGTGGGTTGAGCCACAAATGCAAGGCTGTGCAAGGCTCTTTGTTGGGCAGCCAAAAGGCCAGTGGGGTTGATCACTGTGCTACGCAATGGGTTTCTTATTCTGCGTTAGGACTCCATTTTTTAGTAGGCTCCTATTAGTCCAACTCCAGGGTTTTGTTTCTATAACAAGGGAATAAACCTAGGATTTGCATGTATTGCAACTTGATAGAGAGAGTACTTGTGAGGAGGATGATCTTTGTTGTAATACTGTACTCTATTGATATCTAAAATGAAGAACTCTGATCTTTATCGCCCATGGACGTAGGTTTAAACCGAAGCAAGTAATATTATTTCTGTCTTGTGTCTTGCGTGATTGCATCCTTCATTGTTTTCAATTCTTCTTCTCTTTATGGTTTTGGTAGTTATTGTGCATTTGTGCCTATTCAGGTGTTTTCCACAACAAATCAGTATCAAAGCATGGAATCAAAGGGATGGCTCCAAAATTTGCAAAGGTATCAAATACCATGTTAAAGATGGTTAATTTTGACGAGAGGAATAATTTTGGGCTATGGCTAGTCTAAGTGAAGGGAAGGTCTACACAAAGCATTGAAGGTCTAAAGGTTAAACTTGTAAACATGTTGGATGAAGATTGGAAGGACTGTGAACTTCAGGCATGCAGTACCATTCAGTTGTGCTTGACGAAAAAGACATATAAAGTTATGTATCAGAACTTAACTACTATGATTTGGTCAAAGCCTGAAACCTTTACATGACAAAATCATTTACCAATCAATTGCACCTCAAGAAACAACTCTACACATTCACATGAACAAAGGTACATCAATACATGATCATCTTAATGAGTTTAAGTTTAGTATAATTTTCTCTGAACTATTAAACAGAGGAGTTAATTTGGATGACGAAGACATAGCCCTTACTCCTTTGTTTTCATGTAAGTCAAGTTATTGAGGGATTGGTTCGCTTCCTATGAGGCTATGAACAGCAGCACCGTTTTGATGGATAACAACAATGTATATAAGACAATGGGTGGGACAATCGAGATCAAGATGCGTGATCAAATTGTGAGAACCTTGATAGGAGTGAAGCATGGCCTGGGAAAAACCTTATTTGAGGTAATGTTAAGTTTCCAACCTAAAAGCCTAAGCTATTAGGCGGAAGGCCCCAACAAGCATATGAAAACATATTTAACTCAATGTTTAGACGATATGGGAAGTGGGACTTCCCAAAACTCACCCTCACACGCATGCCTAACCGACAAAAATAGGCCTGTTACGTGAACAACAGCAACTACAACGATTGGTTTTACAAACAAAACAGGCTCAAGAATGACAACAACAACAATGGGCTCTGACACGATGCTAAGTCTCCAACCTAAAAGCTTAAGCTATTAGTGGAGGGCCCAAACAGGTATATAAAGCCATATTAAACTCAATATTTAGACAATGTGGGATGTAAGCTCCCCAAAAAGGTACTAGTCGTGATGAAAGGTGGCAACATGGAAAATTTGTATTTTGATTCTAGAAATGAGTGACAAGAATGCAGGCTGTCTATATCAAGTGATTCAACCTCCACAAGATTTTTGAGTAACAGAGTATCGACAAAACTGAGCAAGTGAGGCATGCTCATTGGGGTGAAACTAGTAAACTAGATTTTCATGAGCATTGTGCATTTGGTAAGCAGTATAACCATATAGGTTAAGGTCAGTACAGCTATTTGTCACACAAAAGGCACTTTAGAACACGGTCACTCGAATGTGGTGGTCACTCGAAGGTAGCCTCACAAGAGAGATCAATGTATTTTGTTTTCTTTATCAATGACTTCTTGCGCAAGGTATAAGCACGTACTTTGAAGAATAAGGATGAAGTTTTTGAAACATTCAAGAAGTGAAAGGCAATGACTGACAAACAAACTAACATGAAGATCAAGCAGTTAAAAACCAATAACGGTGGTGAGTACACTTACAAACCATAAGTTTTACAAGGATGAAAGCATTGCTATATACAATTTTTTTTTTTTTTTTTTTTTTTTTTTATAACAGAAGCATTGCTATATCCTTTACACTAAAGGAAATACCGCAACATAATGGTGTTGCATAATGGATAAACTATACCCTATTGGAAAGAGCACATTGAATGCTATCCAATGCCAGGTTGGGTAGTTTGCGCCAAAACAGTAATCACAATGTGCTATCTTATCAACCGATCACAGTTGACAACTATAGAGCACGAAACTCCTTTTTATGTATGGTCAAGTAAACAAGCTAATTACAGTTCTCTTAGTATCGTTGGGTGTCATGCTTATTTTCATGTCAAAGAGAGTACAATTGATCCATGAGCCAGAAGGGTATTTTTATGAGTTATGCTTATGGTGCCCTAAGTTCCTTAAGTTTGTAACCAGTAAAAACACGATCTTTGATGAGTCCACTATGCAAACTTCAAGAAGGATTCATGATCTGCAGGATTGATATAGATGATAATATGCAAGGTTGTTCTAAAGCATGAACCTCTCCATTTCAAAACACAATAAATAGCAAGATTCAACAAAGACATGAACAGCTTGGCCATCAACGGACTCTCACATGCCAAAAAAGACATAATTGCAGTACGTTTCAACATATATGAAATCATCTCCAAAGTCTAGCTGACAACAAGTTCATCAGATCACATCAACACCCTCACAAGCAAGAAGTACCTCAATAACTCAGCTAGATATAAAGCCTCAAGTTACCCTAGCGGCTGGCCACACACACACATTGATGAAAAATAGACAACTCATACAGTCATACAGGCAGTTAAAAATGAAGATAGCAGAATAATGAGGCAGGCACAAGTAAAGTTTCTTAATATATACATACATTTACATACAAAGAACCAAACCTAATCTATTTTATTCAAATTTCTCCAACAATTTTCCATTTTTTGAAGGTTGGTGTTGAGTTATATTCTTTTTGTTATCAAATGTTTGGTGGATCCAAAAGTATGTATTAAGCTATAAAGAAATTGCAGCCTAAAAGCATTAAACAAGGTTAGGGCTTGGATTCATATTTAAGAATTCTGAAACCACGCAAGTTGAACCCATGTCAGGCTGGCATTGGGCACTTGCCTCCATTCAATTCAGCCAGCTGATTTCTCTTCTCGATTCCTCAAAAATAGTGATTTCTTTGTTTATCCACTAACAGATGCCTTTACAAATACCGAAGCAATTGTTAATATAGCTTCCACATCCTTTTCTATGAAAAAATATATGGAGAAGAAAAAAATTGTACCTTATGGTTACATTACTTATGTAGTTATGTGTTGGGTCTATATTTGCAAACTGAAGAGTACTTAAACAATTTATCTTTACTTACAAGTACTTGTTCTCCTTGATTTTTTCATTAGTTTTCAATAACTGTTCCGTATGAAAGTTTCTCGGTAGACAAATATACTTATCCAAACATCAACATTTCAAGAACACAGACACAAGAAAGCCTGATTAAGTATGAAATGAAGTGACAGAACCAAAAATCTCCCCCATTTGAAGAAACCCATTAGTTAAATTTGAGAAAAACCCACGTAAGAAAGGTACCTTACTTCACAATTTCAGGGCGATTGCCTCAAAATGCCACAACAACACACCCACAAAATCCAACATTTTCATGGAAAAATAAAATTTGCAGTAAACCCAAAAACAAAATATAAAAATAAAAACTTTCCCAAGAGAAAGCAACTCGAAAAACCAATTTCTCCAGAAACAGCTCATCATCACTGACACAACCCACATCGAATATGATATAAATGACGAAATCTAAAGCAGAGAATAATTAGGTGCTTTAATTTCATACCTTATGCAATAAAAGAAGAAATCTGAGAGAAACCCAACAACCCCTTTCACCTTCTTCTTCCTCACTTCCTACCAGATTCCTTGATTCCTCAGATGGTAATACACAGAGACTTCTCCCCCCACTCTCTCTCTCTTTCTCTCTCTCTGTCTCTGTACCGCGTTCCTTCACTCTTCACACTTCGCACCCAACTTTTAAGACTTGGGAATCTTTCTGTCTGACCACGCAGACCCAAAACTTGACTACTTGACAAACGCAAATAAACACGTGGCAGACCAGCAATGGACAACGAGTGGGCCCCACTTGTGTACATGTTTGGAAAAGACTTCAAAGGAACAGCACGATGGAATCTGAGCCGTTGGATGTTCTGGAGTTTTTGGGGCGGCAGTACTGAGAATTTTTTCGAATTTTTTTATTGGTTGAAAAATAAAATAAAATGTCATCTTCGTAGGGTATTGATTGTTTAAGTGGACCCCATGGGGTGTTGGCTTCCAATAATTTACCAATTGTTGGACACGTGTACGGGTCTGATCGCCTGATAGGATGATAATGAAGCAGTCATCATGTATCTAGATCTACTATTGCTGTATTATAAAACCTTTTTGACTAGTGACGTCTATGGGAGAATATGACATATTGACTACTAATTCACACATGCTCTGGTCGGCTGTGCCTCCTTTTGTGATGTTAACAGTATATTTTATGCCTTTGCTGATCTTATGGGACTCTCGGAATTGGTCAAGCGGTTTAGTTTTTGGTACGCGTTTCGTATAAGTAATTAAGGATTTAATTTGAACTGAAACTTAGGTAAGAGTAAAACATGAGAGAGCAAAATCAAGATTTAGATGCAATATAAATAGCAATATTAATTGATTATCAAAAATGGCATGTAGATATTAATCTTGTTATTAATAAAACATTAACAATAAATACATTTGCTTTAGTAGATACAGGAGCAGATATGAATTGTATAGCCCAAGGTCTAGTTCCAACAAAATATTGCTAACAAACAATAGAAGAACCATTAACTACTGCTGATGGCACTAAAATGCATATTGATTATAAACTTGAAAAAGTACAAGTGTGTAACCAAGGAATTTGTATTAAAACCCATTTATACTTTTAAAAAATTTAACCAAGTCAGTAATTTTGGGAATTCATTTTTTAAGATTTATCACTCCATTTAGTGTAAAAAATGATGGTATTCATACAAAATTAGTTGGACAAAAGATAATTTATAAATTCCTCAAGCCTCCTCAACAAAGAGAACTTCATAATAGTATTCAGATTTGGCCATGTCATCATCAACTAGCACTCATCATTTGGGGAATAATAGTATAGATGTTGTGCATGTGTTTCTTGATTAAGATAAAATGAAATTTGATATGTTATAATAGTAAGATTATTGTGACTAATTATTATGAAGGTTGTTTATATAGTATTCAATAATTAAGAAATTATTTGAAGAAGAATATGACCTTTTGATTAATATATATAGTCTTGTTTATCAAAAAAAATAAAAATTGCATTTTGTCTTTTAGGGGGGGGATTACATATTAGTCCTGCTACTGGCAAATAATTAAAGTTAGCAGTCATTCTTAGTTAAGTTAGTAGTCATTTATTAGAAAGTTAATACTCATTTGTATTGAACTATAATTATTATCCCATAGTTGGACCAATCTAATACTCCTTTCTTTTTTTTAACAGGAATGACTCGAATAAGTGAAATTAAAATAATACACGCTTGATATAAAAGCAACTTAAAAACCAAATAATAAAGTTAACCCACGCTCAATATCCTCTAGAGACCTAGGCCCTTCTGGGCTACATAATGTATATGGGCTTCTCCATTGTGTAAGTTATCTACGTGTGTTAGCCAAAAAAAAAAAACAAGGAACCAAATAATAGAAAAGAAACTATAAACCTATTAGAAACGTTTTCATGTTTTCAAAATCGTAAAAAGATAGAAAACAAAATGAAAACATGTTTAGAATATATTCTAAATTGTTTATTGATTTTATTTTTTTATTTTTTGTTTTGTTTTTTAAATAGCTCATTTTTAGAGCACTATGAGTCTTTGACCCTATTTGATTAACGAAAATGTTTTCAGTTTCTATTTTCTGTGAAAATTTTCCAAAAATTATATTTATTTTTAATTTTCAAAATTTTCAAAATGTATTTTACTTTTAAAAAATGAAACATGTTGTCTAAAAATAAAATATATAATTGAAAATGTTGGTAAAGCTATTTTCTTTATTTTTTATTTATTTTTCAATCCTTTAGGCTTTATTTGGTTTGCAGATTTCATCAAGGAAAATATATATATATATATATAAGGAATTGTACTTTTCTATATTTAGTTGCAATGGAAAATTAGAAGAATAACAAAAATTAGAATAATTTTAGCTTGATATGATTTTATCTTTTCATTTCATTTTCTTTCCTCCTCATTTTTTTTTCCTTCCTTTTTTTTCCTCGGTAGAATCCATGAACCAAATAGAGGGTTAAGGAAAATGACCTATCGTATCCATTCAATTGATACTTGCAAATAATCAAACATAAACCAAGCAGTGAACAAAATCCATTGGATTGAATATACCAAATAGGCAAATAGCATTAACATAATATCCCACGTGAATATATTATAGTGATTCAATTAAACTCATTATGTGTTTTCAAAATTTTCCCCATGTTTTTTATTAGTCTGTGAAAACACAAAAAATAAAAATAAAAAAAATTATTTTGATAGTTCCCAATTTTTGTCTTAATAACTTCATTTTATAGAAATCATTTAATTATTTACAAATACATTTTTGACAAAATTTTCATTTTCAATATGGGGGGGTACTTAAGCCCTTTTTGGTAATTTTGTATAATAATTTTTTAAATTAAAAAATATGGGGGGTCAACTTATAATTTTGGGGGTTGCAATAATCATTCCCTTTAATAAGTAACTCGAGCCCATATAAACCTGAGCTCAACTCAATAGAACTCCTGAAAAGTCTTGTTTAGGACTGTGAATGAGACTAGAGAACAATATTTATTATTAATATAATTTTATATTAACTTGCATCTTAAATACATTTTTCATAAGAATTGTTCGTGATTAGCTTGCAAACAAGCTCCACAAAAATGCTCATTTGAGCTCTTTCATTCATTAAATAAGCAAAGTTCATGCGAACCAGGTACCAAAGATCTACTTAGCTGGACTCAGCTCATATGCATCCCTACTTACAAAGTTACAATTAATTAAGAGAACTTATAAACAAAAATACTTAAACTCTTCAAATGTTATCTCGTGACACATCAGTAAATGTGCAAAGAGTAAACTTAGCAATCTTCTTACAAGTCCAATCTAGAATACTCAAACGGTTTTTCCCGACTTATAATTTTTTTTATCTTATCCTAAATCCTACACATGGCGGAAGTAAAATAAATGAAGACAAAAACCATTAGTTTTACATAATGTAATCTATGTTGAAAATTCTGAATCTTCAATTCCCTTGGAATCCTCCTGATTATGAGTGGATTAAGATAAAATTTTGAATGTTCAATTAAAAATAAAAAAAATGGTGTACCTAACTCTATTCTTAGAGATCATTGTGATAGACATATTATAATATAGGTACTCTGGATTGATGATAATGTAACAATGCCAATAAGGTCTGTTCATTTTGTGAAAATTAGGAGTGGAATTGCAGATTCCCGGGAGTCTATCAAAATTTGGTTGTTCTTTTTGCTTAAATCATAGGATTTTAATTTCTCGAAAGATCACAAATCTCACTATTCATGGGAGATAAAATCCCATCTAAGTACAAAAGAATTGGCAATTCTCGTCTGGCCCAACTTTGTTCTCAACAATGTCACTCCACATGCAACCACTTCATCTTATTCCGATTTCTAGACATAGTGCTAAGTTGGTGGATTTCCATGGAGCTGCATTAATGACAATCAATTTTCCAACAATTACACGACTGAGCTGGAGTTGCTTACAGAGTAGTAGCAATCCATCATCCCATAGATCTTCTTCTTTTCCGCTTCTGATATCATCAACATTCCCAATATATATATATATATATATATATATAGGGAATTGTTATTGCCAGAGACAAATTCTTTGCTTCCACGGCTTTTTACTACAAACAGACAAAATTGCCCTCTTCTTTTAAGATCTTTTGCCTCTCCTTCCTCTTTCCTTTCCAACATTTTTCACTCTCTTAGTGTCTCTCTTCTTCTCAAAGCATCTCCACTTCCACCTGTTCCACCACTAGCTTTCATTATAGCCGAACATTACCCATTTTTCCTCCTTCTTTGCTATAATCCGATTAGGAAAAAAAGAAGGGAGAAGAACAATACAACCTCCTTGACAATTTTACCCACTAAAACCTTGAAATGAAAAACAAATAAAAAAATAATAAGAAAGAGAACAGAAAAATCAAAACCCCTGTTGAGTTTGGACTGTCTGTTCAAAAAGAAAGAGCACAATCTCTGCAAGTTGCGGTTTAAATTTCATCTCGTCAGGCCATGGTCTAAGACTAGTTGAACCCAAATTTCATTCTAGCAAACCCCTCCTATGTGTGCAGATGATGATGGCGACGATGAACCCTATGGGATGATAATGGTAAAACCCCGAAAACAGGGTGATCCCGTCTTTGCAAACCTCGACAACCTACTTGAGTTGCAGGTTGTTCCTCTATAGCCCCTCCTTGGGTTGAGAAGATGGTCGTTATTGTTAGAGATATTGGCCATTTATTAAAGTGGGTCCCATGTATAATTTGAGGTGGGTCCATGTTGGAATTAGTTAATCTCTATGTGGAGATTTAATTCGAATATTTAATTGGCCAAAATCATTAATGGGTGAATGAGAAATTGTTCTCTAAAGTCACTTTTGAATAGTTGGTTGAAGAATGGTAATAAGGCTTGTCCCACATTGAATAACTATGAAATTCTGAGTGAATTCATATACACATACTTTGGACCTATTGTTTGGGCCCAAAGGGCACCCAAGTTTTGTGAGGAGGGAGGACCTAGTCAACATTGGGTTTGGACCCAAAAACACACGCGCGCGCCCGCCTGCACCGCACCGAGCCGGGTCGGGTCGGGTGGGGTGGGGTCAAGAAGATTGACCCATGTGTGTTATTTTTTAGGCAAAATTTATTTTGCTAATTAATTTAATTACCGTTAAGTCATGTCTGTCTGTTAACCCAGAACAGTCATGAACAAAAGACACACCTGATCAATGTGCCTTTTAGACTGTTCTGGAGAGTCACTTCTGGGTTGTTTATTTAAACTGCTTTTTGCAGTCAATTAGAGGTTAATCAAGAAATTAATTTCGTACTGTTTTAAGAGAGAGAGTAAGGACACAGTGGGTTCGCCAGACACGCAGACTGCAGTGCTTCTTCTGTGTGGCAGATCATTGTATCCTGGGAGGCAGACGTCTAAGAGACTCAAAGCACCAAGTGAGGGGCGAAATCTGTCTTAAGGACATAGCGTCAAACGCTAGCCTTGATCAATCCGGTTCTGTTTTATTATCTTCTGTATTCTGTAAGTTTGTGGATTTCCAGAATTTATTTCGGTTTCTATTTATATTCTGTATTATGTATATTTGTGTAATTCAGAATCATTCGTCTATTATATGCATACTGTTTTGACAGAATTATACATAAGTAATACAATACAAATATTTTCCAACAATCTTAAGACAGATTTCTGTTTCTGTTTACTTTGTAAATTCTGTTAATTATAGTTTGTATATATTAGTTTAAATACTGTTTTATAATTCTGTGTAATATAGAATATATTCCGTATTATATATTCTGTATTATATATTCTGTATTATAAATTCTGTGCTATATTGTTCTGTGTTATAAATTATATTCATTCTGGGTTGCGTTTCTGTTTAACAGAAATGGCAAGTGAGGGTACCAATGTTGTGCCGCCCGTTGTGGCTGTGGCCCCTGCTCCTGCACATAGAGAGAAACCAGAGAAATTCAATGGTTCTGATTTTAAGAGATGGCAACAGAAAATGCTGTTTTATCTAACTACATTGAATTTGGCTAAGTTTCTGTATGAAATTGCTCCAACTCTCAAAGTGGGTGAGACCGATAGGATTACTATCGCGGCGGTGGAGGCATGGAAACACTCTGATTTCTTGTGCAAGAATTATATCCTCAATGCGTTGGACAACATATTATACAATGTATATAGTCCAATAAAGACTGCAAAGGAATTATGGGACTCCTTGGACAAAAAGTACAAAACGGAAGATGCCGGAATGAAGAAATTCGTTGTGGGCAGATTCCTAGACTATAAAATGATAGACTCCAAGACAGTTATAAGTTAAGTGCAAGAGCTTCAATTAATTTTACATGAAATACATGCCGAAGGTATGTCGGTTAGTGAATCCTTTCAAGTGGCTGCAGTTATTGAGAAATTACCAATTTCGTGGAAGGATTTTAAAAATTATTTGAAGCATAAGCGCAAAGAGATGAGCCTTGATGACTTAATCGTAAGGTTAAGGATTGAAGAAGACAACCGAAATTCTGAAAAGAATAACGGTAAAAATCCCATGGAATCTAAAGCTAATATAGTGGAAGTGCAGAAAAATAACAATAAAAAGAGGAAGCACTCAGGCCAAGGATCATCCCAAAATTCCAAGGGTGGTGACTCAAAGAGGTTCAAGGGCAATTGCTATGTGTGTGACAAACCAGGACATCGTGCAAAGGATTGTCGCAAGCGAAAGAACCAAGGAACCAACAAGAAGGCTCAAGCAAATATGACCGAAATGGACAATATTTCGGATTTGATCAATGATATACAACTTTTTACGGTCGTTTCTGAAGTGAATTTGGTGGGCAGCAATCCCAAAGAATGGTGGGTGGATACCGGTGCAACTCGCCATGTTTGTTCAGACAAGAAGATGTTCTCTGCTTATCAACCGGTAGATAATGAAGAACAACTTTTCATGGGCAACTCCTCGATTTCTAAAATTGAAGGACATGGAAAGGTGATCTTGAAGATGACTTCGGGGAAAGAGCTTACTCTTAATGATGTGCTGCATGTGCCCGATATTCGCAAGAATCTTGTTTCGGGGTCATTGTTGAGTAAAAATGGTTTCAGATTGGTCTTTGAGTCGGACAAGTTTGTACTTAGTAAGAGTGGGATGTATGTGGGGAAAGGGTACATGAGCAATGGGCTCTTTAAGATGAATGTAATGACTATTGTTTCTAAGATCAATAAAAACACAGATTCTGTTTATATTGTTGAGTTATCTAATGTATGGCATGGTAGGCTAGGACATGTAAATTATGGTTCTTTGCGTAGATTAATGAACTTGGAATATTTGCCTAAGTTTAATATTGATCCTAATCATAAATGTGAAGTATGTGTGGAATCAAAATTAACTAGGACATCCTTTCATTCTATTGAAAGAAGTACTGAACCTCTAGAATTGATCCATATGGATCTTTGTGATTTGAAATTTGTTCAAACTAGAGGAGGCAAAAAGTATTTTATTACTTTTATTGATGATTGCACGAGATATTGTTATGTGTACTTGCTAAGGAGCAAGGATGAAGCCTTGGAAATGTTTATACATTACAAAAATGAGGTTGAGAATCAACTTAGCAAAAATATTAAGGTTCTAAGAAATGATAGAGGTGGTGAATATGAATCCGATTCATTTGGTGAATTTTGTTCAAACCATGGCATTATACACCAAACCACTGCACCTTATTCACCACAACAAAACGGAATTGCCGAACGCAAAAACAGAACCTTAAAAGAAATGATGAATGCTATGTTGATAAGTTCGGGTTTACCTCAGAACTTGTTGGGGGAAGCAGTGCTTTCTGCGAATTATATACTTAATAAAATACCTCGCAAAATTATAAACAAAACACCCTATGAATTATGGAAAGGTCGAGAACCTTCATATAAATTCATGAAAGTGTGGGAGTGTTTGGCCAAGGTAGCGGTTCCGATTCCTAAACGAGTTAAGATAGGACCAAAAACAATTGATTGTGTATTTATTGGTTATGCTAATAATAGTAGTGCATATCGATTCCTTGTTCATAAATCTGATATTTCTGATATACATGTGAATACCATAATTGAATCTAGGAATGCATCATTTTTTGAAAATATATTTCCATGCAATCCTACACATGAGACAAGTTCTCTCAAAAGAACTTATGAGACTACGACTAGTCACGATCAAAACCAAAAGTCTATAGACAAAGATCGTGAAGATGAGCCTAGACGTAGTAAAAGGGCTAGGACATCAAAATCCTATGGCTCAGATTTTCTAACTTATTTGTTAGAAAATGAACCTCAAAGCTTCAAGGAAGCTATGTCCACTCCAGAAGCACCCTTTTGGAAAGAAGCTATAAATAGCGAAATTGAATCCATTATGCAAAATCATACATGGGAATTGGTGGACCTTCCACCAGGGAATAAACCTCTTGGATATAAATGGATATTCAAGAGAAAGATGAAAGCAGATGGATCAATTGATAAATACAAGGCGAGACTTGTAGCCAAAGGATTTAGACAAAGAGAAGGAGTAGACTATTTTGATACATATTCACCAGTTTCAAGAATAACGTCTATTAGGATGTTATTAGCTATTGCAGCTGTGCATAAGCTTGAAATACATCAAATGGATGTTAAAACGGCATTCTTAAATGGTGAATTAAATGAGGAAATCTATATGGAACAACCAGAAGGGTTCATTGTTCCAGGACAAGAAAAGAAAGTTTGCAGGCTTGTTAAATCATTATATGGTTTAAAGCAAGCACCTAAGCAATGGCACGAAAAATTTGACAAAGTGATAATGTCAAATGGATTTAGAATCAATGAATGTGATAAGTGTGTGTATGTCAAAGAGATTACATGTGAGGACCCAAGGCTTGATTTATGAGAATTTTGGGTTAGGATGTGCTAAGGTAGGTTTTCGTGAGCCTAGCACTTCTTTTTGTGTATGTTGAGCAATATAGTTGACTACAGTGACTTATAGTCGACTATATTGCTAGGCAGAATTTCTTTTTGTGTATACTGAGTAATTTAGTTGACTGAAATGACTTATAGTCGGCTATATTATCAGGCAGAATCTCTTATTGTGCATGTTAAATAATTTAGCTGACTATAATGATTTACAGTCGGCTATATTGTCAGGCAGAATGTTATAATACTTAATTTGGAGAGTTTTAGTCGACTATAACTCATTATAGCCGACTATAACGCACGAATTTCAGTTTTTGGGCTAGATTTTAATGGGGTAAAAAGACCATCATACCCCTCACTTATACCCCATTTATAAACCCATCTTCTAGAGGGTTCTTACCCATCTTTCCAGTCAAGAGAGGAAGAGAAGGAGAAAGGGGGAGAGGCTCGACGGTGGCTCGCCGGAGCACGGTAGCCTCGGCCCGACACCGGCAAGCTCAAATCTAGCGTATTTTGGCCTGATCTACACACGTATGGTTGTGGATTTGGATTTCTTCACTCTATTTTTGAGGTAGGGGCATTTTCTCATCTTAAACCATTGATGCATGGGGGTTTTGGGTTTAAATCATATAAAAATATATGTATTTGACATGCTTTGCATAAACATCATGCATGTGGTCATATTTTATGGGTTTTGATAAATTTTGGAAAATCTAGGGTTTTGTATTATACCCTATTTGGTTATATGCACGTTACATTTCAAACCCTCACATGATTTGGGGTACAATGGGTTGGTTTACATACCCCCTTTTTGTTATATTCTTGTTATTTATGAAACTCATATATGTTTAAGGGTTTAAATGGGTTGGTTTTTAAACCTATTGGACTATTTTGTGTGGTTGGAATATTGGGGGTCATTTTTATATAACTGATTTGAAATCATTATATTGAAAATGGTTAGGAAATGATTACCATGATTTATGGAGTTAGTTTATATGGTTTTCAAAGTACAAACCTATCAGGTAGTTTTTGGAAAATTTATATATAATTTTCCGGATTATGTGAGAATTATGGAAATTAATAAATGAAAAGAAAAAGTGATGATGATATGGTGATGAGGGCTATTGGAGACAGGATTACTGCGGTCCCAAAGGAACGGGACGTCTTGCCGTGTTTTCCTATCCTTTAGTCCTGGGCTATGTGCCCGAATAGAGGTTACTGCGGTCCCATGTAGGGATGTCTTGCCGTGTTTCCTCTTGAGGTTACTGCGGTCCCAGATAGGGATGTCTTGCCGTGTTTCCTCTTATTCCGCGCGCGAGGGCCCCGCATGACTTGGGGAGGATTTATCAGTTTGAAAGACTGATGTTATGAATTGCCAGATATGGCGGATGTTGGTTATTGGTTTATAAGGCTGTGATATGATATCAGAAAATGATGGTTAATTCATTTGTAAAATGATGATTTTGATAACAAATAACTTGAGTTTTTCTTACCCCTTAAAAAGAAAAAGGGGTGTTAGTATTTAATGATTTAACTTCCGCAGTTCATTTCATTATACCTATATCGGTTTTATTTATTGAAAAATTTTATACTGCAACTAATCATTGGTTTTGCAGGGCTCTTAAAAAATATATAAATTATGGTTTTTAAAACCTTGGGTTATTTTGGGAAAATGTTTTCCTACTGAGCGTGTAGCTCATACCCCCACAGTTTTTCTTGCAGGTTATATTTTCAAAATAAAGCCTGACCTGGGGTTGGGAAGCACATCAACATGCGTGTATTCATATAGAAGATCATTGTATTTTATTTCGGCTTTGAGCCTAGGCATGTATTAATTTTAATTCATGACCTGTAATAAAAAGATAAGTAGTGGATGCAGATGTGGATGAGACCTATGTGATTACGATACGGCTTGTAATTTTATTTATTTTTGGAATAGTGTGTGGATGGTTGAAATGATTATAAATGGGTTTTCTACAGGTTTTATGATTAGTCGATAACTTGGTATGTCCTATTTACAAACGGGACCATGCCGGATTTTCTAAAAATGTTTTCAAAAGAATTATTTTTATTAAACATCCACCAAAATTGGCTTTAAAATTGATTTTCTTACTATATAACTAACGGTCCCCATTTTGGGTCGTTACACTACAAATGGCTATGTCATAATTTGTCTATACGTGGATGATATGCTAATTATGGGTAGCAATAATGATATCATTAAAGCTACTAAGAAGATGTTGACTAGCAAGTTCGACATGAAAGATATGGGTATTGCGGATGTCATATTAGGAATTAAGATTTCTAGAACGTCCGATAGATTAGTGTTATCTCAATCACATTATATTGAGAAAATTCTGAGGAAATTTAATCAATTTGATTGTAATCCAGCGAGAACACCCGTGGACATAAATCTTCATTTAACTAAAAATGGAGGTCAAGGCATATCTCAATTAGAGTATTCTCAAATTATTGGGAGTCTAATGTACGTAATGAACTGTACACGACCTGACATAGCATACTCAGTTAGTAAATTGAGTAGATACACTTGTAACCCAGGGCCAGACCACTGGAAGGCAATAGTTAGAGTACTCAGATATTTGAAATATACTCTAAATTATGGATTACATTACACAGGATATCCAGCTGTACTAGAAGGGTATAGTGATGCAAACTGGATATCTGATACAAAAGATTCTAAATCAACAAGTGGATATGTCTTTACACTTGGAAGTGGAGCGGTGTCTTGGAAATCATCCAAACAAACGTGCATTGCAAGATCCACAATGGAATCAGAATTTATAGCTTTAGATAAAGCTGGCGAAGAAGCTGAGTGGCTTCGTCATTTCCTAGAAGATATTCCAATGTGGTCAAAACCTATGCCAGCAATTTGTATACATTGCGATAGCCAATCGGCTATTGGAAGGGCACAGAATAATATGTATAATGGTAAGTCTCGACACATTCGTCGAAGACACAATACCGTTAGACAATTACTCTCAAGTGGAATTATATCAATTGACTATATAAAGTCAAATGATAATATTGCGGATCCGTTAACGAAAGGTTTGACTAGAGAGCAAGTATATAGTTCATCGAGGGGAATGGGCTTAAAGCCTAATATAATTTAAAAGTTACCATAATGGCAACCCAACCTAGCTGACTGGAGATCCCAAGAACTAGGTTCAAAGGGACAACCGAATTGTGTGTGACTTAGTGGAATCACTTAGGAGATAACTCTTCTACTTATTCCTATGATGAAAAAGTGATGCCTGTAGCGTGTACCAGGATAAGCTAAGCTTTTAATGGTTCTTATATCTTAGAAATCCAAGTGGGGTATAGCAGGATACTCTTAATAAGAATCACCTATATGAGTGTAGAAGGGGCCACTTCATGAGAATTATAAGGCTATATTCTCTAAAGCACTCATAGAAACCAGGAATTGTTCAGGGCCAAAATGAACACAATCATGAGAACCAAACTGTGTTCGGGAAGGAACTGTGTGAATTCTATTGTCTTGGTTTGCACAAATAGCTGAATAGTTCAAGACATCACGTTCACTAATCAGCCAGCAAATCCGATAGTCTTTCATAAGGGAAGGTTCAAAGCCACAAGCCACCTATCCTATGCAGGGACTTTCCATACTTACTCTCTTTCGTGTCAGCATTTTCATTTGCATAGATATCCAACCAATTTCCATTCATGTGGGGGATTGTTAGAGATATTGGCCATTTATTAAAGTGGGTCCCATGTATAATTTGAGGTGGGTCCATGTTGGAATTAGTTAATCTCTATGTGGAGATTTAATTCGAATATTTAATTGGCCAAAATCATTAATGGGTGAATGAGAAATTGTTCTCTAAAGTCACTTTTGAATAGTTGGTTGAAGAATGGTAATAAGGCTTGTCCCACATTGAATAACTATGAAATTCTGAGTGAATTTATATACACATACTTTGTACCTATTGTTTGGGCCCAAAGGGCACCCAAGTTTTGTGAGGAGGGAGGACCTAGTCAACATTGGGTTTGGACCCAAAAACACACGCGCGCGCCCGCTCGCACCGCACCAAACCGAGCCGGGCCGGGTCGGGTGGGGTGGGGTCAAGAAGATTGACCCATGTGTGTTATTTTTTAGGCAAAATTTATTTTGCTAATTAATTTAAGGGTTAATAACATTTTAATACCTTCAACTTTGGGGGTAGTTTCAATTTGGTCCATAAACTTGACATTGTTTCAATTTAGTGACAATTTTTAACTTATAGTTTCAATGTGGACCAGAGGCTAACGGCAGTTAGGATTTTGGACGGAAATAGCACGTGCCGTGCACGTGATGCTTACGTGGAGCCTATGTGGCATCCACCTGTGTTATAGTCGACTATAAGTGGTTATAGTCGACTATAACATTTCAAAAAAACCCCAATTCTTTTCTTTTCCTTCACTTTCTCGACATGGTCCGCCGGCATCAACCTTTCCCTCCCCAGCGATGGCTTCGACGTCGTCGTCCGTGCCAAGACCGCCCTCGAGCTCGCTTGCCCCGGCGTCATTTCATGCTTTGACCAAACAATTTCTCTCAGTTCCTTTCCCCGTCAAACTGATGCAGCAACCTTTTCTCCCCCTCTATCTCTCATGTTCTCTCCCTTCGATCTCTTAACAAAATTGAGAAAAATGTATCTGATTGTTTGCGGCAGAAAGGTTGGTTTGGCAAACGAAGTCCTAATTTTTAGCCAAAAAAGAGTTCTACGCTGACCCCAATAGAGACACCCAAAATAAAATATAAAAAGACCCATGGTTGCCATACCTCCATTTTTCCCGGCAGATGAAGGAAGTAAAGCAGGTCTCTAGTTTCATATCACGTTGTTCAACTAAATTTCACCTTCATTGCACCGTCCCATCTCCACCATGGAATGATCCTAACAGAAGAAAAATTTAGAAATTTTTTAAAAAACCTATCATGGTCACCTCGCGAACTCCATTTTTTGGTTCAAGCGAAATCTATTTTTCCGGCGAGTGAGAGATGAAGAGATTAAAAGATCATGGTCATTTGTTGATATGGGTATATACATGTGCATTTGATCTGCTATGGGTTTGTGTTTATCTATAAATGGGTTTTGGTCCGCTATGGAAATCACAAAGAGCAAGAATAAATTTATGCTTTTTTGCGGTGGAGGTCGTCGCCGGAAATGGAGTTCGTAGGCCATACCAGAAGGGTTTTTAATTACTGTTATTTGGATGCGTTGGTGTCTCTAGCTTCCACCGTTGAAGGGAATCTTCCGAGACCCACAATGCCCGTCTCAGAAATCATCAGAATTTTCGAGTCGAGAGGGTTTTCGATTCAAGAAATGGTGGCGCTGAGCGGCGCACACACCATTGGGTTCTCTCACTACAAAGAATTTACCAATGGATCTACAATTACAGCAAGGTTTTGCAGTCCGATCCCCATTACAACCCGAGGTTCGCCGAGGCATTGTGAAACGCCTGTGTTCTTTGAGGCATTTGGTCGAGCAAAGGAGAAGCTTAGCGTTTATGGAGTAAAGGTTGGGCGGAGTGGACAAATTCGGCACAGGTGTGATGCGTTTAACTGAGTTTTTGAATTCTTTATTTGATTGTGGGTTTTGATTTTGATGGCTAAGGCATGCTGAGCATCCATGGCCCCCCCTCCTTGTTTGGTTGTTGAGAAAGTGAAGGAAAAGAAAAGAATTGAGTTTTTCTTGAAATGTTATAATCGACTATAAGTGGTTATAGGTGACTGTAAGTTGTTATAGTCAACTATAACCATTTATAGTCGACTATAATACAGGTGGATGCCAAGTGGATGCCACATAGGCTCCATGTAAGCATCATGTGCACGGCACGTGCTATTTCCGTCCAAAACCCTAACTGCCGTTAGCCTCTGGTCCACATTGAAACTATAAGTTAAAAATTGTCACTAAATTGAAACAATGTCAAGTTTATGGACCAAATTGAAACTACCCCCAAAGTTGAAGGTATTAAAATGTTATTAACCCTTAATTTAATTACCGTTAAGTCATGTCTGTCTGTTAACCCAGAACAGTCATGAACAAAAGACACACCTGATCAATGTGCCTTTTGGACTGTTTTGGAGAGTCACTTCTGGGTTGTTCATTTAAACTGCTTTTTGCAGTCAATTAGAGGTTAATCAAGAAATTAATTTCGTACTGTTTTAAGAGAGAGAGTAAGGACACAGTGGGTTCGCCAGACACGCAGACTGCAGTGCTTCTTCTGTGTGGCAGATCATTGTATCCTAGGAGGCAGACGTCTAAGAGACTCAAAGCACCAAGTGAGGGGCGAAATCTGTCTTAAGGACATAGCGTCAAACGCTAGCCTTGATCAATCCGGTTCTGTTTTATTATCTTCTGTATTCTGTAAGTTTGTGGATTTCCAGAATTTATTTCGGTTTCTATTTATATTCTGTATTATGTATATTTGTGTAATTCAGAATCATTCGTCTATTATATGCATACTGTTTTGACAGAATTATACATAAGTAATACAATACAAATATTTTCCAACAGTTATCACTTTTAGTTCAAAACTTGGGAGTCGAAATTTGCTCAACAGGTTGCTTCATCTCTCCTCCCTCTTCTCTCTTCATTCAGCCTTTTTCCCCTCTCTTCTTCTTCACTTGTCTCATCCCAGGGTTGTTTCGTCCATTCCAAATAAAAGTCGTGGAAGCAAAGTTTTTGTTCGTGGAAATAACGCCCCCCCTATATATATAGATATATATAAAGGTAAGCTATTCTACATTTGAGGGGAAAAAAATACAAAACAAAACAAAAAAAAAAGGGTTAGATTTGATTGGTTATAGTTGTGAAGCTTTCGGTGACACCAGTATGGTGGTATTGGCCATTATTCAATCTTTTTTTTTTTCTTTCCTCTTTTTGGCATTTGGGTCCTCGGCTGTGGCTTGAACTCAGATTTTGCCCATGTCTTAAATGAATATATACAAGTGTGTCAAATTTTTTTATCCCATATAATGTTTTGCTGCCGATGATTGCCTTTTCCACTTTTCTTCTTCTCCAACAATATCCCCAGCATTTGTTATTTTCGATGTTACATAGTTGTACCAATATAGCCACTAGATCTAATTCCTTTTTAATCAAATATATATATATAGCTTTGATCATGTGCGGGATATTTCGTTCGATCATGGCCATCCATGAACAACACCCGCGCGTGTGTCATTCACGGACGACTGTGATCGAACGGGATAGTCTGAGATATCCCGCACATGATCAGTCCTATATATATATATATATGATTCCCTTTCCAAAATTTTTTTTAAAAAAAAATAGTAATAATAAAAAGAAATAATGTTTTTACAAGAAAAAAAAAACATTATTTCCTTTGAAAAATCCTTATGCAAACGAATAATGTGAATTGTGACTCTTAAGATTGTATGTCTTGAAAGTTGAAACTCTTAGAAATTTGTGATTCTTGGAAATTTTAACTCTCACGAAACGAACAGACCCTAATAGGAGTTATTGCATTGAGAAATGAACATCGTTTAGCAAAAAATAAGCAATTTTAAAATATCTGTAAGTTGATAATTAATAATTTCTATAATATAGAAATTCATAGACTAGTTTCAATATTATATATGAGTACATAAAAATTATTTCAAATTGTCATATAAATATTAGAGTTTAACAAATAAAGCAGCAAATCTTTTGACAAATTTAGGTCATCATCATAAAAGCAATATCATCTACCGGATGAATTTCCTAAAATTGATTGGTAATTCTAGTTTGCAGTTGCGTTAATTTTCTTATATTAACCCAAAATAAAAAAATAAATGAAATGAAATGGGAAGGTAAATGAATTGTAGGGTGACAAAAAGCCAAACATAGAATTCAAAATGATGGAGAAGATTCATGAAATCAGTCACTCTAATCAACCTTCAGCATAGAACGATTTCATGAATCACTCCAATCAATTTAACTCCAACACAGATTCAAAAAACTCCAATATGGATTGCTCAATAGTGAAATCCTGTGCCATCCTGCGTGAACACTGTGTTTGAATCCATCTCTAACTCTTACCAAAACCCTCTTTTCTCTTCCATATTTCACAGATCCCATCACTCCACACAATACCTTTCTCATATCTCGCCCCTTCTCAGAAAACCCACCATCACCATGGATGCACCGAGACAGGAAGCGCAACCACCAAGAACCTACTGGAGATGGAGCAAGCAAGACTTCTTCCCCGAACCCTCTTTCCAAAGCTTGACTTCCTACAAAACGGCCCTCTCCCATACCTGTTTTCGGCTAAAGGACCGCCTTTTCGACCGATCCACCGACGCCAACGAGCTCGTCGAGCTCCGAAAAGAGAGCGAAAACGATCTCAAGAAGTGTCTCACATGGTGGGACTTGATATGGCTCAGCTTCGGCTCCGTCGTCGGCTCCGGAATTTTTGCCATCACCGGCCAGGAAGCGCATGACCACGCAGGACCCTCTATTGTACTATCGTATGCGATTTCGGGTCTTTCTGCATTGCTTTCTGTCTTCTGTTACACCGAGTTCGCCGTCGAAATCCCCGTCGCCGGAGGTTCTTTCTCTTACCTTCGTGTAGAATTAGGCGACTTTATTGCTTTTATTGCCGCCGGGAACATTCTCCTTGAGGCCATTGTTGGCGCGGCCGGACTAGGCCGGTCTTGGTCATCGTACTTTGCGAGCATGATCAAAACTGAACCGGATTTTTTACGTATTCGTGTGAATTCTCTTGCAGAAGGCTTTAATCTGTTAGACCCAATTGCTGTCTTAGTTTTGTTGGTTGCCAACACTATAGCCATGACAGGAACAAGGAATACTTCTGTTTTAAATTGGGTCACTTCTATATTTAGTGTTGTGGTGATTGTGGTTATCATAGTACTTGGGTTTATTCATTCCAAGAGTTCAAATTTGGTTCCTTTCTTTCCAGTTGGGGCAAAAGGTGTTTTTGATGCTGCAGCGATCGTGTACTGGTCTTATACAGGTTTTGACATGGTTGCAACCATGGCTGAAGAGACGAAGCGGCCCTCGAGGGATATACCATTGGGTTTGGTTGGTTCAATGTCAATGATCACAGTGGTTTATTGCTTGATGGCTTTGGCACTAACCATGATGCAGAAATATACTGAGATTGATGTGAATGCAGCTTATTCGGTTGCATTTGAAAAAATTGGCATAAAATGGGCTAAGTATCTTGTGAGTGTTTGTGCTATTAAGGGAATGACTACAAGTTTGCTTGTTGGATCGCTAGGACAAGCTCGATACACAACTCAGATTGCAAGAGCACATATGATTCCGCCCTGGTTTGCCCTGGTTCATCCAAAAACTGGAACCCCCATAAATGCAACTCTATTGGTAACCATCATTAGTGCCATTGTAGCCTTTTTCTCTAGTTTGGATGTATTGTCAAGTGTTTTGTCGTTCAGTACACTCTTCATTTTCATGCTTATGGCTGTTGCATTGCTTGTGAGGCGATACTACGTGAAGGATGTTACTCCAAAGTGTGATTTGGTCAAATTCATTGTTTGCTTATTTGTTATTATTGGTTCTTCCATTTTAATAACGGTATTTTGGAATTTAAATTTGAGAGGATGGATTGGTTATTTGGTGGCTGGATTATTTTGGTGTTTTGGGACTTTGGGGATGGAGTTGATTCCAAAGCAGCGAGTTCCAAAGGTTTGGGGTGTTCCTCTGGTTCCTTGGCTGCCTTCTTTGTCCATTGGGATGAATGTGTTTCTCATTGGATCACTGGACTATGTGGCATTCTTGAGGTTCTTCATCTGTAGTGCAGTTATGGTACTTTACTATCTCTTAATCGGTCTCCATGCAACGTATGATGTAGCTCATCAGAATCAACAAAAACTGAAAATTGAAGGAAAAGATAATATCAACCAAGGACCATTATAGCATGTTTTGTGGTATGTGTAGTTGTATGAGTTAGGATGTTCTGTTAAATTCTGTAAATAAAATGTCTTAGAATCTATGGAATTGAAATAGAATCATATAATAATTACGTCCTTTTTTATTTCTATTTTTCTTGTAGGTTAACTAAGATTTGATCTGAACTGAATTTAATTCTTTGATATATGTACCGTATCGATATGATTGAATGTGTTGGTGAATGGTGGACCGTGTTTTGTCTTCTTTAAGTTCTGCCACGACATTAAGCATCCTTAAATATAAAGCATTGTGGAAAAGAATTCTTATGGAATAAAATCTCATTGCTGTGTCATGCCATGATCAATTGGACTGTAGTCTATCAAGTCAGGGCATTGCCCATTTGCAAGGGCCTCCAAGTGGAATGCCTTTGAAGAAGCTATGGGCATTGTCTACAGAATTGATGCTAGGGACGCAGTTCTGCTTTCCAGGAAGTTCTCTTTAGCCAGCTCAGCTTTGGAAGCAGAGTCTATGGACTTAAGGCAGGCATTATCAATTGCTCAATCTCACTAGTGGAGTTTGGTGGTAATGGAAGGTGACAAAGGGTTTAAATTCAGATATGAATGGCTTCCTTTGTTCCAAACACAGAGCAGACTCAGATGCCTATGCCCCGTGAGCAGCCAACAAGGTAGCTATTACAGTTGCTCATTTTGCTAATGTGACAATTCATGGTTTTAAAATGTCTGGACAGTTTCTTGTTTGGTTCTTTGATCTCGTTCAGAAGATAAAGGACAGAGTTTCATTTGCTTGGGCTGTGCCTACTACTTATAATTGTTCCTCCTTGTGTTGTTAATGACCTTACACGGAACTCATGAAAACTTAAATCAATTTGTATTTGCTTCAAATCTCAGTGATACTATAAAGTTACACATGGATGTCCCATGGTTATGGAATCACTCCATCACGTTTTACATGACGTTTAAAATTCATTCATTTTATTTCTTGAATCAATCTGAAATGAGTCGGCCTCGTAGGTTATTGCATATATAGTTTCATTTATGGAATTTAATGGTATGGCATTGATCTCAATTTTTGTTAATATCATTTGTGGAGCTATTTCCAGCAATTTCTCTGTTTTCTAAGATGAATTTTTTCCTTCGAAATTTTTAGGGGAAAAAATGGATTTTTTTCATTTTTGTTGGATGTCCAAATGCGCCATAAATGTTTCACAGTTGTTTGCCTATTGACTTCAATTAAAGGGCTTAACATGATCTTTGAAAGAAATATTTTCTTTTTTTCCTTCTTACTTAAATAAAATGATTGAGAAATGAAAAAGAATGATCACATGATACATAATTTAATCAACAATCTGTGGTGGAATTAGAAAAAATATTTGCAAGGAGAGTAAAAACTAGCATTAGCTCCCTAACTTGAAAGGTAGAATATAAACTGGCATTGGCTCCCCAGCCTGATTGGGAAAGTCTGCATCATAATAAAAAAAAATTATAATGACCTATAGCTAATACTCTATTTGTTTCAAATCTTGGCAAATGATTTGCGCTTGGATCTCCTATGGAAAGTAATCACTCCATTGTGTTTTACATAGCATTTAAGGTGAATACATTTTGTTTTTTGAAGCCAATTGAAATGAGTTTCCTTCATTGCATGTATTGGATTGTCTTTAGAATTTCATAAAGTGATGCTGGGTTATGTTCATTGCTCCAATTTTATTTGTAGTTCTATTAGTACTTTCAAATCTTGAGGAAATCAAAATAAAAATTTTCAGTTTCATGCTTGCATTGCTTATGAGGTGTTGGGACCCACATCATATAAATAAGTTTGATATGGCTTCGTATACCTCTTTGGGCCCTCCACCTAAGAGCTTAAGCTATTTGGTTGAAAACTTAACATGAGGCATTATTTTGCGAAGGATGTTACTCGAAAGCGTTATTTGGTCAAATTCGTAATGTTTTTATTCCTTTTTCTTGGTTCTTCCATTAGAGTATTGGATTTCAAATGGGAGAAGATGCATTGTATATGTGGTGGCAAGATTTTTTTTCAGTTTTTTGGGACTTTGGGAATGGATTTGCCTCCGAAGAGCAGGTTCAAAAGGTTTGGGCGTTTCATCTTGTTTCATGGCTGCCACTATTATTGATTGGAATGAATTTGTTTGTATTAAGATCATTGGGTTATGTGGAGTTTATTATCCGTTGTTTTCTCTCCACATGACTTACGATGTGGCTCATCAGAATCAATAAGAACCAGGAAGAGAAATACCAATCAAGGGGCAGTATAATGTGTACCGCAGATAAATTTTTATTGTAGTGTTAAATTCCCCATACTGTAGTCGATATTGCTTACAATTTTCTGTGGATTCTATAGATAATCCAAGTAGATCTCCCAAAATTTCAAATCTGCTGTGGGCATAATCTCTACCACTGATGTTGAGCAGGAGTTCTGGTGTTTTGGGAGTCCTTAAATTGTAGCTCATTTTGGGAGCTGAATCTATGGCCTTTAGGGCAGGCGTTCCTTCTAGTGCAATCTCACCTATGAGTTTCTAAGGTGATATGAAGCGACACATGGGGTTTAATTTCAGGTGCAAATTAGCTTCAACATGCTTCCTCTGTTCCAGACATAATGTGGAATAATATCCAATCTCTTTATTGTCAGACTGCTTCATGTGCAGCTGGCCAACATCCCTAGCTTTGTTTAGCAAACAAGGTAGCTGATGTGGTCACTCATTCCCCATGCTTTCAACCGGTTGGGTGAGCTGCCTATTTGCCTCTTTGATATCATTTCAGATGGTAAGAGACAGCTCTTCTTTGGTTTGGCCATTCCTTCTTGCTTGTAGTTGTTCCTCTGGGTTGTTAATGGTCTTACCCATTAATACAAGTGAAAAAAGCACCCTATGCAAGTTTCAGTGAAGTAAAAATGTTGCATATTGATGTCCTATGGTATGAAATCTGTCCACTGTGTTTTGATTGGCATTTCAAATGTGTCCATTTTGTTTTTCAAGCCCATATATATGACGTGATTTCATAATTCATATCTTGTATAGCATCATTATAGGTATCCATAACCATTGGTTTCATTTTTCTGTTACCAAATTAATTTCATGTGTGGTGATGGCTCAATATTTTGTAATGGCCTTGTTCTATAATATAAACTCGTGCCTTCAAATGCTTTGGAGAAACAAATGGAATGATTATAATTGAAAGGAGCTAGTGTGTAGTAATTGTTTTTCAATGGTTTGTCCTGTGGTCTAAATGTCTAATTGAAAGGAGCTAATCAGCTAATGTGTTTTTAAATGAAATCATATCAATTTTAGCCTTATCTACAGCCATGATTGTGATTTATATTAGGAACAATTTGCATTGGATTGGAACCCATTTTTTTCAGAAGTCTTTTTGCATGAGCGTGACACGTTGAATTTTATTGATTCCTCTGAGACTAGAATTTCAGTATTTTAAAACCACCATTATTGATTAAGAGATCCTTCCTATTGTTGCTGTCTTTTTCTAAGCTACTTGCTGTGGAGAAACAAGTTAAGATTCTTAGTTAATGCATAGGAATCATGATCAAAATTATGTTTTTTATTTATTTATATTAATTATGCATCAATCTGGGTATTCTTCACAGGGACGTAAGTGTTTAGCCTTATCTACCAATCATGCCTGGCCATCTAAGACATGCTGAAGGTTGAGTTCTGGTATAATCATGATTCTGGACTTCAAGCATGAATTAGGAGTTACATTTTCCTCATTCTCTGACTCTAAATCTATATCATGGTTAAACTTGTTGTCATGCTGTTGTTATCTAGACTTCCATGCATAACGTGATTAATATCTGAACTCCTGCTTCTGCCATGTGCACAGATTCAATTACACTTTCAATGAATTTACCATGTTGAAACTACAGATGTAAAATCAAATACTAGTGAAGAGTTAGCAGTAACAGAGGATGAGCCAATATTTGATGTTGTAGTATTGTAATCCAGTGCTAATTGAAGTGTCACCACTAGAGGCAAGAGTGCAAGAGAAGATGTAGCGCTTGCAGAGTTGCTTCTTGTTTTTAGTGACTTGTAGGATTCATTGATTATTGTGGCAGGTGGTGCACTAATTGTGCCGTCAACAAACCAAAGCATATCATTGCAGATAAGGATCTGCATGAACTGATCATGCCAGAGAAGATAGTTTTCTACATCAAGTTTGATTGATACACGATTTGTTGCAGTGTTGATAGGGAAGTAAGGGAAAAGATGGGAGAAGATGAGGCTGAAGACATGATAGAAGAGGAGAAACAGAGCTTTGAGAAGAGTACAAGGTGAAGATGAGGATAGGAAAAGAAAATAATAAGGATGATCAGAAGAGAGAAGAAGGCAATGATACCATGAAATGGCCCAAAATTTGTAGGAAAGAAGGTCATATTGCAGTCAACTTTCAATATGGTTATTTATGCAAGGAATAATCAGCATGATTATGCCCATGATAATTGCTGGAACAATCGTCCTCTCCTTGAGACGGTCCTACAGACTCTCTAGCAAACAACTTTTCCGGCATGCATCTCTCCTCTGGGGCCTCAGTGATGGTGCATCTGATCACATTACCTCCCATTGCCTTGCAGACTCTGGTACTATAAGTCATATGAATTCCAGCCATAGATTAGTTCAAAACTCTACTCTTTTTGTAGCCAATGATCAAGGTGTTTCATGGGAAATGGTAATGGCCGATGGCTATAAATTGTGTTGGTAATAGTATATTGCCCACTCCATCTTGTGTTTGCTCTTAATTAAAGAGAATCCTTTTGTCTATTTCAAAATAAACCAAGGATGATAAATGTGTTTGAATGTTTTCCTTAGGGTTGTGGGATTAAGGATCTAAATATGGGGAGGAAGCTTTTGGAAGAACCGATTAGAGATAATCTCCATATCCTATGCACAGGCATAGGGGGCACGTGATATAGCTTTAAGTTCTCATAATAAAGATGGCAACCAGAGCTATAAGCAAGCAGAGTAGCTACTGCTTGTCATTTATTTGAATCTTGGGCATGACTGGCTTTGATACCATGAAACGGCCAGAAGACCTGTGTATGTATTCCAATAATTTGCTTTAACCTTAATACAAGTTAACCCTCTATTTGGTTCATGGATTCTACCAAGGAAAAAAAAGGAAGGGAAAAAAAATGAGGAGGAAAGAAAATGAAAGGAAAAGAAAAAATCATATCAAACCAAAATAATTCTAATTTTTTCTAATTTTTCATAGCAACCAAATAAAGAAAAGTGTAATTCCTTATATATATTATTTTTCCTTGATAAAATCCGCAAACCAAATAGAGCCTAAAGGATGTATAAATACAGCAAAAATGACATAAAATATATAAAGATAAAAGTATCATTATATACTTTTGGATTAATTAATTTTTGTACCATCAATTTTGAGGGTAATCTCAATTTAGTTCACAAACTTGACATTGACTCAATTTTAAAATAATTTTTAATTTTATGTTTCAATATGGGACAAGGGGAGACGAAGCAGTCATGTGCCCTGCACATGATGCTGATGTGGATCCCACGTGGCATCAACCAAAGGGGTTAATTATTTTTTGGTACCATCAACTTTGGGGGTAGTTTCAATTTAGTCCACGAACTTGACATTGACTTAATTTTGAAATAATTTTTAACTTTGTGTTTCAATGTAAGATAAGAGTGGTGGATGTGATGGACGTTAAGATTTTTAATGAAGCAATCAAATGATTATTTGAACAATTATTTCAAAATTTTAAGAATTTTATGCATTTTTTGAAAAAAAATTTAAAAATCAGAAAAATGATTATTTGAACAATTATTTCTCAAAAATCAAAATCTAAATTTTAATAATTTTCTGGATTTTTTTTTAAATTGAAAATTAGGAAAATGATTATTTGAAAATTTATTTCCAAATTTTAAGAATTTTTTGCATTTTTTTTAAGGAAAATGATTATTCGAACAATTATTTCCCTAATTTTTGGTAATTTACTAAATTTTTTAGATTTTTTTTATGTTATTTAACATTTATTTGGAATTTTTAAAATTTTAAAACCAAAATTATGTGTTTGTGACATGTGGTAAGGGAGCATCATCTCCTTCGTTGGAATGAGTTGCAAACATACCAGAAAATTTGATGCCACGTGAAATCCACATCAGCAGCACGTGTGGGGCATGTGACTACTCCGTTGAAAATCTTAATGTCCGTCACCCCCTATCCCACATTGAAACACAAAGTTAAAAATTGTCTAAAAATTAAGTCAATGTCAAATTCGTAAACTAAATTGAAATTACTTCCAAAATTGATGATACAAACAAGTAATTAACCCTATACTTTAATACATATACAATAATAACCAATCACTCATTAAACACATTGACGAGGCTTCTGGCTACTACCTATCTCATATATATATATATATATATAAAGCAAGCATGTCCCGTAAGAATCCAAATTGTACCTTGAGAGCATCGCAAGGATGTGGATCTTTGAGAGATGAAGAACCTGTGGGTCCTCTTCCCAACAGGAAATCTTTTCTCTAGACAAACTTTGCAATCAAAGAAAATTTCGCAAGGATATGGATCTTTGAGAAGCATGAGACATAACAGTCTACGATAACGATGATCAGGAATACACACGAGTAGAAACCCGTGTGATGCGTGGGTTAAGTTGGAAATGGCTGTTCTGATGATCGGAGGTGGTGGAAGGTGGAACCATTATTATCTGGGGGAATTTTAGATTCAGTGGGCTACAGGAAAATAATTATAGTTTAATACAAAATGCTCTTAACTTCTTAGTAAATGACTATTAACTTAACTAACAATGACTAGTAATTGTAATTATTTGCCTGTTGGCGGACCTAAAATCCTCCCCTTACTATCCTCTACACTCTCTCTCTCTAAAATTTTGTGTATTACAAAGAGAGGGACGTCTGAGGTCAAGTCATGTGGAAATATGAAGGATTGAGATGTGGGTTGATGATGGGTGATGGTCATGATGAAATTTTCTTATGATAATGGTGACAAAGGTGGAGGTGGCGGCGGCAAGTGAGTTTCATCCGTGGCTATGCATGAGTGTGTGAGTTTCATCCATGTGAGAAATTTGGAAAGAATTTTGAGATTTGTAGCACTTTGCTTAATTAGTACTAGCAAAGGATATTTTATCTTACATTTTTTTTTTTTTTTTTTGAAACTATCTTGAAGAAAGATAAGATCAATATTTGAAAAAGAGAAAAAAATAAAATTATATATGTAACATCAACAAGAATTTTCTCCCTCTGACAAACATGCTCAGGAGAAGGCTGCACAAAAAAGTATCATAAAATTTCCAGAGACTTTAAGGGAAGTGATTGCCTCTGTCAACCTTTTTGATAATTTATCAATCTACAATTCTTTTCACTTTTTGTTGGGCATTTTAAATGTGTGGGATAAGACTTAGAGAAAGTTTATCCCAAGGGGATAGATATGGAGAGTGCAGGAGTTGTCAGAAATGGGCCTGACTCGTACATGTCGGCTCACGCGGCCATCAACCTTCTTTTTGACCAAGAATCATTGTCACGAGTAATTATATTTTTCCTAATATCTTGGCTAGTATATAGATAGGGCCTTTGGGTTTGCATTAGGTGTCACCACACCTCATGTATCAAAAAAAATAAAAATAAATAAAAATCAAATCAAATCAAATCAAATATTTTTGCACTACATATCAGCGCCTGCTTGGCAACAATGTTCATGTCAACTTGTTCGGTTAGGTAAGAATAAGGGCATGCCAGAGTCTTGAACTCAGGGAACATTGCAAATCAGCTAACTGTTTTGCTTTTGACATCAAGCTCGCCAATATCTTCATGTGGTCTTTTTCATACATTGACAGGTTTGCCATACAATATTTACTTTTTTTCCCATTTTCTTTTTATTAAGATCAATATATAATTGGAGCCACTTTCTTCAGTTATATTGGTTGAGATGTAAGAGTATTAATATTTTGCTTTTTAATATTGGCACCTTCCAAGTAAACAAAAGAAGAAGCCTATTTCAAACCTTTAGTATTTATTGTTATCAAGAACAAATAGCACTAAAAATCAACTAATTGTGCTCCTTTGACATGAAATTCACCTCTTATCTTCGTATTGTCTTACATACATTGATAGGTTTGATATATCATTTTTTTTTCTTTTTCTAATATGGGTATTTCAAATTCTTAATGAGATTAATCTCCCCAACACGAATAAAATCACAAGCCATCATGTATTTGATCGACACTAAGAATAAATATCATTAAAAACCGGTTGAGAGCTTTCCTTTGACATGAAGTTAAGCTAAGATGTGTTTTCCTTTTAAATACTTTAATGGGATTTTTTCTAAGATGTGTATTTTAGACTCTTAGATTAATCTTCCAAACATGAATAAAATCATGGACCATCATGTATTAATTGACACTAAGAATAAACATCGTTGACATGAAGTTCAACTATCATCTTCATGTTGTCTTTTCATATATTGACAAGTTTGACAAGACATATTTAGTTCTTCTTTACTTTATTTCTTTATTTATTTATTTTTTCTAACTTGAGTACTTCATAGTCTTATGGAGATTAAGCTTTCCAACACGAGTAAAATCACATCCATCATGTATTGATTAACACAAAAAATAAACGATATTAAAAATTAGGTAATTGTTTTCATTTGAGATGAAGTTCACCTATCATTTTCATATTGTCTTTCAATACATCGACAGGTTTGACATACTTTTTTTTGGGGGCCTAATATGGGTATTTCAGACTCTTAATGGGATTAATCTGAGGAACATGAATAAAATCACAAGCCATCATGATTTGATTGGCACTAAGTATAAAGGGCATTATAAATTAACTAATACTTTTCTTTTGACATGATTTTCAACTATCCCTTTCATGTTGTCTTTTCATACATTGACAGGTTTGACATACCTTATTTACTCTTCCCACCCCCCAATATGGGTCTTTCAGACTCTTGGTTGGATTAATCTCCCTAACATGGGTAAAATCTCAGTCCATGATGTATTAATTGACACTAAAGATAAACAACATTAAAAATTAGCTGAGTATGAACTGAAGTTCGGCTATAATCTTCGTGTTGTCTTTCGACATGTCACAGGTTTGAAATATCATACTTAATTTCTTCTTTTTCGTGCTAATATAGGTATTTCAAACTCGTAGTTGGATTATCTCCTAAACACGGGTAAAATCACAACCGGTCATATATTGATTGATCTTAAAACGTTAAAATATACATTATTAGTGATTGGTCTTAAGAGAGGAAGGAAAGTGATGTTTTGCTTATCGAGATGTAACTCTCATGAATTATTCACCCATTTTTTATAGATAACGTGCCATGATTATGGTTCGTCATATTCTCTAAGGGCATGTTTGGAAATTTCAAAAATTGGATCAAACTTGATTTGCTCGTTAAATGTTTTTTAGTTTTTAAATAAAGCAATCCACAGTTGGGTTTTTTTATTTTTTTTTATTTTTTAAACCTATGTTTATGTCTTATTTTCTAAAGAAATTTGAACAAATTAGTAGGAAAAACATACTTATCAAAAAGTATCAAATTAAAATTGGATAAATTTATTTTTAATTGACCAAATTTTTTAATTCTAAACAAGTTTGACATACCTTATTTACTCTTCCCCACCCCCCAATATGGGTCTTTCAGACTCTTGGTCGGATTAATCTCCCTAACATGGGTAAAATCTCAGTCCATGATTTATTAATTGACACTAAAGATAAACAACATTAAAAATTAGCTGAGTATGAACTGAAGTTCGACTATAATCTTCGTGTTGTCTTTCGACATGTCACAGGTTTGAAATATCATACTTCTTCTTTTTCGTGCTAATATAGGTATTTCAAACTCGTAGTTGGATTATCTCCTAAACACGGGTAAAATCACAACCTGTCATAGATTGATTGATCTTAAAATGTTAAAATAGACATTATTAGTGATTGGTCTTAAGAGAGAAAGGAAAGTGATGTTTTGCTTATCGAGATGTAACTCTCATGAATTATTCACCCATTTTTGTATAGATAACGTGCCATGATTATGGTTAGTCATATTCTCTAAGGGCATGTTTGGAAATTTTAACAATTGGATCAAACTTGATTTCCTCTTTAAATGTTTTTTAGTTTTTAAATAAAGCATTTCACAGTTGGTTTTTTTTTTTTTTTTTAAACCTATGTTTATGTCTTATTTTCTAAAGAAATTTGAACAAATAAGTAGGAAAAACATTCTTATAAAAAAGTATCAAATTAAAATTGGATAAATTTATTTTTAATTGACCAAATTTTTAAATTTACTAAACAGGTTTGCCACACCTTATTTACTCTTCCCCACCCTCCCAATATGGGTCTTTCAGACTCTTGGTCGGATTAATCTCCCTAACATGGGTAAAATCTCAGTCCATGATGTATTAATTGACACTAAAGATAAACAACATTAGAAATTAGCCAAGTATAAAATGAAGTTCAGCTATAATCTTTGTGTTGTCTTTCGACATGTCACAGGTTTGAAATATCATACTTAACTTCTTCTTTTTTGTGCTAATATAGGTATTTCAAACTCCTAGTTGGATTATCTCCTAAAGACGGGTAAAATCACAACCCGTCATATATTGATTGATCTTAAAAAGTTAAAATAGACATTATTAGTGATTGATCTTAAGAGAGAAAGGAAAGTGATGTTTTGCTTATCGAGATGTAGCTCTCATGAATTATTCACCCATTTTTTTATAGATAACATGCCATGATTATGGTTCGTCATATTCTCTAAGGGCATGTTTGGAAATTTTAAAAATTGGATCAAATTTGATTTCCTCTTTAAATGTTTTTTAGTTTTTAAATAAAGCAGTTCATAGTTGTTTTTTTTTTTTTTTTTTGGTTAAACCTATGTTTATGTCTTATTTTCTAAAGAAATTTGAACAAATTAGTAGGAAAAACATACTTATCAAAAAGTATCAAATTAAAATTGGATAAATTTATTTTTAATCTACCAAATTTTTAAATTTATCAAACAACCCATAATTCTTCTTTTTCACCTAAACAAACCATAATTCATCAACTCTGGCAAGATTAGTGAAACAGGGTGCAGCAGGCATGGTGTGGATGAAATGGGTCAAGGCGTCTATTCTCGTCAGCAGGAAAAAGCTTGGTATTTTTAATTTTTAAATATGAGTATAATTATCCCTCCCGTGGCTCTTGAAAAAAGGTCATTAAAACATTAAAAAAAAAAAAAAAATGATACAGAACTTGCCCAAAGTATGAAAAGACATCATGGGGAGCTTTTAACAATAAAAGCCATTTCTTCAACGCATGCTGCCTTTAGCAATAGGCTCCACAAACTTTTTGACTACAAGATTTTAACTAGTGCATTTACCAAGAGTAGCCGCCCCAAATCTTCACCAACATTTGCTGTGTCTGCCCCACCCATTCTATTTATGCAAGTTGGAGCAGAGCAGATGCAGCAAAAAGCAGATTTAAGAATATCCCTATCAAAATATGCAAATATATAATATTTATTTTATTTCTTGTGGGTATGGTAAAATGTGCGGGGATGGAGTGAGGGATTCCATGGGTTAATTATAAAATTTAACATGATTTTATATATTTATTTGAATATTTCATTTAATATATTAAGTTTTTGGTTAGAAACTTATTATGAAATCAGGACATGTCATTCTTGGGTTCGTTTTATTTATAAGTCCATCTTTGTTGTTAACATGACAAGCCGATTCTATCTTATCAGGTCTATTAATGAAAGGGAGTTTTATAAAGTACCACATCCCACATAACAAGCCCGTTATACATAGATAGTTTAGTTTAGTTTTTATTTTATTTATTTATTTCAGTTTCTTGAATGATCTTTGGTCTTTCCTCATTGTAATTATTATTTTTTGTTTATATATATAGGGGTCTGATTCTATAAAAATGTATTTATATAAATTACATCAGCACCATGCATTGGGAACTGTACCCCATGCAAATGTGAGTTATAAGGTGCAACCCAATTATGTATAGGGTACAACCCTCAATGCGTAATGTTAGTATAAGTATATTGGCACGTGTTAATGAAACCAAAAATTGCAAAAGGTTATAATTGATTGATTTCTTTGGTATTTTGAGTTAAGAAAAGAGTCTAAAAATCAACCAAAATTTGACGACTCTAAACCAAATTCACGACTTTACCGTCCCTATACGAACCAAGGGCGGAGCCCAGAGGGATTACTTGGCCCTGCTAAAATTCTTTTAATTTAGGTTTTATACTTAGGTTTTTTGAAAAATTATAAATTTGTTCCTTCTGAAATTTTATATTTCGGCCCTCATCTTATTTTTACCCAAATATATGAATACATCCCATAAGTTTCTAAAGTTTCATAAACAATCACTCTCAGCTCTCTCTTTCACAACATTCCCTTCAAAGTTTAGCCCCTCTAAAACAAATTTCTTGGTTCCACCACTGATCCGAACCTATGCACAATATTGTAACATTTATACATCAAGCTTGGGACTCAAATATATTCAATAGTATCCCAACACGATACAATAGTACTATTTATCTTCTGGTATCGGTCAGAAAGCACAGCACACAAAACAATTCACATGTTAGTAGAACCAAGACGGGTGTCCTCTATAATCTTGCAATAATTCAAAGCTTTGCCCAGTGTGTCCTCTATAATCTTGCAATAATTCAAAGCTTTGGCCAGAGTACGATACCCATGGACACCCACTTTCTGACTGAGAAATGTGTGCATCAAGCTTTGGGACGTCTCTCGGATTCTAATAGAATCCCAACAAGATATTCTAAAATTGACACATGAGAGATGAATGATGAATCCCTTCTGTTTAACCACAAACAGTCTCCAGCCCCCTGCAGGCGTGTGATCCTCTCTATAAGAACACAATATCTCAACGTCTTTCTCTATCAACCACATTTTACAGGCAAAAAAACACAGACGTGGCTTGAATATTGCTCATATATTGGTTCATCCATTATAGGCCAAGCTTTTTCAATATGTCCTGACAATTAGAAAAAAAAAAAAGCTAGGGGACCTCCAAATCGATTCAGATCACATATACACCTTGTGGGGAATCACTTTTTTTTATTTTATTTATTCTTTTCTCTGCTTGAATATGGGTCTATTATTATGATTGGTGGTGTCCCCTAAACATCTACTAATAGGACTCTTCAACTAATTGATGGATGATGAGTACTGTTATCAAACACGAAGGAACGTGATACTCTTTTCCACCAATATGTGCCGACGGTCCATATTTCAACGCACACAGTATTGGTGTCGTTCAAATTTTGGAAGAAACGTGGTTTGTTTTGAAAGTAATGATAAAAACGTGCTTTGTCATGTCAATTGGAATGAGAAGTCCACTAAGTAGATCTTTCCTTTTTAATTTTTTCTACCCTCTGGTCCCTAAATTTAGCATGACGTGGTTACTATTTGGTCTTCCAAATGAAAATGATGGATATGTAAATCCATGATAGTTTCTTGAGAGTGCCAGATTCACTCCCCTCCCCCCTCCATGTTTTTTTTTCTTCATCAGTATCTATCTAAATCTTTGGCTTGACTATTTTGCCGATTTTAAGTAAGGTCAATGGCTGCTCGATCAAGCGCGTAATCAATTGGGAAAACTCGGGTGGATGACTTCCTACTTTGAGCCTCGGATAGCTCCTTTTCATTTATTAAGCATTGCTATTACAACGAGATGATTAATGCAACACTATAAGCATTTTCTTTACAAAATATTCTACAAAAACAGAAGACAACCGATTCTCTCATACAATTAGATTACCAAAGGTATGACAAAGATGAATTGTATAATTCGCTACACAATTATCTAAAGACATAATTACCGACACGAAATACTCTCAAAGAAACTAAAAAGACACTTAACTAGATGTCTTAAAAAAGAACCCTCACTTGCCAAAAGTGATTCTAAGTTTCAGAACAAATCTTTGACAATAATTTGTAAATCTCCTTCCTAACCATTGCTAATTTATTCTTGTCATGATGTTCCCATAACGTACGGAAGATAACATATTTTAGTGGAGGATATATCATATACGTAGAGCTCATCTCTGATGCTAGATGCTATGCGTGTATATAGTACGACACTATGCAAACCGATCGTACTATGCGCAGATATATTTCCTGTGTAACGTGCAACGACTGACAATACATCAATCCTTGAATATACTTAAACACCGTACTCTCCACAATACCAAATCAAAAGTCCGGCCAAATATGTATCTCAAGAAAGGGTAAGATGCATCAACATCTATTCATTAATATTTTTCTAGTTTTTGAAGCACCAAAAACGTATTCCAATCAGTGGTGGGGTGTAGGGTAAAACCGTAAAAAGGAAAGAGGTGCCTGTCATATTCGATCTGGGCTATGCCTCATTGATGTCGCAGGTCAAAGGTGGAACCTTTCCTTTGATCATAAGTCACATCAGCCTTTTGAAGCCAACCATGCATCATACCTGTTGATTAGCTGTTATGTGTCCACATTATTGTAACGGTGCCATGCATCCAGAGCTCGTGTACTACTCTGAAGTTTCCAAGGTGACTGGATCAACAATTGTGGTGTACTCATTCTTTTATTGTGTGGGGACCCTCCAAATCATTTCTAGGCCGGGACCACTCAAATGAATCTACAATCCTCCTAGCTTTTTCTAGGTTTTTCTTTTAAAAAAATAAAAAATTTAATCATACTTTGGACCAGTACGACTCTCACATTTACTAGCCAGGAATGAGGAATTAATTACAAATAAATAGTTATCCATTAAAACAAGTAATTATTAATTTTGTAGTAAATAACTATTAACTTAACTAAAAAGGACTATTAATTATAATTATTTGTCCGTAACAAGACCAATCTATCTATAATTCTTCCTTTGAATATTGAGAGCGGCGATGATCCTGATTTTCTTCATTTATTTAAACTTAATTTTCCCCTTTTGAATATTGAAACTGATTATTATTATTTTTTCTGTCCCACAAAGATATACTCCTTCCATTTCAAATTAAGTGTTCTTTTTGAAAAAATATGTTTTTAAGAAAATCCTATTAAATGCTTCCACATCAATGCATATGTTTTGAAATTCCAATTTTACCCTCAAGTGTGTAAAACATTAGAAAAAGTAATAATGCATTTTTAAGGGTATTTTAGGAAATGAATTAAAAATGACCATTGACTTTTGAAATATGACAATTATTTTAAAACATTCTAAAAAGGAAAGTAGGACACCTATTTAGGAACGGAGGGAGTACAAAGTTTGACAAAACATGCAATTTAAGAAAAGCCATCATCACCTTGACTTGTCGTTTATTAGATTCTGTCTTTCCAAAACTATTCTCACTAACGTGGTATTGGGTTTTGTATTGAGAGTAATTATTAAAATTACAAAGGATGGCGTAAAAAAATTCAAAAAATTTTGATTTGACTTTTTAAAATAAAAACATTTCGGAATACAAAAATGACCCATCATTATAGGACGGAAGGAGTATATATTATTTTTTTCCTTCATAGGTTTTAAACCTAGGACAATTTTATAATCTATATATTTTTTTTATACAAGTAACTTCTTTATAGGTAAATCCTAAGTCTATGCGAGATCTTCAGGAAAATGGTCCACATAGTTTGCAGGTTTGGGAAGCCACTTGCCTAGCTTGGGCAGTTAGATAAGGAAAAAACCTACCATTCGACCACAGGCTTCATGATGTACTATTGGGGACTAATTAATGTGATGTACCCCAAAGTCTGGTTTCTAAATTCGACCACAGGGTGTCCAAATCATAAGGACAGTGCATGGGGCAGCTGTGGGCCAGAGCTTTAATTATTAAATTTTGATTCTGACCCGAACCTAAATCCTGGTTTAATATATAGCGGAAATTGAAGGATGGAATGTTCCGTGAGTCGGCCGATGGACACCCACTACCAAATCGAATTGAGGCTTGAACATTTCTCGGCCATTAATTTTGGAAAATTTTTATAGCAGCGATTCTAACATGAAGTTGACTAAAATTAGGATGAATTTTTATTTTTTTTTTATTTTTTTTTTCACATAAGAAAATGCAATTCAATTTAAGGAATTGGTTTAAAAGTTCATGTTGTCCAAATCATTGGTAAATTCCCAGAACTTAGAAAAATTTTGAATTTAGGCCGGCAATTCCCTATTAATTTAATATTTGTTGATGGTATGAATTTTCCAACATCATTTTCTACATATATATATATATATATATATATAGACAAAATTTTTGTACAAGATTCATAAACGGGTGGATCTCATAAAATCCAATGGTCTTATTATTCTGTTAATTTATTTTGTTAATTACTATTTCACCCGGTGTTAGTAGAGTCTAATAGTTTATTGAGTTTTGCAAGATTTGACAATTTAAGAACCATTTGAAAAATTATTTACAAAAAATTGCATCTCTTGATCCTCATATCATATTATCTACATTAATCATAAATATATATATATATATATATCTAGATTCGTTCTTATCAATACGTGCTAATTTTCTTATATTAATATCATGTATCAAAAGATTGATTGTACTATGTACATCGTTGAATTATATTGTATAAATCCACACATGTATGAGATATAATTTTTAATATATTATATTGATATAACTTTTATAAATACGTTTTTATGATACCAACTTGTATATATATATATATATACTTTTTTTTTTACTAAGATTTTAGAATTTGAGAGTATAAAGAAAATGATATCTTAGATGAGAGAAAAGGATTTTATCAAATGAAGCTACCAATATAAAAAAAAAAAAAAAAACAAAAAATGGAAGGTGGCAAAAGGCAAGTGGTACAAAGATGGAGCCCACATGGATACCAAGCCATCAATGATGGCATATCTATCAATTCAGAATGTGAGAGTGAGTGTGGATAAAAAAAAAAATAAATAAAAAATAAAAAAAATACAGGTAACAAGAGAAAGGGAGAGAGAGAGGGGGGGGGGGGTCGATATAGATTGGAGAAGCAGTGCGACTATGGAGTATGGAGAGAGGAAAGACAACCTGGCTAGACTGCCCACGCCACCAACAACAATAATAGTATGCAATGACCGACACATAAAGCTACCGAGTGACAGAGAGCCACGTCATCCCCTTAACCAACTGATGACTCATACCCCCCCCAAAGGGTGTCCCCGGGCATCCACGCGTAGACAGCCAACTGTTGCAGTGAAGGCTCTCTCTGCCCTCCTCTTTCTTTTTAACACGTGTGTCCGATTTTGAACCCAAGAAAAGGTGGGAGTGAGGAAAAAGCATTTTAGTGCCTGAAAAGATCTTTTGAAGGAGTTCTATCTCAACTGCTCCTCCTGCCGGCCCCCACCTCTCCATTTCAAACTTGTATGACTCGTCACTAGTCAGCCAATAACTCATTTATATATATATATATATATATATATATATATATAATGTTTTTTTTTTTTTTTTGATGTTTACATTTTTCCAAATATAATCCATAGGAAAATTAGATTATTAAAACATATATATTAATTTGAAAAAGAGGAAGTATAAAGGTGACATTATCATTAATACTCTTTTCCTCCCTTAAAACACTCAGTTCATCGTTACATTGATTTTTTCATTTATTAAATTCTATTTTTTCAAAAATATCTCTTCCTACTAATTGTTATTAGGTTGTGTAAAAAGTAATTGTTGAAATAAGAAAGAGTAGCATAAGAAAATACAGAAAAAATATAATTTGACTTTTTAAAATGATCAAACATTTTGGAACAAAAAAGGTTAAAAAAATTACCTATTTTTGTGGGACGGAGGAAGTAGTACATATACAAGTTTAACTTTAAGGGAGGAAAAAAAAAAAAAGAAAAAGATATTTTCACCATTTTAATATGGGTTTTCTTAACGTGTACCCTCATAGCACATGTTAAGCTGCAATTAATGATCTAATCATTGCATTGAAAATAATGAAAATGCATTATAAATGGTGAAAGTTAGTTGAAAAAAAATGTGAAAATGCTTTAAAATTATAAAAACACATTTTTTTATATAATAATTAGATTATTAATTATAACTTAACATATACCTTTATGCACACGATAAGAAAACCCTTTTAATAGTCTTAATTTTAAAATATCATGTCCATAGCATTATATAATGTTTCTCTCTCTCAACCTAGATACCTAGAGAGAGAGAGAAAGAGAGAGAGAGAGAAAAAGAGAGAGAGAGAGAGTTTTGCTCCTATTAGAGTCAATGGTCAATTAATAACTGTTCACCCTTGTTGCATCTCATTCAGCCCATCAATCCAACTTCCTTTCCTTTACTCATTTGTTTTTTGGTATTTCCCTTTGTTTTTTGGTATTTCCATCAGTCCACTTTACACTTTATGGCAGTTAATTCCAAAAGAGTGTTCCTACCCACACACACATATATTTATTTATTTTCATGAATAATTTCATAATAATTGGTTAGCACAAGTCATTGCAACATGCAAAAGAGAGTTTAGTAATAACCTTTAGGTCACATGTCATGTCTCTCTAGTATATGGATGATGGTTTATGAAAATTGTGAAAGATGGAATTCTGATTCATCATATGCATCAAGTGTTCTAATTAAAAAAATGCACCGTTCAAATTAGCATGTCTACATGTTATTCATTAAACTTTTAAAAAATTATTATTTAATAATAAGTTTTGTCATCCCATTAGTGCTGAATTAAAAATCAAAATTGACTCCTCTAGCTAGCAACGTTTTTCAATAGCGGCAATTGACCGTCGAAAATGGGCATAGACAGGAAACCAATTGTAATTGGGTTGTGGGATTCATGACAGCTACTGAATGCTGCGTGTGGCGTGAATCACATCATTTTCCACTGGTGGTGTATCAAAAATATGACCTAAAAGAATAATTTATCGGCATTGTACCCATCATTTGATGGGTATAGACGTAGCTTTACATACAGCCACATCACGCTGCTCACCTAGCTTCTCATCCTACCCCACACACAAAAAAAAAAAAAAAAAAAGGAAAAAAAAATCACTTTCATTGATGAAACCTGCAATTCGGACCTTTTTTATTTGATGACGAGGGAGCCCACCAAGGCAGGGCCACTTTGGTTTCATTAAATGCACAGAATCAATGGCTCGATGTGTGGGGGCCGCAGACCCCACCCTCTTTTTCAAATATCAAAAATAAAAAAACTGCCTTTTATTAAAATATTAAAATATCAAAATAAAAAATATCACTAACTTTTTCTAAAATATCAAAAATGATGGTAAATTTTTTTTTTTTTTTAAATTTGAAAAAATTGTCGATTTTGAAATGCACCTTTTATAGTGTTGAGAAATTACTACAAAAAGGATTTTTCTTCCTCGCATTATTATGTAGGGATGGAGCCAGAGAACTCGACCCTTCAAAGTTCAAAGGGTTTATCATATTACAAAAGTTTGTAATTCTTTATTTATATGGACTTAGGTAACTTGGTTTTTTTTTTTTTTTCTTTTTTTACTAAAACAATCCATTTATCAGGGTAAACCATATTTTAGTCATGTCAATGGTCTTGAGTCTGACGGTATAAGATTTGCAACTTTGTAAAGATCTTGGTCTGACTCTATGTAAGTGTGTATATAATTATATGTATTATTCTACCCAAAATAAAATAAAATAAAAAATCCAAGAATCACAATCAGGATGGAATTGTCATTCTACACATATCTTTGTCTAAAGGTATCAATCATTTTCCAAAACAATTCATCTAACCAAGTAAGTCATCTTTGAATTGTAGACAAGCTAGGGATGTCATTGATATCACAATTTATTATTTCTACTTATTTGTGAGAGAATATGATGTCATTAGTGAGGTGGAGCTCACAAATGATGTCAAACTCATGGTGAAAGGATGAGCCATGATGGTTGTGATCCCAATCAGTATGTGTGATTAAAATTTTCTTAACTGTGTATGTTCTAACAGAAAGTAATAAATAAATAAAAAAAAGAAGGAAAAGTAATATATGTTTTTTCCTTCTGGTTGTATAAGTTTCTATTGTAAGATGGATGCATATTTTGAATTTTGAATTTTGAATTTTGAATGTAGCATGAAAAAAAATCATGTAAGAAAATTTAGGGTTAATGATAGTTTACTGTTAATGACTTAACGTTATGAATTCTCTGATATTTTTTGGGTTTATATCATATATGTAGGCTTTCTCATTTGTGTTTTCTATGTGAGTTATCTATGTGTGTAAATGTATATAAAGTAATATATATTTATAGTCATGAGAGCATCTTTCCCCTTCTTAAAAACAGGGGAGGGGGTGGGGGTTCATAACTTGACCTGCAAGATGTAACCAAAAAGAGAGTGGGGTGGGGGACTGACTATCTATGGAGTAGGGCACATGATTGGCAGTTTGTTACCAAAAAGAAAAAAAGGGAGTTTATCCAAAACAAGAACACTCAGTAGTAGTCAGTACAAAATGAACACAATATTCATTTGCAATTGCAATAAGTGTGATAACTTACCACTTTTTATGATTGCCCTTTTTTTTTTTTTTTTTTTTTTTTTGGGCTCTATTCAAATCTAAAAAAGAGTGAGAAAAAGGGAAAGAAACATACTAAGAATTGCAGTTAAATTAAATGGATTTCATTTGTAAACTTTGCCCCTTTTTTTTTCTTATTCTTTCCAGATTGAAACTGGGGTTAAAGGATAAGGAGTAACTTTTCTTGCTCAAGAAAAAATTTGTGAAGGAAGACATGCATTCTAATAATTTCAACTTAAATAACTTTCTTTGATTAAGAAATCTACATAATGTAAATCCAATATCCAATTACAAATTGTATGCTCTTCCAGAAAGGTATATTCAAGACATAATTGTTGAGGTACTTGTTGGTTTTTACCCAGCAAGCTTATTTTTATTAATTTATATATATATATATGTTTTTTAAATATTTCTAAACAACAAGAATATACATACCAACACACGCATCTACGTAAAGTCAAAACCAAAATCTTTGTAAATCCCACATCCTTATCGGATTGGGACATACCATTACACCCAAGGATCACTGCCCAGCTAACTTAATTAAGTTGTCCTATCTTTTCATGATTAATTGTTGCCCTCTAAAATATATAGGTATCAATGCCTGGCCTATTTATGTTTACATTTATTGTATACGTTCTGGGAGAATTTTTAATAATTTTGAAAAATATAATGAAGTCCAACTCATTGTCAGCTATTCACATCCTCATTGATTGTGTTGTAGAAAAATTTTAATATCTTGAAAGATATATGATAGAGATAATTTAACTTTTAGCTGCTCGAATGGTCTTATGGATTAGACCTCTCCTTCTTTGTTAGGTGACGAAGATTCTCCCTTTTGTATCGAGGAGGAAGAAGGAAAGAAAAAAAAATGGAGAGAGAGATTGATTTTCCCTCGTGAATTGGGAGGGTTGGGGCAAGTTGGTTAAAAACTAGGAGATTCTTGAGAGGAGAGGTACGGTGACCGTCAAAGTTGTAATAATGACGATGAAGATATGACAACGACAATGAGAATGATATATAATCTTTTTTCGGGACCTCTTACTTTTCATTATTGGTTTTTTTTTTTTTTCCCCTTAAAAAAAGAATTTTTTTTTTTTGTTAATTTTTATAAGCAAATGAAAATATATTAAATATTATAAAACGGGCCATCTCCAAACTCCCTTTCCTTACGAGAAGAAACCGAAGGAGAAAGGATAGAGATCAGGATTGGACGGACTGCCCGTTGTAACCTTAAAATAAGGGTTAAAGACACCTATAAGAAGTCGGCCAATTATGTATAGAGTTAACATTCTTTTAGGTCATGTAATTGTAGTAGTGACGATGAAGATGTGATTACAACACCAAAAGTGATTGTTAATGTTATTTGAAGGCCTCTTACTTTTTATTATTAATTATTTACTCGTTAAAAAGAGGGGAAAAAAAAAGATTAATTAGGACACCTAGAGGGATCCGAGTCAGCCAAGAGAAAGTTGGCCAACTATTTATAGGGCATAACACTCACTCTTTGGGCATGTGTGGTTTTTTGCGAGGAAACAAATTTTTATGAGATATGCATGGAACAAACTATTATTAAAAAAATATAGGGATATCAATGCAAAAATTACTCGAACACATTGTGTTAATTTATCAACTAAAATAAAAGCCCCAATTTGTAAAAAGTCTATCATTCCCCCTCCTCCCCCCCCCCCCAAAAAAAAAAAAAAGAAAAAGAAAAAAGGGTCTTATCATTAACAAAACTAAAGTTTTGGATTAGTACTTTGACTACCCTCAATTTGATTACATGGGTGTCTAATCAAAATTAATCCTTTTTTTTTTCTTCTGGATTTTATCATTACCTCCGACCCACATCTTTTTTGGCCTGCCTTTAATATACTTGCCAACCGTGATTGCCAATCAATTCTAGATAACTTCTTATCCTGTTGTATGGTGCTACATCCGGGGGTAGGGGTACACCCTCTATGCCACTGGAGAATCTTTTAGCATTGTAGGACCAAGATATGTATACAAGAAGAAGGAGGGGGGGGGGGGAGAGGTGGGTTATATACTCTTTTATATTTATTTTCTTAAATATTGAAATGGCTTAATTATTCATTAAAAAAATGGGAGTGGACTATTTCCTTACTGATGCAACAGAAGTTGTGAAGCCTATCCATTTTGGGAGGATGAAATCTTGGCTTTGTAATCCCATAGGTGGGGTGATGAGTGGACTGCTTTTTAGAAAGATTGAGATGGCCTTAGCAACTGTAGTATATTAATTTTAATTTTTTTATATAATAAAGAACACTTCAAGTGGACTTAATATAGTTTTTTTTTTTTTTTTTGAATCTTTCTCTCTCTCTCCAACTGTAGTTTGTTCGAGTAATTAACAATACTAAAAAAAGGCTTCATGGTTATTTTTAAAATTTGAAAAAAAAAAAAAAAACAATAATATCTCTCTCTCCAACTGTAGTTTCTTGGAGTAACTAAAAAAATACTAGAAAAGGACTTCATATTTATTTTTTATTTATTTTTATAAAAAGAATAATATCTGTCTCTCTCTGTGGAAGACTTCATATTTATTTTTTAAAAATACTGCCCCTCTCTCTCTCTCTCTCTCTCTCATCCCCTCTCTCTCTCTCTCTCTCTCTCTCTCTCTCATACAGTCATCATATCACACTTATAAATAGCCAAGTAGAGCCTCAAGCCATTTGTTCATATGCCTCAGTTGAAGTAATATCAACTCATCCATTTGCTCATATCAAAAAACCACTCTCATAGACCAAAATCACCAAAACCCATTTCAAAAACACTACTTCTCCATCCAAAAACCACATCCCTTCTCATCCTAACTCAGCGACAACCATGGTGGTCTTGTCCAAACAGGCAATTGAACAGTTCTCTCTAATTAGAAACTGCATGCCCACCACATTATTCTCTGGAATTCCCCTCATAGACCTCTCCAAACCCGACTGTAAGCACCTCCTCGTCGAGGCCTGCCAAGAGTTTGGATTCTTCAAGGTCATCAATCATGGTGTCCCAATGGAATTCATCAACCAATTAGAAGCTGAAGCAATCAATTTCTTCTCCTTGCCACTTTCTGAGAAAGAAAAAACAGGGCCCCCTGCTCCTTTCGGTTATGGAAACAAGAAAATTGGACCCAATGGTGACGTCGGTTGGGTCGAATATCTTCTCCTTAAAACCAATCCTGAATCCAATTCTCAGAGTTTTGTATCCAACTTTGGCGAAAACCCCGATAAGTTTTGGTAAGAAATAAAAACATTATCAATCGGAAACTGTTTTTATTTTTTATTTTTAATTCACAAAACAATGTTTTCTTCAATCAGAATTAACCTTTTTTTTTTGTTGGTTGTGTTGGGCTATTTGGTGTTTTGCAGTGCTGCTATTAGTGACTACATATCAGCTGTGAAGAGGATGGCTTGTGAGGTTCTTGAACTGATGGCTGATGGGTTGAAGATTCAACCAAGGAATGCGTTCAGCAAGCTTCTGATGGATGAAGAGAGTGACTCTCTTTTCAGGCTCAATCACTACCCTCCATGTCCAGAGCTTCAAGCTCTGAATGGTAGGGACATGATTGGTTTTGGAGAGCACACTGACCCACAAATAATTTCTGTATTGAGATCCAACAACACATCTGGCTTGCAAATATCATTGAGAGATGGAAATTGGATTTCAGTCCCACCTGACCAGAACTCCTTCTTCATCAATGTTGGTGACTCCTTGCAGGTACAACAACTGTTTCAAAGAACTATATACATATATATATATATATATATATATACACAGTCCTGTTCTTATTATGAGGATGCCCTTACATAACTTGTATCATCATCATGCATTGAGGTATGTATGTATATGTATCATCCAGTCTTCAAATTCCTCTATGGATTTCCAGAGGCGCCCTTTGATAAATTACAAATCTAAATGTTTGTCACATTTTTATTGTTTAATTAAATTCCACTAGGATAATAGATGGGCTTCTCTTAGGTTTTTGTTTTTTTTGTTTTTTTTTTTCCTTTCCAGTGGGTTCTTATTGACTGCAGACTATATATATATATTAAAAAATAAATTACATGGTTTTTTTAATAAAATAATTTCACTCCATCGCTTTCGCCGTCTCCACCAATCAATTATTTTATTTATAATTTTATTAGCTATTTTTCCATCGGATTATTTTGAGAGAGAGAGAGAGAGAGAGAGGGAGAGAGGATTTTCATTTATATGTTTTTTTTTTTTTTTTAATATGTAAAAATGAGGTTTGGTTTATGTATCCACATCTTTGTCCTTTGATTTTTTTCTAATGGGGTTTTTTTTTTTTTTTTGGTTTGTGCTTTGCAGGTTATGACGAATGGGAGGTTCCAAAGTGTGAGGCATAGGGTTTTGACAAACAGTTGTCAATCTAGACATTCAATGATTTACTTTGGAGGACCACCTCTGAGTGAGAAAATAGCTCCATTGCCCTCAATCATGGAAGGAGGAGAAAGCTTGTACAAAGAGTTTACATGGTTTGAGTACAAAAAAACTGCCTACAGCTCAAAACTAGCTGATAATAGGCTTGGGCACTTTGAGAAAATAGCAGCCTCATAGTGTCCCACTCTTTTTTTCAAGTCCCCACAGTACTCCCACCACTTGTTAAGGAAATGTTTCCTAGAATAGGTTTTAGAAGAAAGAAAAACTTTGTATTTTACTTTCTTTTGCCTTTTGTTCGCTTTCAGTATTTTCCTTTTTCTCCTTCTGTAGTTCATGTAGTTTTACCTACCTCTCTCTCTCTCTCTCTCTCTCTCTCTCTCTCTCTCTTGTTAATAATACAAGTTCATCATGGTCATCCTACAACTGTCAAGAATGGAACTTTAATTTGAGTGATGTTTTTGAGAATTACACTAGTTATCAAAGTAAAGAGAAGGATAATAAAAGTATATTCATAAACATGCACTCTCCTACACTACATACAACTACCAAATAATTAATTAATTGCAATTTGTTGAAAATTTGTGTTCCTCTACCCATGATGTATAATTCAATTTTATTTATTTATTTATTTTTTTTGATAAGCAAATGACATGATGTATAATTTAATTGGAGCATGAAAATTTTGGTGCAAATATACAAAACCCCCGAGTCATTGTCAATTATCGTCCCTAGAAAGCATAACTCATGATAAAAGATTAAAAAAAAAAAAAAAAAAAAAAACTCATGATAAAAAAAAGAAAAAAAAATGAAAAATGAAAAATGGAAGTAGACACAATCCGGGGGTGGCACATTGTTTACCATTTTAATAGTCAATGGGCTGATCTCTCCTTGGGACCACTCCCAAAGAAATGAGATGGAAAAACCACCACCAAGCCGAATACAAGTTATCCCATGCCATCAATACCAGCTAATTTTTCCACATTTTAAGTATTGTGATTATTTATTTTAATTATTTTAATTTTTATTTTTGAAGTTTTGTAGTCAGGTGAAAAGCAAAACCCAACAAAGAAAACATTAATGCCATATCATGCGTGGAAAGCTCATTCGTTCCCCTTCCAATGGTGTAAAGCTTACTGAGAATTAAACCAGGAGGTGAAATATAGAAAAATTCAGAACGGCTGCTTCCCAACTTAGTCAAACGATGCACGTGGAGATAATTAGCCTCTCAAAAGGCATGGGAATGGAGTCATTGTCTAGCATCAAGCTTAATTAAGATTGAACAATATCGAAATCACCAAGTGCTACCTAGCTAGCTTGCAACCTCTCAGAGTGCATCGAGTTAAAACGTCTTAGGTTTAACTCTCACCACACTGGCCTCCTTAGGTTTCCTATATATTTATATCTTATAATTACCCCGTGACTACATGTGCTCAAGGACATTGGTCGGATCGGTAACATTTCGGAGCCTCCTAATCAAGGGAGGTAACATTTCGGAGCCTCCTAATCAAGGGAAGTTGTTAGTTCCCGGGTCTGGGCCAGTGTGAGCCCACAAACTCTGCAATAATAACATTACTACAAACTCATCTCATGGTTTGAGAAATGGGGATACCATTCATCTCTTAAGTTTACTCAATAATCTCATCCCATACCACGTGCATGGGTTCCACCCATGTAAATGTACGGGACGAGTCTTATTCATGTGAGGATATGGAATGAGGTACCATTTTTTTGTGTAGGAATATTAGCATTCCTGTTTGAAAGAAGCATCCCACGTTCCCACCTACCTACGTCTTGGATTGCCGAAGAAGGATGCGTATGTAAATTACAGCTATTTTTTAGTAAAGGAAAAAAAAAAATGAAAAATAGAAGAGGTAACTTTCACTTAACCAAAGAGCTTTTACAGTACAGACTTACTGGTTTTTAAAACATTATAATATGAGTTAGTTGTCATTGTGATCTAGGGATTCTAGCCACCTTTAGTTGTTGTTGGGAATAAAGGTAGAAAATGGATAGCAAGTTGTGCGTGGTAACTCTATTTGGGTGCATAATGTGATCATGTTAGCTTTCCCTATTCCATGAGGAATCAATTATAGGAGGAGTCTAGGCCGGCCTACTAAAAAAGGAATAGCAGGTATTACCTCAAGATGATTGGGTCATGCATAGTCTGACTTCAGTTCCATCAAAAAGATCAATGGCTCCATGATGCATGAGTAGGAGTGTAGGACTATCAAGGGACAAGTACGATTCTAGTCAATCGCTAAGAATTTAACTTTGAAAAATGAGGGATATTTAATACATCTTAGAACCTTTACTCATATTTCATGCCCACTGGCCCATTCTCTATAACCCCACAAGCATGAATACCGCACGTCTAGTGGGCGGTGCACGTAGCTATAATTATCTATAACTAAAGAGTGTTGCTATATCATCCACATTTTTTTTTCCCTCATCTGGCTTATATGGCATGGCGGTTGGGCTAAACCGGCAAACCAATAAAAATTTAATTAAACAAATAAATTTAAATAAATTTTTGTAGTGTGTTGATATGGCGGCTGTTATTTCATTTGAATAAAATAATTTATATTAAAAAAAATTGGATAATTTAACGTTTTTTTATAACTAAATATGAAAATAGGATATTGCGCGCATACATGCATCGATGGACAATACCTGTTTTAGAATAAATTTATACCTTTTGTAATCTACCTTAATTTTTTTTCTTTAAAGCAAAAATAATACAGGGTTTGTAAAAAAAATTATGATATATTTTTCTATAAAAGAGAGAAATTATGTTTGATAACTATCATATTTTTGCTTTAAGAAATGATTTGTGTTTTCTTATTATACCCATATAGTATTCAGCAATATCCTATAAAAGTCATAAAATGACCAAAATACCCTGAAGTTATAAGGTTTGTTCCATCCATTTCAATTTGTTATGAAGTTGATTATAAATAAATAAATAAATAAGAAAGAAATTAAGAAGAACCAAATGTTGCCAACGTTTGTGTAATGTGTATAATCCTTTTTTTTTTTTTTTTTTTTTTTTTTTGCCCTTCTGGCAAACACCACGAAAGAACTCAGCACTGAATCCGCAATGTATAATCTGTCACTACTAGATTAACAGTGTGCTCATCAGTGACATAAGGCTCTTGGGCCCCATCATGAACTGCTTGGTCATCAATCCCCTCAACCAGATGGGCCTTGACACCAGTATCCTTGGATCATTCCCTGAGCTTCCCTACCGGTGGGCCTAGCTCCTACGCCTAAGCCTAGACCCATATGTAGAAATATTTTATTTTTATTTTTATTTTTTGTAAAGATAAAGCCAAACCCATATCTATTATCTATTTTATATATATATATATATACACACACACACACACACATATATATACTAGTTGGTGCACATGGGCGTTGTACGTGAATTTTTTTAAGTTAAATTATTTTTTTCAATAATGATAATAATTTTTTAAATTTAATAATTTTATCATGCCTTTGCATAAGATGAAAGCACTTTGATCACTCAATCCTTTACTTCTTTTGATATGATTACTATTTTTTTTTTTTCATTATCTTTCCCAAATCATAGTGCTTAAAATTATCTTTGAAACTTCATTATACATAGGTTCTTTGAAAGTTTTGTGAAACTTTTAATGCTAAAAGAAAAGTCCCTCTCTTTTACTCTTTGTCTTTTTCTCCAATCAAAACATATTTACGCCATAGTTGAAAAATTTAATAGCAAATTATTAGTACATTAGTCTTACAAAAATCAAAACCAAGACTTGCGTGACTTTTCAAACCTTGCAGACATGCCATCCTTTTTTTTTTAATGATGTACTACAATCTATACCCCTCCTGTAGATTCATGCCACAAAAGCTAACTCAAGTCCTTAATAAGACCTACACTACCGCTTTTAAAAAATCTAGTATTTATGGGATTGGGAGGTTCTCATTTTATTTATGAGTAAAGTAGTATTTGATATATATGTATTAGAAAAACATAGGAGAAAACAGATACTCTACGTGGGATCGAAACCAAGACTTACGCAAATCCAGAATTTCTATTAGTCTTTGATTAAAATAATAATATTCCTAATATGTACATGTTTAGGATTTTTTTTTTCTTTTAAAAATCTGGTATTTATATGATTAGGATGTTCTCACTTTATTTATGAATAAATTAGTTTTTGATGATTTTTTTATTTAGGAAACAATAGGAGAACACATATAACTTACGTAGGGTCTGAAACCAAAGACTTCTGCAAACCTTAAAGCAACAGATTAATAAACTCAAGGACCATTGATTTTTCATTAAAAAATAATACTCCCTCTGTCCTGTAAAGATAGGCTACGTTTGACAAAACACGGAGTTTAAGAAAATGTAATCATTACATTGACTTGTCATTGATTGAGTTCCATCTTCCCAAAAATACCTTTATATTTTTTGTATTGGGTTTTTGTGTTGAAAGTAAATATTGAAATAACGAAGGGTATAAGAAACTTAAAAAAAAAAAATGATTTAATTTTTTAAAGTGGCCAAATATTTTAGGACAAAAAAAAATAAAAAATAAAAAATTTGGTGTACCTTATTAGGATGGAGGGAGTACTCGTTTTTATGTATTGCCTTAGCAAGTTGGCGTCATGAGTTTACTCCATGATGTTAAATTTTTTTTACAATTGCTAACCTAGATTATGGCTGTGATGAGAAGATGAATTTTTGGTAATCGCCTCCAAATATAATGCCAAATAAAGTTTGTTTGTCAACTTATTAAATATTAACTGTCAACATGGTACAAATTGACTGCTAATATCTTCTGTTTAGTACTACATTTGAAAGTGATAACTAAAATATCATTTAGCTGGTTCTCTTTTTTGCCTCGCCCCTCATGTCCCATCATCTGTTTTTTCCTAACAACTTTTTCTTGCATCAGAAGTTCAGAACCATTTTCTATCTCTCCCTCTTTTCCCCACGTTATCATGGAACCAGATCAGATCAGGTGATCCTAGCTCTGTTATCATTTACCCTCTTCTCTCTCTCTCTCTCTCTCTCTCTACGTCATCTCCATTTGCTACAATAATCCATTTGGGTAAACCCATTGTCTCTGTCTCTCTTGCACACACCCTTATCAAGTGGTGTGTTTCTTTCTCTAACTAGTTTCTCACTCATTCTCTGTCTTTCTTTCTTTTTTTTCTTTTAACTCATTCTCTATGTATTTGTTTTAATTGTAAATTTGCAATCCATTCTCTCTAACTTTCTCTCATATCTATTTCTTTATCGGTCTCTCACCCATTTTTATTCTCTCACACACTCTCTCTCCATCATCTGGCCATGAATTGCATGTTTAGGTCTATGCTTTCGATGATTGTCGATTGGTTTTCTTAATGGTCTGCCTATATGGTTTGGATCCTTGTCGGTTGGTTTCCTTGATGGTCTTTGGGTTGACAATTGCAAGATCTATGGGTCTTAATCGCCACCGATCAATGTTGCACCAATAGATGTCGTCAATCTATGGGTTTTTATCCAAGGTATGTCCTGTACATTTTTCTCAAATTACCATTATTTAAAATTTTTTAAAAAAATCTATAATTTGATTTCGATATATATATTTTCTTCGTCGATGCGTGGTGGATCACTACTTGTGATTTTATTTTTTTGGGCTGGTACATTTTTTTGAAAAAAAATGATTTTGAACTTTTTTTTTTTTTTTTGGGTTGTGATCTAAGTTATTTTCTTTTCTTTTTGTTCTTTTTGGTTTTGTTTTGTTTAGTTTGGTATTTTGGGTTTGCAGGTAGATATTGCAAAGTTTCATGAACCTCACAATTTGATAGGGACATTTTTTTGTGGTTCATTAAACCTTCCCTTTTTATTTTCTTTTTTTTTCTTTGTGCATTCGTTAATGGTTTTTTTTTTTTTTTTTTTGGGGTTTTGTTTTGTTTTTGTTCAAGCCTGCTTCTTTTTTAATTTTCCTTTAATTGAATCGTCTTTGATTTTCTTCTTTTTCTTGGTAATTTGACTTGATTATTTTCAAAAATCAGAGATTATATATGAATTCTCAACAAAATATGAAAATTATGCAACAGTAGCAATTTAAAAGTTCAATAATGCAATTCAAGTTTTTTCTGATATGCGAATCCTTAGAAAATAATCAAAGATTATATGTGCTATTCAAAACTTTACTTATGCAATTCAAGTTTTTTTTTTTTTTTTTTTTTTTTTTTAACTAGAAGACGCAGAAGAAGGAAGCAGTAGTTGTTCTTTCCTGTGTTAGGGTTTTATGATTTTTATAATGTGTTTTTATTTGTATTTATATGTTAACATTGTTAGGGTTTTACAAATTATAGTTTTCGTTTCTTGAGAATTCCTATTTGGGTTTGGTTTTATTTAATTATTATACGAATTATAGTTTCTTTAGAATTCTTATTAAGATATGTGTTTTATATTGCTATATTTCCTATATATGCAGAATGGTAGTTGTGTATTTAAAAATTAAAATAAGGGTATATTAGTCAATCAAAAGTTTTTCTCACATTCATCTTTTTATAGGTAGTATAGATATAACGGAGGATTGGTACCTGTTGTATGCCATGTGTCAAAATAAGATTATTTTTTTATTTTTCTTTCACATACTGAAACAGTGATGCAATTGAGAAAACTTTTTTGGAAAAATTACTTTTTAGTAACCGTTTTCCAACTTAATACCAAAAAAAGGATATTTTCTGTCAATTTGCTACAAGTTGACTACAAATGTACGCCAAAATGACAACTAATTTCCATTGTTTCATATTAATTTTGGACATAGTCACTAAAATGTAATTTTGCCAAAAAAGTTAATTTTAGTGACTTTTGGGAAAACAACTTTTAGTGATCACTTTCCAACTTAATACCAAACAAAGGAAATTGTTTGTCAACTTGCTGCAAATTGACTTGATAGGTGCTTCAAAGCACTATTAACTTTCTTTGTTTGGTATCAAGCTAGGAAGTGGTCACCAAAAGATAAATTACCCAAAAGATAAGCACTATTACTTACTCTTTTTCATGCGGTAGAGGTAAGTTGACGCTTGGTGTTCACTACATATATCTTTGTTTTTATGTGTGCGGATTAGAAAACCCACACTATACAATGTTCAACCCAAACTTAATAGACTGTGTTATATTTATTTGTTTTCTTTATGCCTATTCATTTCTCCTCCTAAAAATTGAATATATAAAACTATAAATAGTTATAATTAAAAAGAGAGACAAATAGAGGAAAGAAGGATTAAAAAAGAAAACGATCCGTCGGAATCTTCAAATTCTCCCGATTTGTTTCTAACACCCAAAAAAAAAAAAGGAGTAAGAAAAAATCTATTTTAATCAAAATTCTTCCATATGGTTAATTACATAAAGTTGAAAAGATATATACTTTCTCTTATTTTCTTCTCTTTCTGACTTTTTCTCCTATTCTCTTTCTCAGTTTAGATTTTTCTCTTATCTTTTTATGCTCTAATCTCAATCAAATTTTTGATATTTTTCCCCATAGTTTTTTCACTTTTTGTGAAACCCACTCGAAACCTCATAGAAGGCCAAGATTCATCGTTGTCATGCATTCTAAAATCTGCACTGTCGGATTTCGAGACACCTTCAACGGCTATACTTGCTTTAGTATATACCAACATGTTAAAACCATGATTGATGGGCTAACCTCTAGAGAATTTTAATAGTTTTTCACCAAATATCATGACGTGTTAGTTCTTTAATTTTTTACAAGTTTTTATCATTAAATTAATTGTTTTTCAAAATAATTTATCTTTTTCGGGATAATAATTAAATTTTGTGTGATACATTATGCTAACATCACACTAAAGATTATTTTGATTGAACTATTTAAATTATTTTTGTCTATATCTTTTAAATTTAATTGACATATTATATTAACAAATACATTTTACTTTTTTAGAAAATAAGTATTCTATTAAAATTCTCATTTGCTAATAATATTATTTTTTATAAATTAATTCGTGCGTTGCACGGGTTCTGAAGCTAGTGTAGTTTACTAAGTTGGAGCAGGTTCAATAATCAATACGACTACAATCAGTAATCAGCCCATCAATAATACCTTGGTTAACATAGCCTAAATGGGCTTCAACGGTCACAATCAGCCCGGAGCATTCTTTTCACAATTGCATTGAGTAATTATGTAAAATACATTTCTTTCCTAATGAAAACATGAACATTGCAAGTCTATTCGGCAGTGTATCTGCAACTAGGGTTGCAAATGAGCCAAATTTTGGAGTGTTCAAGTTCAGCTTAGTCAAAAGCTTGTTTATTTATAAATGAGCCGAGCTTTAAACGAGCTTAATTATTTGTGCTCAAGCTCGGCTCATTAAGATTTTGAAAAGCTCAGGTTCAGCTCGGCTCGGCTCGGCTCGTTTAACTAAACTAGCCAAGCTTGAATTTGAGCTCGCGTTCAAGATTGGTTTGATCTTGTGAATGTGAGTTTTAAACATTAAGATAAAAGTTCACAAACCTTAAAAATCTTCTTGGGATAAGTACAAGATATAACTACTAAGGAAGTATTATTTCCTTCATGTTAATTGATCCACTCTGTAAAAAGAAGCAAAAAAAAAAAAAAAAAATGGTATTTATACAAGCCCTCTAATGAGCTTACTAATAAGTTATTTTGCGAGCCTTTTAACGAGCCTGTTCACGAGCCCTTAAGAAGCTTGTTCATGAACGTAAACGAGCCGAGTTATGGTTTGCTCAAGCTTGGCTCGTTTAATAAACAAACTTAGTATTCAAGTTTAAGCTTAGCTCATTTATTAATCGAACGAGCTTGAGCGAGCCTTTATCGAGCTTGCTTACAAGTTGTTCACGAACGTAAACAAGCCGAATTATGGTTTGCTCAAGCTTGGCTCATTTAATAAACGAGCCTAGTATTCAAGTTCAGGCTTAGCTCATTTATTAATCGAACGAGTTCGAGTGAGCCTTTATCGAGCTTGCTTATGAGTTGTTCACGAACGGCTTAGTTCATTTGCAGCCTCTCTGTAACTACTATAACTAACAGGGTAAGATCAATGAATACAAGTTTTTACACATCTTTTTATATTTCTACATGTGGTTTATATTTGTTGAAGACCTATCGTTGGATTAGACTATCTTCCTATCTAAAGCATGCATGCTAAAAATCAAGTTAATTCATTATTAAGAGTTGCTTCATCCAAAATCATAACACTTTATTGAATATAATTATAAGTTTTTAAATCAGATGGCTACTAGTCTTGGATATCAACCCTAAAACTAGGTTAGTTTTTCAAGATGAGAGTTTAGATTCGATGCTAGGTGCAAAAACCTAATACCCGTGCCAAGGTGAATGGGTACCCATGCCAAGGTGAATTGGATTACTCTACATGGACCATTTTATGTAATGAGAGTAGTGTATAACTTTTGCATTGAGGAATGCGTTATTAGGGGTATGGTCCGGGACAAGGGCATTTTTGTCCCGGACCGAAGCATTTTTGTCCTAAACCGAAGTAATTCGGGACCTTAAATCTTATACCGGAACCGGGCCGATTTAGGCTCGGACCGAATTGGTCCCAAACCAAGTTTTCTCTGTTCGGGACGGTTCGGAACTCGGTTTTTGTTTGTATTTTTCAGTAAAATGTATTTTTTATAATATATGAGTTTCGGACCGAACTGAATTCTCGAATTCCCGGTTTTTGTTTGTATTTTTTTTGGTAATATAAAATTTTTTTTGACCATGGATAATATATAATATTAGATTATTATATTATATATTATAAAAAATACGTAACTTTACATAAACATAAAAGTTTTATTATATATAATATATATCTATACTACCTATAAAAAGATGAATGTAAGAAAAACTTTTGATTGACTAATATATCCTTATTTTAATTTTTAAATACACAACTACCCACCCTTCTGCATATATAGGAAATATAGCAATATGGAAACTATAATTCTAAAACATATACCTTAATATATTCTAAAACACATACCTTAATATATAAAACACAAATAGGAATTCAAAGGAAACCCTAAATCAAATACTCCATTAGATTTTCATGTTCAATATATATATATATAGATATATTATTTATAATTTTTTTTATTTAAATAATATTCATGTGCAACGCACATGTGCCCATATCTAGTATATATATATATATGTATAAAATTCAGGAATTCGGTTCGGTCCGGTCTGGAACTCAAACCCTTTAAACCGAGTCTCGGACCGAAAAAATTCAATTTTTGTTAAAAATCCCGAGTCTCGGACTGAACACTATTTGTCCCGGACCGAACCGAATTGCTCTGAACGATCCGGTCCTCGAAATTTCCCGAACCAAGTTGCACCTCTACGTGTTATTACCTACGTGCGCATTTTATGGTCCTAAATTGTCCACATGTCACCATCCTATGCGCTAGCGTGGTATTGGGTTTTTGCAACCTAGCACTGAATCCAAACTCTAAGGGTGCGTTTGGTTCACGGAATGGGAATCTTATTATTGGGAATAGCACATTACCCTGGAATGGGAATGCTATTAACATTTCCCATTCCCTTGTTTGGCTCACTAGTTTGCTTGGGTCAGGAAATTGATTCCAAAATGTGTGAAATTCCAACACTAACCATCACTTTTTTACATCCAATACCTACCCAGCAAACACCCCTTTACCATTATCATCTATTTCTCTAGTGAAATCCACAACCAATTAACCCTATTCTTTCATCTATTTTTTCTCCATCTTTACCTTTTCACATGATAAAACCCAATAAAGCCCCAATTTTAGATTTGTAAAAAGAAGAGAGAGGAGGAGAGTAAGATCGACAGAGGAGAAGAAACGCCGTCGTAGGTGAGGAAACCCATTGCTTCAAATGCCGTCGTAGGTGAGATTGGCAGAGGAGAGGAAACTCCTGTGCATTTGCTACTTCAAACGCCTTCGCAGGTGAGATCGGCAAAGGAGAGGAAACCCAATACTGCTACTGCTTCTTCTTCTTCTTTTTTGAGCCACCGGCATAGGTCCCCGACTCCATTCTTCTTATACTGCTTCTTCTCTGTCGGCATTGTCCACCGGTGAGGTTAGCTTTACCCATTATTTGCAAAAGGAAGCAATCAGAGATGAAAGGGGACATGAAAGGAATATGGATTGTTTGTTCGTAAATTACAAGGGCACGCTTGCCATTTTCTTAAAACTAGAGATCATGCATGAGAATCACAAATGAAACCCACCCCTCCTGTGGTATTCGAATACCCACCCTTGGTGGGAATCTGAAGGTAGCGGGAGTGTAATTTCGCCGGGAATGGGTTCGTGCCAAATGGGGTAAAGGGAAATCAAACTCCTTTCCTGGGAATGATTCCCCCCAACCAAACATTGCCTAAAGTCGGACGAGCTTAATCCTCTCAACCCGGTTTTAGAAAGAAAATTTATCCGAACCCGATTTTATCGGACGGGTTGGATAAAAACTTGCACCTCACACAAAACCTACCCGTTAAATGCGCATCTACGTCGCTCCATGGGTTGCGTTCATCTTGGCAGCCGCACTTCTCTCACTTCTTCTGTAAGCCCTATTTTGCAATTTCTCGAGAAGCCAAACAGACGCTTTTCCTCACAATTTTCCCAGAAACCGAACGGAGATCATAATGGATGCAGAATCTCCCGATCAAATCCCACCGTCCGAAGACATGCAATCATTATCTGTAACCTCTCAAGATCAAGCCTCCTCTTCTAACCCCTCAAATCCCACCACCACCACCCAGTAAGCTCTTCGAACCCTCACTTTAAACCCTCCGTTTGGTTGCCGAGAATTTCATTTTTCATTTATTTTTCTTGCAATTCCTCGGAGACCAGACAGTCTTCATTTATTTATTTATATTATTATTAATTATAAAGATGTATTGAAATTTCAGTAAGTAATTTTGGGTTTTGGTTGATTCAGGATGAGTTTAGAGGAAAAGTTTCAGATTGTGAGGAGTGTTGGGGAAGAATGTATACAGGAGGATGAGTTGCGGAACCTTCTTGCCAAGAAGCCGGTGCCCGTTTGCTATGATGGGTTTGAGCCCTCGGGAAGAATGCACATTGCTCAGGTCTCTGGCTCACTGAATCCATATGAATGCTAGTGTCTTAGACTTTATATTAACATTTTCATTTGGGCTTTTATCCTTGCGTAAGATTTTGTATTATATAATGGTCCAAGCTATTGCCACCACATAAAATACTCAGCCCCCACTTAGTTTATAATTTTTAAGGTTTTATGAAAAATATAAAATGTTTTTATGAAAATTAATCACCTAGTTTATTAGAAAACATCATTTCGGACAACTACTTTGTAGAAATTTTTTTTTTCCAAAATCTGTCATTTAAGTGGATTTTGTGGCCATTTTTCATAGAAAATGAAATAAAGATTGTAAATGACCAAAAAGTCCACTTAAATGATAGATTTTTGAAAAACTTTCTTCTACTTCAAAATGATGTTTTCTAATGAACCAAGAGGCTAGTTTTCATAGAAACCTTTTATATTTTCATAAAACCTTAAAAAAATATAAATTAAGGGGGGCTTAGAGTACTTTATGTGGGGGCAATAGTCTCCCTCTTATATTATTTGTCATTATTTAAAATCTCTCTAATGAAGAGTTCACTCTGATAATAACATAATGACATGTTAAAGATTTATACGACATGAAAGCATTGATTTAAAAGATTTTGAGGCTTGATTTTGCTTTAAGGGCTTGCTTTGAGGCTCCATAGGAAAATGGTGCGAGGCATTGCCTTGAAACTCATTCCTAAGATTTTTGTGATCTCGAAAATTGATTTGATTTTTGTGATCTCCATAAATGAGACGTCATTTTACATTGGAAGGTGGCCTTTTGAACATTATTCAGAATCTCATGTTGAATGTTTGTTGATTTCATCATTAAGGTGTAACTTTGTAAACCACGAAGGTTTTCCACTTTCATAATAATAGTCATGAATGTTAACAAGGGCAAGAAATATGGCATATCATAGTAATAGTCAGAATTAGGAATTGCCAATTTGCTATCCTTGTTGCATCTAAATATATGTGCAAACCAAATTAGAAATGTTATCATTTTCTATAGATGTAAACATCAACATGAAAACACCAAAGATTTTGCAGCCGTACATTTAATGCCACTTTGGCTTAGTATCTCATAAAGTCCCTTTGAAATTTAAAGCTGCTCTATTCTCTAGGACTTCACTAGGGTTTTGTTTTCTTGGGCAAGAAATCAACGGAAAATGAAGAAGAAAATGGGAGAAAATGAGATGAAGGTGAAAGAGATATCACCCTCCCCGTTGAAAATTCAAGTATATCGATCTAGGGCTTGATAATTTGAGGAAGAGTATAATCTCTTTTCTTTTGTTAATTCATGCTCCTAAGGTGTTTGGAACACCACATATATAGGCTTTGATGGTTTATGATCATTGGGTAGCAGCCCATTTGAAAATATAGCTGTTAGGTGCATAAAAGGTACCATTTTAGCTTCAAAAACTAGCCAGTTACAGCCCAATACGACAGTTTTAGTCGACTATAACTATTGTTTAGTTGAATAAACTAAACAAAGGCTACCAAAATTGGGGAAATAGTGTTCTAGTTGACTACAAGGAGGTATTGTAGACTGAATTTCAAGAGAAACTAAGCAATATTTCAACTGTGGGTGCATATAAACAATACTTCCTACTGAACTTCTGTTGAACTTCCTAATTTCCAACTTCTTGAGCTTTTCCACTTCAGGTTTCTATTATTATTATTATTTTTTTCGATAAGTTCACTTCAGGTTTCTATTTGGCACTGTGATGAGCCCTAGGGACTAGTGTTAGCTAATTCCAATGTTCAAATCCTTGTGTTGTAATTAGTATCACTTGTATTTATGTCCATGCGTGTTCGTCATTGAGGATGAAGGCTTAGTATATTTGAAGACTTGTGGATGAGTGATCCAAACCTCTTGTTAGGCATGGTAAGTGACCTAGTGGCCTGGTAATATACCTTAGGTGGTTAGAACATTTTTTGGCCTTTGACATAAGGTTGCTAGGGGTGTTTTTAACTCGCAAAATGAGCTTTAATGGATTCTACCATAGGACTGTTCGAATGATGGTATCAGGAAGTTCGAACGCATTGATACCAGAGGTTGCAAAATGGTCTCGGGTACCTTTCCGTTCAAAGGACCATTTGAGGACGTCGCATGGAAGGCAGTGTGCCTGGAGGGTCTTTGGCATACTTGCCTTTGAACACTCATTGCGCACCGTTCAAATGACACGAGCATTGTACAACAATCCATTCTTGCCCCTTTTGTGTCATTTTGGAAACCCTACTCTTTTCTTAAAACCCTAGCTATAAAAGGATCCTTATGTCATCCTCTTTGAGGTTAAGCACTTTCCCTAAAGGGATATTTTCTTGAGAGGGAAGAGAGACCTCCATTTTTGTATGTGTGCTTCCTACTTAGAGAAAACTTTCACTGAGCCATAAAAGGATCCTTACCCATATACCTTTGTCTCACCAAAGGTTAAACTTGTGAGGTTTTTGCTCTCCACACATCCGTATATCAAGCTTGTTATCCAAGATGGGCTTTTTGGAATTCGTGGGGTGCAACGAGCTAAACTTGGGGTGCCGAGCTTAGTTTTACCAAAGTGGAGGTGAAGAAGATACGAAGATAATCGCCATGGGATTTGGGGTTGTAATGTATTTCTTTTTCTGTCTTGTAAGTTTACAAGAAGATAATGATTACGTTGTGTGTTTGTGTGTGTGTGTTTTTTTTTTTTTTTTTCTAAATAATTTTTATTAGGAGCAAAAATGGAATACCCACCAAATGATGTAAGAGACATTTCATTAAACTCTTGAAACTCTATTTTCATATTTTCCCTAAGAAAGAATGTGTTTATTGTCGAATTAACATTTTTTTTTTCATGTGTAGGGCTGGCACACATGTAATGCACAACTAGGTATCTACATAGTATTGGAGTGGACTTTGCCGGATGACAGTCCAATAAAAAATCTTGTAGAAAATATACCATAAGAGGCACTTCGCCCACGACCTCTCTAATTGATTTTTTCCTTAAGACCAGAAAATACTCATATGCCCAAAACTACAAAAAATGTAACAATGATTGGTTAAATTTCATAGATTCTATATTACATTGATGATAAATTAGTAATAATTAAAATAAAGAAAGAAAAAACTTACTTGAAGTTGGGCTAAATTCCTGTTAAAATTGAGGTCATGTGTGTGTGCTTTAACATTGACTAAGGAGTGGTTTAATGTGGCCAGCATTGCACTACCCCATGAATAGTTCTTTATTTGATTTAAATCTTGGAGTACATCCAAGTACAATAATGAAAAATTTCCTGATGCAGCTTCGGGAAGGATAAATGAAGTTATATCAAATAACATTAATGTTCAGAAAACTTCATCCTATGGCAAGCTAATTGATTTTAAATAGCTAAGAAAAAAATTAATTATGATATACAGAGTATAGGCACGAGCACAATGTTGCTTCCTTCTTAATAAGCAATTTTTTCAATAGCTTGAAAATTTTCCTTCAACCAAACAAGTTGAACAGCACCCTTCCGTTTTCCTTTGAACGCCCCCTGTGGGGGCACCTGGCCAAGTAAATCTAAACAGGATGCTTCTATGTCCATCTCTGTGAGTGAAACTAAAGGTCCAACATTTAAACCAGTTAAATATATGACATCCTTTAAGGATGTCATATGTCTTTGATTGTCAAACAAAAAGTTGGTATGTTGATGATAAAAACAAGAGTATAGGGCACCCAAGAGATTTGTATCAATTTTAAAATTTTCCAATCTAGAACACCATCCAAATCTAGCATTGTCTACAAGATTTTTTTATTGGTCTGTCATCTGGCAAAGTCCACTCCAATACTATGTAGATACCTAGTTTTGCATTACATGCGTGCCAACCCTACACATATGAAAAGAAAAAAAAATGTTAATTCAACAATAAACACATTCTTTCTTAGGGAAAATACGAAAATAGAGTTTCAAGAGTTTTTGAATAGTCTCTTACATCATTTGGTGGGTGTTCCATTTTTGTTGGCCTTTCTTCTAGAAAAGTCTCTGAGGTACGTTCTCGTTATTATTCTCAGCCAGGTGGGACTTGAACTTTATGCGGCATAACTTGAAAATCAATTCTGCTGAGCCAAGGATTAATGCGTCTTCTGGGGAGGGGTTCAAATGTTCAGTTTTCTAAGTGTCCAAATGTTCACTCTTCTCAGGGTTTTTATTTTCCAGATTCAATCCCACTCCTGATTTTAATATCATTTCTAAGGGTGATGGTCGAATTCCTAGTGCTTGCAATGAGAATTTTCCTGTCCTATTTGATTGCAATCCTAATACAACTGTTAATTTTAGAAATAGCAGGGAGTTAGCTCTTGTGGGGGATACAGTCGACCCACTGGTAGTGGAGCAATATAAGGCTATTGATTAGACTGGTTAGTTGATTATTGGTCAGGAGTGTGAGAATGTTAATGAGGCTAGGGAGGGTGGTGTGGGGGTTAGAGAATTGAGTGAGAATGTTGTTTCCTTTAGTCTTAATGGGGAAGGTTGGGCTAATTTGAGGGAGTACTTGGGTAAGTTGAATTTATCTATTGTTAGAAGGGGAGGTAGAAGGCAGGGGTGTATTAAGTCAGAGGAAGGGGGGGAGTAGTGTTGCCAGAATTCATAATTCCAGAAGGGCAATTAGGGAATTGAAGAATCTGTGATTGGATATTAATTATGATGGGTTGGGTGTAGAGAAGTCCCCAAGGGGTGCTGATTGTTCTAATTGAAGATTGTGAGTTGGAACATAGGAGGTCTTAGGTCTAGGAGGAAGAAGAGTGTTATTAAGGATTTCTTGAGAAGTGTCAATCTAGATATTGTTATTCTTCAAAAAATTGAGTTAAGAATCTATAGATTGGAAGTTGGTTAAGAGTTGGGGCTGAAGACATAGAGGGTTGAGGGTTGGTCCTTTTTACCTGCATGCGGTAGATCAGGGGGTATTCTGATTTCTTGGAATGATAGAGTTGTATCTGTTTTGGAGGTGGTTTGTGGGAGTTTCTCAATTTCAGTCAAGTTGAAAAGTTTGAATGGGTTGGAGTGGTGGTTGTCAGGTATTTATGGGCCCAATAGGTCCAGGCATAGGAGGGAGTTTTGGGAAGAGCTTTATAGTCTTTATGGGTTGTGTAGCCCGAGTTGGGTGTTGGGAAGTGATTTTAGTGTTGTTAGGTCTTTGTGTGAGAAGTTTAATGGCTCAAGGATTACTAGGAGTATGAGGGATTTTGATTCTTTCATTAGAGATTGCGAGTTGAGGGATCCTCATTTGGTTAATGCTAGATATACTGGTCTAATTTGCAAAATAATTCGGTTTGCAATAGGTTAGATCGTTTTCTTTTTTTTGTGGATTGGGAGGAAGTACTCTCAAATTTGAGGCAAGAGGCTTTACCTAGAGGTACTTCAAATCACTGTCCTATTCAATTAGATACTGACAAGTTTTCATGGGTTCCTTCCCCTTCAGGTTTGAGAATATGTGGTTGGAGCATCATTTGTTTCATGAATCTTTCGATGAGTGGTGGAGGAGCTCTTAGGTCCCTGGTTGGGAGGGTTTTAAATTTATGCAGAAGTTGAAATTGGTTAAAGAAAAGATCAGGATCTGGTATAAAGAGGTGCTTGGTGACCTTAGACTTTTGAAAAATTCTATATCAAGGAAGGTTGAGGATTCGGATCATTTAGAGGAGGGTGGAACTTTGAACGAGCATAAGAGGTTAGAGATAAGGGAGTTGAAGGAAAATTTGGAAGAGATTATTTTTAAAGAGGAAATTTTGTGGTCTCAAAATGCTGAGGTAAGTGGTTGAAAGAAGGAGATAACAATACTAGAATTTCCATAGGGTGGCTAATGGTAGTAGGAAAAAGAAGCTGATTAATATGCTGGAATTGGAGGATGGTTTTGTTATTGAGAATGAAGGGAAGATTATTAGTGAGATTTATAATTTCTTCTCCTCTCTTTATAGCTCAGTTGGTGGGGATAGGCTTGTGTTAGAAGGTTTGTTTTGGTCGCCTACTAGTGAGTCAAGTGCAGAAAAATTGGAGAGACCTTTTGATTTGGATGAGATATAGGTGGCATTTTTTGATTGCTATAGGGATAAGGCTCCGGGTTGGGATGGGTTTACTATAGCTTTGTTTCAAGATTGTTGGGAGGTTATAAAGGATTGATGTTTTGAAAGTTTTCTTAGAGTTCTTTGACAACGGGATTGTTAATATATGCACTAATGCTTCATTTATTTGTTTGATTCCTATGAAGAATGATTCTTTGAAGATTAAGGATTCTAGGCCAATTAGTTTGGTTTCATCTTTGTATAAGACTTTAGCTAAGGTCCTATCCATTAGACTGAGATAGGTTCTTGGTGAGACTATTTCGGAGGCTTGTCATATTTTAGATTTGGTCTTAATTGCCAATGAAGCAGTGGAGGATTATAGGGTTGGTAAGAAAGTAGGATTGTTATTTAAAATTGATTTTGAAAAAACATATGATCTTGTGGAATGAGATTTTTTGGATTTCGTTTTGGATTTGAAGGGTTTTGGCAAGAGATGGAGGAAGTGGTTTTTTGGTTGTTTGTGCTCTACTAATTTATCTGTGATTGTTAATGGGAAGCCGAGTAATAATTTCAAGGCTTCAAGGGGGTTGAGGCAGGGAGATGCTTTATCCCCTTTTTTATTTACCTTAGTGGCTAATGTTTTGGGTAGAATCACAGATATAGCCAGGGATGTAGTTTTGGTTGAGGGTTTTGAGGTGGGTAGAGATAGGGTTTCCATCTCTCATTTGCAATTTGCGGATGACACCTTGTTTTTTCCCTCTAGGGATGAGCTAAAATTCTTAATTTTTCAGGTAATTTTGTAGGTTTTTGAAATTTTTTCTAGGCTGAGTCAATATGAGTAAAAGTGTTGTAGTGAGTAAGTCCTTATAGAAGGATTTGGATTGCTGATTCTTTCGATGTTTTTCCTTGCAAGTCCTTTTTTGAGAAAATTGAGAGTTCCAACAATACTTTTTTTCCTCTCTCAACTCATACTACCCACTATCTCTTTCAAGTAAATCTGGGATGAAGAAAGTCTCATCGGAACACAAATTCCTTCAGCTTGAAGCGTGGAATGTCCCCTCCGGTGTTAGGGTTTCATTGTCATGGGATGATTTATTTATTTTATAGTTCCCCTCGTCTAAAGAGGTGACTAGAATTCTTGAGGAGGGCTGTATGACGAAGGATGGAGTCTCACTCATGGTTGACTGGTGGATCCCATTAGCAGGAAGCTTGAAAGAAATGGATAGACAAGGGATTAGGTGGGTTCGTGTCGAAGGTCTGCCGCTTCATCTTTGGAGCCATTCTCTGCTATGGGAAGTGATCTATGTGGTGGTTGTCTTGAGGTGGATGTGGGAGGCGGTACTGTGTTGTTGGAACCTAGGGTCAAGATGAAGACAATTGGTAGAATCCCAGGTTTGTTAGAGTGGTGGCAGGAGGGTTGAGCTTCAAAATCTTCTTGTCAGAAGTGAAATGGCTTACGATAGGGAGAGTTCGCAAGGAGAATGATAGTTTAACTCTTGATTGCCGTGGCAGAAAAGCTTTGAGTGAACATCCGGCGACCTTAGCCATGTGTGATATTAGATAATGGTATTGTTGATGACGCTGCATGCAATCGGCACATGACCGGGGGTAGGGGCAGTTAGCATGTGCGAAGCTTATCTTACGCAGGCAAGTACAGGAGTGAAGGGATGGGTATACAACTGGTAGACGCATAGCAGAAGCAATTTGAATTTCAAATCCAAACATGGCAATGTCTTTACGATACTCCTTTGCCTTAAAGAGATTCTATGGCAGTGATCTTCATGACTCTTTTTCTTAAAATTCCTTCGGCATTGATTTTAATGAAAAAATGTTCTTCAAAATGCAGCAAAATATTTACTTCACCAATTAATAGTTGTCTAAAAATGGATATTATATTGGATTAGGGTTTGGTAGATCAATGTGGGCTAATATGTCTTGGATCCAACATAATCAGGATCGTGACAGTTTAGAATTGCAAGAATTAACTCTCCAGTCCAACAATTCTACCGATTTGTTTATTATCTTAAAGAAAAAGACGAGGTATATGTATCTTATTGACCATGGGGTTTTAAGTGGGATTTGATAAAAATTATTGAGGATCAGAAGATCTATTTAATCCAGATGAAGAATGTAATGCAACGCTCAAGGCATGAGGTCTGAGATAATCCCTCTTTTACTCACCTTGATCTTACATCTAGACATGGTTTAAAAAACAGGATAAAGGTCACTGTAATGGTAATGATAAAAGGGGTAGCGAGATGTGGTTGTAGTGCTTGTGATATTGTATTGTTTTTTCTAATTTAAAAAACTTGTACAACATGCCTAAAACTTAGTGATATGCATGTTTCCACCCTAGAGTTCTATTTATTAATTTTTTAGGGGGTTTTAGTGTATTTTTTTTCAACCTAGTAACCTTTTTATGGTGTTTTTTAAAATCATTTTTCGCCATGATTACTAGTTTTTTTTTCTCCCTAGCTTCTATTCAAAATATGCTTAAAAAAGTAGTTAGGTTTAAGCATTAACATTTAACAATGTTCAATTGTTCGTAAATGCTCACCAGTTACCAATTCACCGCCAAAGTGATTGACGTGGTTAATCCTAACTATCTCCATCTCCGGTATTTTTGCTGGGGTTTATCTCTTTGTTCTTCCCACCAATATGGTAAGATTTAGTTAAAGATCCTCTAATTGTCGGGATTGTCTTGTGATTTGGTGGAGAAGCGTGAGGACAGAATGGAATTCTAGAAATAGGAGGTTGCTCAATGTATGATGAAGAATAAGGCGGTGGTGGCAGTTGTGGCAGGTAATAATCATAAGATGGATATTTAGGTTGAGGGTGGTGGGTGATAACTTATACTATTGTAATTGGCTTTTGAGGATGAGTAATTGGATCTCCAAATTTGAAGTTACCAAAACTCCGCACTGTACCATGCAAGGAAGACTCTGCAGATGGTTCATGTTGTATATGTCTGCTCCTCCTGGATTCACTCCTAGCCATAGTCTCACCTATGTCTACGCCTCAAATGCAAACCTCTAGAAGGCTTAGGAATGGTGCCCATATATTAACATGAGGCCATTTAAATTCTGATGCCCACGAAAGGGGATAGCAGAGGAACAATGTTACCTGTAGATCCACTCCCACCCAATTCTCACCGTTGAATCTAGGTTTTTGTCTTGAAAATTTTCAAATCTATGCTTTAATCTTCTAGATCTAAGGTGAGAGACTTAGATAATTGGAGGAAAATGAGAGAGGGGGGACGAAAAAAATAAGAGAAAGTGGTTGAAATGGGTTAAAATGCATTTTTTTTGGGGTGGCGTAATGGTCCGTTACTTGATACGTAACGTCCTAAGTCTGTTAAGGTTGTGAATACCTGTACACCTACCATATCAGGTTGTAAATGTGGTGGTGCCTTGCAAAATCGTTACGTAACATAAAGGCCGACAATATGTGTGAAATGTATTTCTATGCTAACCAAACTAGAGAAGCTTGTATTAGCTATGGAAAAAGGGAGAAAGAAAGAACGGTTAATCTTAACCTCTTCTCAATAGTTTGTTATAAACTAATTATTTGATGAACCAATGCTATTGACTGTTTGAGTGGCTTCATAGCTATTATTATTATTATTATTATTTTTGATGAAGCGTCATAGCATTTCAATTCCTTACTAGGAAATTATTGTCTGATGTGTAATGGTTTATTAGTGTATTACAGGTTGATAAGACAGTTGGTTTGCAAATTTAGTTCAGCTAATGTTTAAATGGTTGTAGAATTTATTGAATTGAATCTTTTCCTTTCAAAATCCTCTCTCTCTCTCTCTTCTTCTTTTTTTATTTTTTTATTTTTTATAAATTACTTTGATCTTTTTTTTTATTTTTTATTTTTTTAAATTTTTTATAATAGTTTTCAATAAAAATATTCCTTAGTATTTACACAGTACTCCTTTGGCTTGCACCTCGTCTCATGGGATTGGTATATTTTATTTCCGTCCAGAACTCTCGTTATTATGGGTGTGATTAGAAAGCATTTTTCTATTGCTGAACAGGGAGTTATGAAGACTATAAATGTGAACAAATTAACATCTGCTGGTTGCAAAGTCAAAATCTGGATTGCAGATTGGTTTGCACAGCTGAACAACAAGATGGGGGGTGATTTGAAGAAAATTCAAACAGTTGGACGTTATCTGATTGAGATATGGAAAGCCGTGGGGATGGATCTTGAAGGAGGTAAAGTAGAGTTCCTGTGGTCTTCAGAAGAAATTAACTCCCGGGCGGCTGAGTACTGGCCTCTTGTGATGGACATAGCTCGTAGGAACAAGCTTCCTAGAATAATGAGGTACATGCATAATGTTTGGAAATTTTTTCCCTCTGAAATAGTTATTTACATAAGAAGAAATGAAAATCATGGCATATTTGTCCTTTCTAGGTGTTGTCAGATTATGGGTCGCAGTGAGCAGGATGAGTTGACAGCGGCCCAGATTCTTTACCCATGCATGCAGTGTGCTGACATATTTTTCCTTAAGGTTCTTATTCTTGCTTGTGATGAATAGGAATGATTTTGGCTGCTTGAGTAGACATACAGTCATTGTGACGAAATTCTTTGAATTGTGCTAACACACACACCGCTCCCCCCCCCCCCCCCCCCCCCCCCCTTCTCTTTTTCAATTTGCATTTCCTTTCCTACTTCCCCAGTAAGACTGCTTAAAACTTTCCCCTCATACGATAAAAATTATGGTGGTGTATAACTCTTAAACCTGGAAATTTTCACTTTTCTCACTGCATGGTTTTATCTGGCAATCTTGTTTTCATATATAAAAATGCTTTTTAAACTGCTATCAGAACCCTGTGCATGATTACACAATTGTATACCATACCATCTTTATTGCCCATAACCCTGATTTTAAGTTGTCCTTGTTAATTGATCATTGTCTTTTGCTTTGTGATGATTTCTCTGTTTCAGATTTTATCTGTATTAACAAGTACGTTCAATTGTAAAACTCCATCGTAATTTTTTATTTTAACTGTCTTATCTCAACAGGCTGACATCTGTCAGCTGGGCATGGATCAGCGGAAGGTAAATGTACTTGCGAGAGAGTATTGTGATGATATCAAAAGGAAAAACAAGCCTATCATCTTGTCTCATCGTATGCTTCTACTTCTCCTTCGGATTTCTTCTATGAGCTTCGCTTGCTCTTCATTCTGATTCCTTTAATTGCTCCTGGTTATTTTGAAATGCAGACATGCTTCCTGGTCTACAGCAAGGGCAAGAGAAGATGTCAAAAAGTGATCCATCATCTTCTATCTTCATGGAGGATGAGGAGGTATGAGTTGGTTCAATACAATGGGAATGTTGTTAAATCCGGATGTTTGTGTATTGAAATACTTAAGAAGACTATTAAACTGACCTGTTCTCAAACCACTGTTTGAATTTCAATCTTTTCCCCCATCATTTTGATGCCATTTGTTTATTATTCTTATTTGATATTTTAGGCAGAAGTGAATGTGAAGATAAAGAAGGCATACTGCCCTCCAAATATCATCGAAGGGAATCCTTGCCTCGAGTACATTAAGTACATCATCTTTCCGTGGTTTCATGAGTTCAAGGTTGAGCGTAATGCAGCTAATGGTGGTGAAAAGTGAGTTAGTTGGCCCTTGATTACCTTCTCCAATGGCCTTTTTTTCTTCTCCCAAATAATTTTGGGTGTCTAAGCTAGTTTGTGCAATTAATCTGTTTTGCTTTGTGGCATTTCTTTGTCTATGTAATTCAGGACCTTTGAAAGCTATGAAGAACTAGTTGCTGACTATGAAAGTGGGGAATTACATCCTGCCGACCTGAAACCTGCTCTGTCAAAAGCATTAAACAAGATACTGCAGGTTAGTTCTTTTCCCTGTATCTACTTCTCTCTTTACTCCTAATTCCCAAGAGAGGCCCAAATGCTTAACAATTCTGGTCAGGCCTATGAAACTGTTCTGTCCCTGTCCTTCGCTGTCGCGTTTTAGTTTCATTTTATTTGTGGTATTATCCATGTTAAAAATGCTAACAACCAAAATGATGAAGGAATATGGTTGGTCACTTTACAAACTATAAGAGAGAGAGAGAGAGAGAGAGAGAGAGTCAAACATTGGGTCTTGTAAGTTGTAGGCTCACTGGGACTGATGCTTAATTTTTTAAGCCTTTTAAGACCACTTGTATTGAAGCAGGCCTCAAAAAAGCTTTCTAGAACTATTTGTACTATAGTACTATGCCTTTTTTTTTTATTTATTTATATTTCTTGAGAGAGAGAGAGAGAGAGAGAGAGTCAAACATTGGGTCTCATACGATGTTGGCTCACTGGGACTGATGCTTAATTTTTTAAGCCTCAAAGCCTTTTAAGACCACTTTGTATTGAAGCAGGCCTCAAATAAGCTTTCTAAAACTATGCGTACTATAGTACTATGCCTTTTTTTTTTAAAAAAAATATTTCTTTTGAAGGGTTAGTTATTATCATTGAGTAGTTGGGGCTATGGTAGGTAGTTTTTGTATCTTTTTTTCTTCACCATAATGTCATTAATATGGGTTAACCTTGTCACCGTGATCTGCATAAGGTGTAGGCTCACTGGGACTGATGCTTAATTTTTTAAGCCTCAAAGCCTTTTAAGACCACTTTGTATTGAAGCGGGCCTCAAAAGGGCTTTCTACAACTATGCCTACTATAGTACTATGCCTTTTTTTTTAAAAAAAAAGTTTCTTTTGAAGGGTTAGTTATTATCATGGAGTAGTTGGGGCTATGGTAGGGTACTAGGTTGTTTTTGTATCTTTTTTTTTGTCACCATAATGTGATTAATATGGGTTAACTGGTCACCGTGATCTGCATAGTTCCTTTCTGTTAGAGAAATATAGATGAAATAGGCTTTGAAGGCATTATGACGTTATCCTCTCTTCATATATTCTCTCTCTTGAATTTCAAGCATATACCAATGAGGCTTAACTACTCAACCTCATCTTTGTCAATATTTCCTTATCTGCATTGCAATGTAGCTTTTGTAGACAATGAGAGAAGAGTTGGATAGTTGAAAGAATGTTTTTTTGATCAGTGATAGTTGAAAGAATGTGTACATTGTGAAGAGGTGATGTTTGAAGCACATGTCGCAAGGAAGGCACCCTGAGCTAGGCACCCGAGGGGGTTTGTGCTCTAGGTTTAAGGGTCCAATTACTTGTGTTTTGGGCTCATATTTTGTACATACTCATGTAACCCATGCCATGTCATGACTCTTCTATTCTTTAATCATTTTTCTTTCCCTCTTAGTTTCTAGGATCCAAATAGAGCCTTAGTGTCACCAAATTATCTTGTTATGTGCTTTGTTATATGCGTCTTGCATGTCAATAAAGTTCATTACTTATAATCAATACTGGTAAAAAAAAATTGGCATGTATCATTCTTCTTTCATTATACATGAATGGGTCTGAAATGGTTCTTTTGTGTGATCCCCCCCCTTTTTTTTTTGATGAGTAAAAAATTGTATTGTAAACAAAAAGAGCAAAAGATCATGTTCACAGGGAGGATACAAGCAAAGCTTATAAACTTAAGGGGGCCAAAAAAACCTAAAGAGGCCAAAAACTCCTCTGAGAGAGTCCTACTATAAAAATTGGTAGGATCTCTCCAGGCAAAAAGGCTATCAAGAACATGTGTGACAAGACTACTGAATTTTCTAAATTCTCAAAAGTTCTTTTGCTCCTTTTTGTCCATAAGGACAAAAGAATGGCATGAGGCACTAGCTTCCAAACCCTCCGAGCAGGCTTATGGAGCTACACCATCTCCAAGAATCGACCATGATGGGGATCATTCGAATCAAGTAGGGTTACAACTTACGTCTTAAACCTGGGGTGTGAAGAAAGTCTAGTTATTGGCCTAATAGCTTCTTAAGTGCCTGCCTAAAATTTGGGTAAACAGAGATGTCTCCTAAGTTGTCTTAAATATCTCAAGCCGAACTCGAGGTTAAGTTCTTTCTCTGTTGGGGAGAATGATGGAAATCAAGATGGGTTACTTTATATTTTAGTGTTTGTTATTTACTTATTAGGACTTATATTATTTATTATTTAGGACTTAATTTTAGTAGTATTAATTATTTCTATTTAGTAGCTATTTCCATTTTTATGTCTTTAGCACTTTCCTACTTTATGTTTTGTTTCACCTATATAAGGGCTTAGGTTGTTAGCCCTAGGATTAAACTCTGATGAATTGAAATTGAATAAGAATTCATCTGCCTCTTACTTCTTCTCCTTCTTCTCTCTCTTCTCTTTATTCTGTCTCTCTCTCTCTGGTTTCACATTAGACCACCTGGATGACTTGTCTAGGCATTACCCACTGAACCTGAAAAGGGCCTAGAAAATGATCCCAAACTTCCCTGGCCACTGAGCAATGAATAAGCAGATGATCTACGGTCTCTTCCATATTTTTACAAAGGATACAACGACTAGCCGGGCGGAAACCTCTTTTCTTCAAATAATCTAAGGTTAAGCATTTTCCCCAACAAGCACCCAAGTAAAGAAGGCAACTTTTGACGGAGCTTTTGGGAACCAAATTTGAGACACTGGAAAGTTAGTAGCTGGGGAATTAACCAAGGCAAGGTAGTAGGATTTAACTGAAAAGACACCATTTTTTCCTTGTTTCCAAATAACACCATCGCTCTCTTCCTAACTAATGTGGGTCGAATAAGTAGTCCCTTAGAACCGCACCACTTCCTCAAGCTCCCAATCCTGGAGGTTTCTGCCAAAAGTCATATTCCAGCAAAGAGAGCCACTCCCCCAATTAAAATAATCAGCCACCCAAGCTGCTCTATTAGCAGCTATTGCAAAAAGGGAAGGGAGTTCCTCCTTTAGAATCCAGTCGCCTGTCCAAGCATCCTCCCAAAATCTAATGGAGCCACCATCACCAACTCTGAACTAGTTAGCAAAGTCCTCTCACCCCCTGCTAATTGCTTTCCAAAGGTCCACCCCAAAAGTGCCTCTGACATCCTTGGTTCTACATTTCCCTTCCTCACTCCTGAACTTCCATCTACCACCAATCTCCAAAGTAATTATTTTTTTACTGCAAATCTCCATAACCACTTCCCCAAAAAAGCTTTGTTCATATTGACCAAGCGTCTAAGCGTCTAAATGATCCTGGTTTTAATATCTTCTCAAGCTCACAACACTTCCCTAGATTGTCAAAGTGTGGCTCCTAAATTTGCTTTCTATGTATGCTGCAGTTTGGTTCGTCTGCTTGTTGATTAGTACTCGAGCACTTTCCCTTTTAGTATAGTGTTGTGATACATCAAATTGTTTGATGGTTCCTGGACGTATAATAAAAGGTATCATATGAAGAAGTTTTGAAACTTGAGACTTTTGTTGCTTCGTTTTTATGTGACAAAATTTTATTTATTTTGCGTCCTAAAGAAGTGCTGCGACAATTTCCATATTTTTCTTTAGCATCATTTTAGATTCTGCCATCAAAAGATTCTCTTCTTTTTAATTGGATTGTCCTGTGGGGAGTTTACTAAAGGAAACATTATAATCTTGTTTAGAGCTGTACAAAAAGTGGAGACTAAGAAAGCCGCTCGATTGGTTTCTCTAAATCATTTACAGGAATCATGAGGTCTCTAAGTCTATTAATTCATGATGTGCTTATCTTGCTTGGAAGGGGAGACCAATTTCTGTGGTCTAGGAAGACTAAATGGCATCCACTGGCATTAAAAAACAGATTTAGACTAGTGTTTACTACACATGTTCAATACTAGCCTGGGGCATTGGCACAAATGAGACGCAGGGTTTATACGTTTTTCAATCCATGGATCCAAATAGTCTTTTCTTATGTGGATGGTCTGGATTGACTTTATGGGAGAAGTCTCCAGGAATAATGATGATTTTTTTCCCCAAATTTTATGAGCAACTAGCTAATGTTGTACTCATTTGTTTCCTTGCAGCCTGTGCGTGATCATTTTAACAGAGATGCTGATGCTAAAGATTTATTGAAAAGGGTTAAGGTATTGGCTAATTTTGCTTAAAATTTGTGTGCGCTATTAAGATTGTTGCCTTTCTTCATTTTGAATGACTAGTAAGGTTGGTTTTGCGGTTTTATTTCAATCAAATTGCAAATAAAATTTATAAAGCTACCTCTGCCGAGTCTTTTGGATGTTTTTTCCTGTAACATAGTTCTCACCAATTGTACTTGACTATGTAGGCTTACAGAGTTACCAGATGATGCGGAAGAGAATGTGCGCTTGATTTACCTGTGCTGGGTTACATGTACACAATTTTTGGGCATTCAAATTTAAATTGCAAGTGGATTACAGTTTTATTTTCTTTTATATTTATAATTAGGAATGAAACTGTCGTGATGTAGTGAGAGAAAAGCTGACATATGGGCGCCCTAATGGGTATACTGATGGAGAGTTCTTGGGATATCAGACGTGGCGGCCTCTTACTATTTTTGGTGATAGGGCATGAATCCCAAGATATGCAACCCACTGTTGGATAGAGGATCTGACGAAGGTTTGAGATACAGAATTTCATAATAAATGTTGTGCATGGTTTAATCACATACGTTGATTGAAGTTTGATACTCTCTTGTGAAGCATTATATGAAATTTTTTTTACTATGTTTTGTGCGTGTGGGTTGTCCATTTTAACATATTTATAGCTGCATTTGTACCAATGTGGCAGACTCAATGCAATAAAGATAATGATGTGATGTGAAATTAGTAGGAAGGTCATGATAGAATCATAGATGACTAGTGATGAAAAGCTAAATCGAAGGAATGATATCATAGCAATCCCAAGCCTGGAGAGGAAAATAGTTGCTTTAGGTAGAAAACCAAGCATAAAACTGTCAAAAGTCATCTCAGAACAAACAAGAGTGAAACCACCCCAAACCCTTGTAGAGATGACCTTATAGCAGAATTACAGGAAACGATTATTTTGTTTGGTTTAGGAATAGGAATTTCTGGGCGGATTTTATATTTAAAACAGAATTTATCAAATTTGTCTTTGAAATTTCCTTTTTAAACAAGTAAATTACGAAATTCCATTTAAAAATTCTTACTTTTAGAAAGTTTAGCCAAATAAAGAATTATAGAAATTCCATTGAAAAGTTTTGAACTTTGAAAATCCTACCATTTTTTTTAAAAAAATTCTAAATTCCTCACCCAACGCGTCTCAAGTCCAATCAATTTTGAGTTGACGATTATTTTGCGATATAGTCAACAAGTCAAGTCGGTGCACCCATTTGCGACTTTCGGGGGGGAAAAAAAAAAGACTTCTGAAGGCATAATTTAAAATTCTAAGGACCATAGCTAACCATGTTACACAATTTTTTTTTTTTTTTTTTTTTTTTTTTTTTGAGGGGGCCAAACCACAAACCATGTTACTTAATTTGTGGTTTCAAATGACCTCAGAGGAGGTTGGGAATTATAGCCAGCCAAGTAGCCAAGTTATCAGAAAGTTGTAAATATACATTGGGTTTAATGGGCATGTCTTATCGCATTAAGGATGAGGGGTTTGGAAAGATTTTGATTTCGATTCCACATGGATGTGTGTATAGGTGGGTGTTCTTTTATTGTTTGACAAAAAAAAAAAAAAAAAAAAAAAAAAAAAAAAAAAAAAAAAAAATCTTTCCTGAGAAAGTAGAATAATTAACCTACTCAAATTACCACTTTGTGATTATTAACTGTTTAAGTACTCAAAAGGAATTTTTGCATACATAGGATATATTGCAACTATTTTCAAGATTTTCAACCAAATTAATCCTAAATAACCATAATTAACTAGACAAAATTGATCTACCGTAAAAAATGAACCAAACCAACCAAAAGTGACTAGTTTGCTTCAATTCTTGATTTGCTCTAGACCAAGTTGCTTAGTTGCATCATTACCCCCCCCCCCCCCCCCCCACACAAAAAAAAAAAAAGAAGAAGAAGGTTTTCGGCCATTTATTTTTTCGCATGAAACCCGTCAAAATTCAAATCACACTCCAAATGATCAAATCATAACTTAAAAACACTCTTTTCAAGTTAATCAAACAAAAACTTGAAATGAATTGATGCGCGTGAAAACCTCTGAAAAGGTATAAAAATGACGTGTCTACAATAATATTATTGGACTGAATTGAGCATTTAAAACTAACAGATTAATATAGATTGTATATTATTAATCCGTCATATTTTTTTAATGGCAAAATCTTTCCCAACTATGGCATTTATCGGATAAACGCATGAGGGAGAACGAGGAGCATTTGGAGGAGCTTAAAAGCTCAGCAATAAGGGATGGAGTGTCTGATTGGGTGAACTTCATTCCATCCTGCTCGACAACCGAAAGAAATGCACTTCTTTCGTAATGCCTGTGTGTCCTTTCACTCCTTTATACAACAACGGTGCCATAGAATCCAATTCTTTTTCTTTAATTGTCAAAGATTTGGAAGAGTAATGAAATGTCTTGGATTAATGTAGGATGAGCATTGACCATGTAGGGTTGGCGGAGCGGTTAGGTTTTAGTGCACTCCTTAGAGGTTCTCATTTCAAATTTTCAACACCTCGTAGCTATTAATCGTTACTTACGTAGGTATGAGGCATTTCACTGAACCATTAGCAATTAATTTGGATTGAAACTTCAATACCCGTTAAGACTTGGGATATCCTTAATTATTAATTTAAAATAAATAAAAAAGAAAAGGAAAAAGAGTACTTGAAACATTTTTCCATTGGGTGGCCAACATATAAGCCTAAAATAAACTAAGGAAAATAAGTATAAGAACAACTGTCAAATCCGTTGTAGTCTAGTTGGTTAGGATACTCGGCTCTCACCCGAGAGACCCGGGTTCGAGTCCCGGCAACGGAATTTTTTGCCCATTTTCCATCTTGCAGCTTCTCTCTCTCTCTCTCTCTCCTGATTTTGTCTACAAGCATTTCGTTCACTGCCCCTCCCAACATAGTTGGTGAGAAATCACACATTCAGCACCCAATTTTTTAGAGTTGTTTTTTTATTTTTATTTTTATTTTTTATTAAGAGGTTCTAAATGCTTTGCACCTCACTAATCCCCCTACGCACATGCAGTCCCTTCGTCTCACATGCGCCAAACAATTATGGGACAAAATTCATAAGAGAGGCCTTAAAGAAGAGTAGTGAGAGTTGAAACCAAGAACTTAGCAAGAGGTTACACAATTTTTTAGAGTTGAGAGCAATGCAATCTTTTCTAAAACATGGACAACTTAAGTTGTAATTCTCAACATTAAATGATTCTAATCGTGCAGTTTCCTAGATTTCTAATGCGATGTCAACATGAGAAAAGTGACTAACTCCTATGGCCCCATGGAGGTGTAAGGAATTGATGTGTAGAAATACTACAATGCGGAACATAATGAATGAATAACAAAAATTTGAATAAATTCCTCATAACCTATGAATTTGATTATGGTTCATATAAAACAAAATCCTAATTAGAATAGGATTGATACTTACAATTGGTCCTTAAGACATATAATTGACCAACGAACAAGCAGCACAAGTGTCCATAGCCCATTTTCCATTTTGCAACTTCTCTCTCTCTCTCTCTCTCTCCTGATTTTGTCTACAAGCATAATCGCGTACACATTGAGCACACAATTTTTCAGAGTTGTTTGGTTTTGTTTTTTTGTTTTTAATTAGGAGGTTCTAAATGCTTTGCACCTCACTAATTCCACTAGGTACATGCAGTCCCTCCGTCTCACATGCATTAGATAATTACATGACAAAGTTCATGAGAGTGACTTTAAAAGAGAATAGTGAGAGTTGAAACCAAGGACCTGGCAAGAGGTCACAGAATTTTTCAGAGTTGAGAGCTATGCATTCTTTTCTAAAACATAGACAACTTGTAATTCTCAACATTAAGGGGCTGTTTGGCAAAACTGAAAACCTGGCCACCTGAAGATAAGTTTGGCCAGTTTTGATTTCATACTGTTTGGTAAGTCTCTTTTTCCTGTTAAACAGTTTAACTTTGTTATGAAAATAAGGCATTAACACAGTTTTTTTTTTTTTTTTCTTCAAACCAACTGTGAGTTGGTTTATTTAAAAACTAGATAACAATTATAGACTAGACCTAGTCTGATCTAGTTTTTGAAGTTCCCAAATAGGCCCTAAATGATTCTAATCGTGCAGTTTCCTAGATTTCTAATGCCATGTCAACATGAGAAAAGAGACTAACCCCTGCGGTCCCATGGAGGGATGGGATCCATTTAATTCTTTACAGATTACTTGACAACTACTCATTATTATATGATTATTGTTTGGAAAATTCTAAGTTCACTTTTTTTTGGTTTTTTTTTGTTTTTTGTTTTTTAATATGATTATTGACAACTTGCTTTGCCTATCAATTTTGTATATTGATTGACGTGTGTGAACTACAAATTTGAAACAAAAAAAATGAAAATAAAAATAAAAACAGGTCTCTTATGTATTGAAAACAAATGACCATTATTCTCGGATGGATCTATTCTGCTAGCATGATTGATGGATAGTTGAAAAACAACAGTCATATTGTATAAGATGATGATTAGGTGAGTACGTATTGATATAACTTATATCAGCATTCGCATTGGGAGTTGTACTTTGTGCATTAGTGGGTTACTGGGTACATTGGGTTAATACACGGGATATAACCCCTAATGTATAGTGCTGATGTAACTTATATCAACATGTACTAACCTGGCAATATATAGTTCTTTGGGAGAATTACAGATAGATCTAGTTACGAGCAAACAATTACAGTTCAATACAAATTATTACTAACTTACTAATAAATAACTACTATCTTAACTAAGAATGACTACTAACTATAATTAAACTATAATTATTCGCCTATAACTATATGTAATTCCTCCTAGTTCTTTTAATATTAGGTGCACCTAGTGCCTGTTGCATCAGGTGAACTTCAAAACTCTTAGAGATGCACAATATGATGCATAAAGTATGGTTGTCTAATTAAAGGCCTACCTAGAAATATAATTCTTTTTCCATCATAGGGGATATGACTTAATTCGATAAGTAGTCACCAATAGAAGTAACCAACCTTTGTGATTAGAGATCTTATGAAGAAGGTCCAATGGGTAAGAACATCTGTAGTGCATGACTCATAATGGATGCTTTTTATCCTATCCCTATGATGAGAATACTCTTATTAAGATAGTATGGAACAATTTTACCTTGAATAACTCTGAGGTAGGAACACTTATGTAGGGTGCATTCATAGTACTGTTGGAGGACTTAACTAAATGAGAGCCACCTTGAGGCCACAACTATGCAGACTGGGTTGATCCCTAGAAAGTCTCATGAAAATCAAATTACTATCGCATGGCCATAAATAATGCTAACCTACCTAGAACCAAGTCCCATATCAATATTATGTGAGTGACCTATTGAAGTTTGGATCGAGGGTTTAGTTCAAGACTTTATTCACTATGATTCTTCAAATGAAAGTAGTCAACACTAAGTGTAGTTTTAAGTCCAAAAGACATCTACACTGATTGAATTTTTTTTTGGGGATTATTAGAAAAAATAGTTGTCTCCTTTAAAAGCTTAAAAACTTTGGATGTACGCATGTGTGACGCTTGCTTCGACCTGGACCGGCCGATTGAGTCATGGAGTGGCATGTGAGATAAAATGTGACATAGCGCACACGTGACGCTTACCCATTTGGGTTGATTATGTCAACCTTAATTTTTGTAACTATTGGACCATTATTAGGTATGTTTAGTTGGAATTTTTATTTTTGCAATAGTTTACCCCGTTTTGAAATAACCATTGGGTTTTTAAGTTTGGGCTTTCATGAGTCCATAACGGTTAGTTTTGTGGCTTGTATATACTAGGCCATACCAGCCGACTTGTTTTACACCAGAGACTACACCACTACACCCATTCTACACCAGTGTGTTAGGCTAGTGAAAGCGCAAATATTAATTATTTTACTAAAAGCAAATCTACATTGAGATTCAATAACAAGATAATTAATGAATATAATACACACGAAAACCAAGATTTAACGTTGATTGGAAAAACCCTACTGAGGTCCATGAATAAAAAGAGAAGATTCACTATAACTGTAGAGAAAAGACAGAGGATAGAAATTATATGACACCAATCCTGTACTCTTAAGCCTCGAAACAACACCCTATTTCCCTTCTCCGAGGTGTTCCTTTCAATCTTAACTCCTCTCTACAAACCTTGAGAAACCCTCACATCTCTCTCATAAGTCTAAATAAATATCTTACACAACTATTTATAGAGGTTCTAAACCCTAATCCTTGTTTGAAAAGAAATAAAATACCTTTCACACCAAAATACCTCAAGAAAGACTTTCCTTAAAAAATAACTCTATAATAAGAAAAATTATTAGAATAGGAATTTGAGACAAGAATAGGAATTAGAACCTTTACTCATATTTCATGCCCATTGGCCCATTCTCTATAACCCCACAAGCATGAATACCGCACGTCTATTGGGCAGTGCACCTAGCTATAATAATTATCTATAACTAAAGAGTGTTTCTATATCGTCGAATTTTTTTTCCCTCATCTGGCTTATATGGCATGGCAGTTGGGCTAAACCGGCTAACCAATAAAAATTAATCAAACAAATAAATTTTTGTAGTGTTTTGATATGGCGGCTGTTATTTCATTTGAATAAAATAATTTATATTAAAAAAATTGGATAATTTAACGTTTTTTATAACTAAATATGAAAATAGGATATTGCATACATGCATCGACAATACCCATTTTGCTTTAAAGCAAAATTAACAAAAATGATAGAGGGTTTGTAAAAAAATTTATGATATATTTTTCTATAAAAGAGAGAAATTATATTTAGTAACTGTCATATTTTTGCTTTAAGAAATTACGTGTGTTTTCTGATTATGCCCACACAGTATTCAGCAATATCCTATAAGAGTCATAAAATGACCAAAATACCCTTAAGTTATAAGGTTTGTTCTATCCATTTCAATTTTTTATGAAGTTGATTATAAATAAATACATAAAAAGAAAGAAATTAAGAAGAACTAAATCTTGCCTACGTTTGTGTAATGTGTACAATCTGTCACTACGAGATTAACAGTGCATGTGTTCATTAGTGACATAAGGCTCTTGGGCCCCATCATGAATTGCTTGGTCATCAATCCCCTCAACCAGATGGGCCTTGTCACCAGTATCCGTGGATCATTCCCTGAGCTTCCCTACCGCTGGGCCTAGCTCCTACGCCTAAGCCTAGACCCATATGTAGAAATATTTTATTTTTATTTTTACTTTTTGTAAAGATAAAGTCAAAACCCATATCTATTATATATATCTAAAACGGAGAAAAAGGAACCTGTTTGTGCCACGTGTTAATATAGGATTTATTTATTTATTTATTTTCATGCTGAAATAGTAATAGTGGGAGAAAGTTTTTTGGTAAAATTACCTTTTAGTAACTATTTTCCAACCTAATTCCAAGAAAGGGATATTATTTGTCAACTTACTACAAATTGACTACCAATGTGCGTCAAAATGACAATTAACTTCCATTGTTTCATATTAAGTTAGGAAGTAATCACTAAAATGTAATTTTTTTATTGACACATGTCAACATAGGATTTTTTTTTCCTTTCACATGCTGACATAGTGGTGACGGGAGAAAGCTTTTTTGGTAAAATTACCTTTTAGTAATGGTTTTCCAACCTAATTTCAAGAAAATGATATTATCTGTCAACTTGCTACAAATTAATTTAAAAAACTTGTACAACATGCCTAAAACTTAGTGATATGCATGTTTCCACCCTAGAGTTCAATATATTAATGTTTTAGGGGGTTTTAGTGTATTTTTTTTCAACCTAGTAACCTTTTTATGGTGTTTTTTAAAATCATTTTTGGCTATAATTACTAGGTTTGTTATTTTATTTTCCCAGCTTCTATTCAAAATATGCTTATAAAAGGAGTTAGGTTTAAGCATTAACATTTAACGATGTCCAATTGTTCGTAAACGCTCACCAATTACCAATTCACCGCCAAAGGGATTGACATGATTAATCCTAACTATCTCCATCTCCGGTATTTTCCTGGGGTTTATCTCTTTGTTCTTCCCACCAATATGGTAAGATGTAGTTAAAGATCCTCTAATTGTCGTGATTGTCTTGTGATTTGGTGGGGAAGCATGAGGATGGAATGGAATTCTAGAAATAGGAGGTTGCTTGATGTATGATGAAGAATGAGGTGGTGGTGGTAGTTGTGGCAGGTAATAATCATTAGATGGATATTTAGGTTGAGGGTAGTGGGTGATAACTTATACTATTGTAATTGGCTTTTGAGGATGAGTAATTGGATCTCCGAATTCGAAGTTACCAAAACTCCGCACTGTACCATGCAAGGAAGACTCTGCAGATGGTTCATGTTGTATATGTCTGCTCCTCCTGGATTCACTCCTAGCCATAGTCTCACCTACGTCTAGGCCTCAAATGCAAACCTCTAGAAGGCTTGGGAATGGTGCCTATATATTAACATGAGGCCATTCAAATTCTGATGCCCACGAAAAGGGGATAGCAGAGGAACAATGTTACCTGTAGATCCACTCCCACCCAATTCTCACCATTGAATCTAAGTTTTTGTCTTGAAAATTTTCAAATCTATGCTTTAATTTTGTAGATCTAAGGTGTGAGACTTAGATAATTGGAGGAAAATGAGAGAGGGGACGAAAAAAATAAGAGAAAGTGGTTGAAATGGGTTAAAATGCATTTTTTTTTTTGGGGTGGCGTAATGGTCCGTTACTTGATATGTAACGTCGTAAGTCTGTTAAGGCTGTGAATACCTGTACACCTACCATATCAGGTTGTAAAGTGTGGTGGTGCCTTGCAAAATCGTTACGTAACGTAAAAGCCGACAATATGTGTGAAATGTTATGTCTATGCTAACCAAACTAGAGAAGCTTGTATTAGCTATGGAAAAAGGGAGAACAAAAGAACGGTTAATCTTAACCTCTTCTCAATAGTTTGTTATAAACTAATTATTTGATGAACCAATGCTATTGACTGTTTGAGTGGCTTCATAGCCTTATTATTATTATTATTTTTGATGAAGCTTCATAGCCTTTCAATTCCTTACTAGGAAATTATTGTCTGATGTATAATGGTTTATTAGTGTATTACAGGTTGATAAAACAGTTAGCTTGCAAATTTAGTTCAGCTAATGTTTAAATGGTTGTAGAATTTATTGAATTGAATCTTTTCCTTTCAAAATCCTCTATTTTTTTTTTCTTTTTTTTTATAAATTACTTTGATTTTTTTTTAGTATTTTATTTTAGTTTTCAATAAAAATATTCCTTAGTATTTTTTTTTGATAAGGTAAAAATATTCCTTAGTATTTACACAGTACTCCTTTGGCTCACACCTCGTCTCATGGGATTGGTATATTTTATTTCTGTCCAGAACTCTTGTAATTATGGGTGATTAGAAAGCATTTTTCTCATTCCTGAACGGATTTTTTCCTTCTCTTGCTGAACAGGGAGTTATGAAGACTATAAATGTGAACAAATTAACATCTGCTGGTTGCAAAGTCAAAATCTGGATTGCAGATTGGTTTGCACAGCTAAACAACAAGATGGGGGGTGACTTGAAGAAAATTCAAACAGTTGGACGTTATCTGATTGAGATATGGAAAGCCGTGGGGATGGATCTCGAAGGAGGTAAAGTAGAGTTCCTGTGGTCTTCAGAAGAAATTAACTCCCGGGCGGCTGAGTACTGGCCTCTTGTGATGGACATAGCTCGTAGGAACAAGCTTCCTAGAATAATGAGGTACATGCATAATGCTTGGAAATTTTTTCCCTCTGAAATAGTTATTTACATAAGAAGAAATGAAAATCATGGCATATTTGTCCTTTCTAGGTGTTGTCAGATTATGGGTCGCAGTGAGCAGGATGAGTTGACAGCAGCCCAGATTCTTTACCCATGCATGCAGTGTGCTGACATATTTTTCCTTAAGGTTCTTATTCTTGCTTGTGATGAATAGTGATGATTTTGGCTGCTCGGGTAGAAATACAGTCATTGTGATGAAATTCTTTGAATTGTGCTAACACCCACACACGCTCCCCCCCCCCCCCCCCCCCCCCCCCCCCCCCCCCCCCTCTTCTCTTTTTCAATTTTCATTTCCTTTCCCCCTACTTCCCCAGTAAGACTGCTTAAAACTTTCCTCACATACGATAAAAATTATGGTGGTGTATAACTCTTAAACCTGGAAATTTTCACTTTTCTCACTGCATGGTTTTATCTGGCAATCTTGTTTTCATATATAAAAATGCTACTTAAACTGCTATCAGAATCCTGTGCATGATTACACAATTGTATACCATCTTTATTGTCCATAACCCTGATTTTAGGTTGTCCTTGTTAATTGATCATTGTCTTTTGCTTTGTGATGATTTCTCTGTTTCAGATTCTATCTGTATTAACAAGTACGTTCAATTGTAAAACTCCATTGTAATTTTTTATTTTAACTGTCTTATCTCAACAGGCTGACATCTGTCAGCTGGGCATGGATCAGCGGAAAGTAAATGTACTTGCGAGAGAGTATTGTGATGATATCAAAAGGAAAAACAAGCCTATCATCTTGTCTCATCGTATGCTTCTACTTCTCCTTCAGATTTCTTCTATGAGCTTCGCTTGCTCTTCATTCTGATTCCTTTAATTGCTCCTGGTTATTTTGAAATGCAGACATGCTTCCTGGTTTACAGCAAGGGCAAGAGAAGATGTCAAAAAGTGATCCATCATCTTCTATCTTCATGGAGGATGAGGAGGTATGAGTTGGTTCAATACAATGGGAATGTTGTTAAATCCGGATGATTGTGTATTGAAATACTTAAGAAGACTATTAAACTGACCTGTTCTCAAACCACTGTTTGAATTTCAATCTTTTCCCCCATCATTTTGATGCCATATGTTTATTATTCTTATTTGATATTTTAGGCAGAAGTGAATGTGAAGATAAAGAAGGCATACTGCCCTCCAAATATCATCGAAGGGAATCCTTGCCTCGAGTACATTAAATACATTATCTTTCCGTGGTTTCATGAGTTCAAGGTTGAGCGTAATGCAGCTAATGGTGGTGAAAAGTGAGTTAGTTGGCCCTTGATTACCTTCTCCAATGGCCTTTTTTTTCCCCCAAATAATTTTGGGTGTCTAAGCTAGTTCGTGAAATTAATCTGCTTTGCTTTTTGGCATTTCTTTGTCTATGTAATTCAGGACCTTTGAAAGCTATGAAGAACTAGTTGCTGACTATGAAAGTGGGGAATTACATCCTGCCGACCTGAAACCGGCTCTGTCAAAAGCATTAAACAAGATACTGCAGGTTATTTCTTTTCCCTGTATCTACTTCTCTCCTTACTCGTAATTCCCAAGAGAGGCCCAAATGCTTAACAATTCTGCTCAGGCCTATGGAACGGTTCTGCCCTTCCCTGTGGCATTTTAGTTTCATTTTATTTGTGGTATTATCCAAGTTAAAAATGCTATTAAACACAACCAAAATGATGAAGGAATACGGTTGGTCACTATACAAACTATAAGAGCGAGAGAGAGAGAGAGAGAGAGAGAGAGAGAGAGAGAATCAAACATTGGGTCTCATAGTCTCATAAGGTGTAGGCTCACTGGGACTGATGCTTAATTTTTTAAGCCTCAAAGCCTTTTAAGACCACTTTGTATTGAAGCAGGCCTCAAAAAAGCTTTCTAGAACTATGCCTACTATAGTACTATGCCTTTTTTTTTTTTTTTTTTGATATTTCTTTTGAAGGGTTAGTTATAATCATTGAGTAGTTGGGGCTATGTTAGGTAGTTTTTGTATCTTTTTTTCTTCACCATAATGTCATTAATATGGGTTAAACATGTCACCATGATCTGCATAAGGTGTAGGCTCACTGGGACTGATGCTTAATTCTTTAAGCCTCAAAGCCTTTTGAGACCACTTTGTATTGAAGCGGGCCTCCAAAAAGCTTTCTACAACTATGCCTACTATAGTACTATGCCTTTTTTTTTAAAAAAAAAGAAGGTTGCTTTTGAAGGGTTAGTTATTATCATGGAGTAGTTGGGGCTATGGTAGGGTACTAGGTTGTTTTTGTATCTTTTTTTTTGTCACCATAATGTCATTAATATGGGTTAAACTGGTCACCATGATCTGCATAATTCCTTTCTGCTAGAGAAATGTAGATGAAATAGCCTTTGAAGGCATTATGACGTTATCCTCTCTTCATATATTCTCTCTCTTGAATTTCAAGCATATACCAAAGAGGCTTAACTACTCAACCTCATCTTTGTCAATACTTCCTTATCTGCATTGCAATGTAGCTTCTGTAGACAATGAGAAAAGAGTTGGATAGTTGAAAGAATGTGTACATTGTCAAGAGGTGATGTTTGAAGCACATGTCGCAAGGAAGGCACCCTAAGCTAGGCACCCGAGGGGGTTTGTGCTCTAGGTTTAAGGGTCCAATTACTTGTGTTTTGGACTCATATTTTGTACATACTCATGTAACCCATGTCATGTCATGACTCTCCTATTCTTTAATCATTTTTCTTTCCCTCTTAGTTTCTAGGATCCAAATAGAGCCTTAGTGTCACCAAATTATCTTGTTATGTGCTTCGTTATATGCTTCTTACATGTCAATAAAGTTCATTACTTATAATAAATACTGGTAAAAAAAATTGGCATGTATTATTCTTCTTTCATTATACATGAATGGGTCTGAAATGGTTCTTTTGCGTGATCCTTTTTTTTTTTTTTTTTTTTTTGATGAGTTAAAAATTGTATTATAAACAAAAAGAGCAAAAGAGCATGTTCACAGGGAGGATACAAGCAAAGCCTATAAACCTAAAGAGGCCAAAATTTCCTGAGTGAGTCCTATTATAAAAATTGGTAGGATCTCCCCAGGCCATGCACTGCCTTGGCTTGGCCATGGCCTGGTCATGCCTTGCCTCGCCTCGCCTCGCCTTGCCTTGCCTTGCCTTTCCTTGGCCTGGCCAAGCACGGCCTTGGCTTGGCCATGGCAGGGCCACGCCTTGCCTTGCCTTGCCTTGGCCACGCACTGCCTTGGCCTGGCCACTATCAAGGACATGTGTGACAAGACTACTGAATTTTCTAAATTCTCAAAACTTCATTTGTTCCTTTTTGTCCATAAGGACAAAAAAATGGTGTGAGGCACTAGCTTCCAAACCCTCTGAGCAGGCTTATGGAGCTACACCATCTCCAAGAATTGACCATGATGGGGATCATTCAAATCAAGTAGGGTTACAACTTACGTCTTAAACCTGGGGTGCGAAGAAAGTCTAGTTATTGGCCTAATAGTTTCTTAAGTGCCTGCCTAAAATTTGGGTAAATAGAGATGCCTCCTAAGTTGTCTTAAATATCTCAAGCCGAACTCGAGGTTGAGTTCTTTCTCTGTCGGGGAGAATGATGGAAATCAAGATGGGTTACTTTTATATTTTAGTGTTTGTTATTTACTTATTAGGACTTATATTATTTATTTAGAATTCATATTATTTATTATTTCGGACTTAATTTTAGTAGTATTAATTATTTCTATTTAGTAGCTATTTCCATTTTTATGTTTTTAGCACTTTCCTACTTTATGTTTTGTTTCACCTATATAAGGGCTTAGGTTGTTAGCCCTAGGATTAAACTTTGATGAATTGAAATTGAATAATAATTAATCGGCCTCCTACTTCTTCTCCTTCTTCTCTCTCTTCTCTTTATTCTGTCTCTTTCTCTCTCTGGTTTCACATTAGACCATCTGGATGACTTGTCTAGGCATTACCCACTGAACCTGAAATGGGCCTAGAAAATGATCCCAAACCTCCCTGGCCACTGAGCAATGAATAAGCAGATGATCTATGGTCTCTTCCATATTTTTACAAAGGACACAACGACTAGCTGGGGGGAAACCTCTTTTCTTCAAATAATCTAAGGTTAAGCATTTTCCCCAACAAGCACCCAAGTAAAGAAGGCAACTTTCGACGGAGCTTTTGGGACCCAAATTCGAGAAGCTGGAAAGTTAGTATCTGGAGAATTCACCAAGGTAAGGTAGTAGGATTTAACCAAAAAGACACCATTTTTTCATTGTTTCCAAATAACACCATCTGTCTCTTCCCAACTAATGTGGGTCGAATAAGTAGTCTCTTAGAACCGCACCACTTCCTCAAGCTCCCAATCCTGGAAGTTTCTGCTAAAAGTCATATTCCAGCAAAGAGAGCCGCTCCCCCAATTAAAATAATCAGCCACCCAAGCCTCTCTATTAGCAGCTATTGCAAAAAGGGAAGGGAATTCCTCCTTTAGAATCCAGTTGCCTGTCCAAGCATCCTCCCAAAATCTAATGGAGCCACCATCACCAACTCTGAACTAGTTAGCAAAGTCCTCCCACCCCCTGCTAATTGCTTGCCAAAGGTCCACCCCAAAAGTGCCTCTGACATCCTTGGTTCTCCATTCCCCTTCCTCACTCCTGAACTTCCATCTACCACCAATCTCCAAAGTAATTATTTTTTTACTGCAAATCTCCATAACCACTTCCCCAAAAGAGCTTTGTTCATATTAACCAAGCGTCTAAGCGTCTAAATGATCCTGGTTTTAACATGTTCTTGAGCTCACGACACTTCCCTAGATTGTCAAAGTGTGGCTTCTAAGTTTTCTTTCTATGTATGCCGCAGTTTCGTTCGTCTGCTTGTTGATTAGTACTCGAGTGCTTTCCCTTCTAGTATATTGTGTTGTGATACATCAAATTGTTTGATGGTTCCTGGAAGTATAATAAAAGGTATCATATGAAGAAGTTTCGAAACTCGAGACTTTTGTTGCTTAGTTCATACGTGACAAAATTTTATTTATTTTGTGTCCTAAAGAAGTGCTGTGACAATTTCCATATTTTTTATTAGCATCATTTTAGATTCTGCCATCAAAAGATTCTCTTCTTTTTAATTGGATAGTCCTTTGGGGAGTTTACCAAAGGAAACATTATAATCTTGTCTAGAGCTGTACAAAAGATGGAGACTAAGAAAGCCGCTCGATTGGTTTCTCTAAATCATTTACAGGAATCATGAGTCTCTAAGTCTATTGATTCATGATGTGCCTATCTTGCTTGGAAGGGGAGCCAAATTTCTGTGGTCTAGGAAGAGTAGATGGCATCCACTGGCATTAAAAAACAGGTTTAGACTAGTGTTTGCTACACATGTTCAATACTAGCCTGTGGCATTGGACAAATGAGACGCAGGGTTTATACGTTGTTTCAATCCATGGATCCAAATAGTCTTTCTTATGTGGATAGTCTGGATTGACTTGATGAGAGAAGACTCCAGGAATATTGATGATTTTTCTCCCCAATTTTTATGAGCAAGAAGCTAATGTTGTACTCATTTGTTTCCTTGCAGCCTATGCGTGATCATTTTAACAGAGATGCTGATGCTAAAGATTTATTGAAAAGGGTTAAGGTATTGGCTAATTTTTCTTAAAAATTATGTGCGCTATTAGATTGTTGCCTTTCTTCATTTTGAATGACTAGTAAGGTTGGTTTTGCGGTTTTATTGAAATCAAATTGCGAATAAAATTTATAAAGCTACCTCTGGCTAGGCTTTTGGATATTTTTTCCATTAACATAGTTCTCACCAATTGTACTTGACTATGTAGGCTTACAGAGTTACCAGATGACGGAATGATATCATAGCAATGAACCTTACAAACTAACCTCTACAGGGTTTGGGGTGGTTTCACTCTTGTTTGTTCGCAGATGACTTCTGACAGTCTTATGCTTGGTTTTCTACCTAAAGCAACTATTTTTCTCCCCAGGCTTGGGATTGGTGGTGTAAAGATGACCTTATAGCAGAATTAGATCCATTGCAGGAAACGATTATTTTGTTTGGTTTACGAATAGGAATTTTTAGGCAGATTCTGTATTTAAAAACAAAATTATCAAATTCTTAGAACCAATTTCTTTTTGTTTGGTTAACTAAACTTGAGTAACGATTATTTTGCAATGTAGTCAACAGCAAGTCAAGTTGGTGCACCCATTTGTGACTTTCGGGGAAAAAAAAAAAACAAAGGAATTCTGAAGGCATAATTTAAAATTCTAATGGCCAAATCATAACTTAAAAACTTTCTTTTCAAATTAATCAAACAAAAACTCGAAATGAATTGATACATGTGAAAACCTCTGAGAAGGTATAAAAATGGCGTGTCTACAATAATATTATTGGACTGAATCGAGCATTTAAAACTAACAGATTAATATAGATTGTATATTATTAATCCGTCATATTTTTTTAATGGCAAAATCTTTCCCAACCTATGGCATTTATCGGATAAACGCATGAAGGAGAATGGGGAGCATTTGGAGGAATTTAGAAGCTTAGCAATAAGGGAAGGAGTGTCTGATCGGGTGAACTTCATTCCATCCTGCTCGACAACTGAAAGAAATGCACTTCTTTCGTAATGCCTGTGTCCTTTCACTCCTCTATACAACAACGGTGCAATAGAATCTAATTCTTTTTCTTTAATTGTCAAAGATTTGGAAGAGTGATGAAATGTCTTGGATTAATATAGGGTTGGCGGAGCAGTTAGGCTTTAGTGTACTCCTTATTGGTTATCATTTCAAATTTTCAACACCTCGCAGCTATTGATCATTACCTATGTGGTGGGTATGGGGCATTTCACCAAACCATTAGCAATTAATTTGGATTGAAACCTCATATCTGTTAAGACCTAGGAGACCCTTAATTATTAATTTAAAATAAATAAAAAAAGAAAAGAAAAAAGAGTACTTGAAACATTTTTCCACTGGGTGGCAATGCCAACATATAAGCCTAAAATAAACTGAGGAAAAGTATTATAAGAACGAATGTCAAATCCGTTGTAGTCTAGTTGGTTAGGATACTCGGCTCTCACCCGAGAGACCCGGGTTCAAGTCCCGGCAACGGAATTTTTTGCCCCTTTTCCATCTTGTAGCTTCTCTCTCTCCTGATTTTGTCTACAAGCATTTCGTTCACTACCCCTCCCAACATAGTTGGTGAGAAATCACACATTCAGCACCCAATTTTTTAGAGTTGTTTTATTTATTTATTTATTTATTTATTTATATTTTTTATTAGGAGGTTCTAAATGCTTTGGATCTTCACTAATCCCCCTATGCATATGCAGTCCCTTCGTCTCACATGCGCCAAACAATTATGGGACAAAATTCATAAGAGTGGCCTTAAAGAAGAGTAGTGAGAGTTGAAACCAAGAACTTAGCAAGAGGCCAAACAATTTTTTAGAGTTGAGAGCTATGCAATCTTTTCTAAAACATGGACAACTTAAGTTGTAATTCTCAACATTAAATGATTCTAATCGTGTAGTTTCCTAGATTCCATGTCAACATGAGAAAAGTGACTAACCCCTGTGGTCCCATGGAGGTGTAAGGAATTGATGTATAGAAATACTACAATGCAGAACATAATAAATAACAAAAATTCGAATCAATTCGTCATAATCCCATGAATCTGATTATGGTTCATATAAAACAAAACCTTAATTAGAAGAAAAAGGTTGATACTTACAATTGGTTCTTAAGACGTATAATTGACCAACGAACAAGCAGTACAAGTGTCCATAGCCCATTTTCCATGTTGCAGCTTCTCTCTCTCTCTGTCTCTCCTGATTTTGTCTGCAAGCATAATCACACATTGAGCACACAATCTTTTAGATTTGTTTTGTGTTGTTTTTTTGTTTTTAATTAGGAGGTTCTAAATGCTTTGCATCTCACTAATTCCACTAGGTACATGCAGTCCCTCCGTCTCACATACATTAGATAATTACATGACAAAGTTCATGAGAGTGACTTTAAAAGAGAATAGTGAGAGTTGAAAGCAAAGACTTGGCAAGAGGTCACAGAATTTTTCAAAGTTGAGAGTTACGCAATCTTTTCTAAAACATGGACAACTTAAGTTGTAATTCTCAACATTAAGGGGCTATTTGGCAAACCTGAAAACCTGGCCAGTTGAAGATAAGTCTGGCCAGTTATTTCATACTGTTTGGTAATTCTCTTTTTCTTGTTAAACAGTTTAACTTTGTTATAAAAATAAGGCATAAACACAGTTTTTTTTTTTTTCAAACCAACTATGAGTTGGTTTATTTAAAAACCAAATAACAGTTATAGATTAGACCTAGTCTGATCTAGTTTTTGAAGTTCCCAAACAGGCCCTAAATGATTCTAATCATGCAGTTTCCTAGATTTCTAATGCCATGTCAACATGAGAAAAGAGACTAACCCCTGCGGCTCCATGGAGAGATGGGATCCATTTAATTCTTTACAGATTATTTGACAACTGCTCATTATTATATGATTATTGTTTGGAAAATGCTAAGTTCACTTTTTTCTTTTTCTTTTTTTAATATGATTATTGACAACTTGCTTTGCCTATTAGTTTTGTATATTGATTGACGTGTGTGAACTACAAATTTGAAACAAAAAAATAAAATAAAAATAAAAACAGGTCTCTTATGTATTGAAAACAAATGGTCATTATTCTTGGATGGATCTATTCTGCTAGCATGATTGATGGATAGTTGAAAAACAACAGTCATATTATATAAGATGATGATTAGGTGAGCACGTATTAATATAACTTATATCAACATCCGTATTGGGAGTTGTACTTTGTGCATTAGTGAGTTACTGGGTACATTGGGTTAATACACGGGGTATAACCTCTAATGTGTAGTGCTGATGTAACTTATATCAACATGTACTAACCGGACAATATATAGTTCCTTGGGAGAATTATAGATAGATCTAGTTACAAGCAAACAATTATAGTTCAATACAAATTATTACTAACTTACTAATAAATAACTACTATCTTAACTAAGAATGACTACTAGCTGTAATTAAACTGTAATTATTCAATTATAACCAGACCTATATGTAATTCCCCCTAGTTCTTTTAATATCAGGTGCACCTAATGCTTGTTGCATTAGGTGAACTTCAAAACTCTTAGAGATGCACAATACTGATGCATAAAGTATGGTTGTCTAATTAAATGCCTACCTAGAAATAAAATATAATTCTTTTTCCATCGAAAGGGATGTGACTTAATTCCATATAAAGTCACCAATAGAAGTAACTAACCTTTGTGATTGGAGATCTTATGAAGAAGGTCCAATGGGTAAGAACATCTGTAGTGCATGACTCATAATGGACGCTTTTTATCCTATCCCTATGGGTAAGAACATCTGTAGTGCATGACTCATAATGGATGCTTTTTATCCTATCCCTATGATAAGAATACTCTTATTAAGATAGTATGGAACAATTTTACCTCGAATAACCCTAAGGTAGGAACACTTATGTAGGGTGCATTCATAGTACTATTGGAGGACTTAACTAAATGAGAGACACCTTGAGGCCACAGCTATGCGGACTGGGTTGATCCTTAGAAATTCTCATGAAAATCAAAATACTATCGCATGGCCATAAATAACACTAACCCACCTGGAACCAAGTCCCATATCAATATTATGTGCGTGACATATTGAAGTTTGGCTCAAGGGTCTAGTAGACTTTATTCACTATGATTCTTCAAATGAAAGTAGTCAACACTAAGTGTAGTTTTAAGTCCAAAAGACATCTACACTGATTAAAATTTTTTTGGGGATTATTAGAAAAAAATAGTTGTTTCCTTTAAAAGCTTAAAAACTTTGGATGTACGCACGTGTGATGCCTGCTTCGACCTGGACTGGCCAATTGAGTCATGAAGTAGCATGTGAGATGAGATGTGACATAGTGCACACGTGACGCTTACCCATTTGGGTTGATTATGTCAACCTTAATTTTTGTAACCATTGGACCATTATTAGATATGTTTAGTTGGAATTTTTATTTTTGCAATAGTTTACCCCTTTTTTTAATAACCATTGGGTTTTAAGTTTGGGCTTTCGTGAGTCCATAACGGTTAGTTTGTGGCTTGTATATACAAGGCCATACTAGCTGACTTGTTTTACACCAGAGACTACACCACTACACCCATTCTACACTAGTGTGTTAGGCTAGTGAAAGCGCAAATATTAATTATTTTACTAAAAGCAAACCCACATTGAGATCCAATAACAAGATAATTAATGAATATAATACACACGAAAACCAATATTTAACGTTGATTGGAAAAACCCACTTAGGTCCATGAATGAGAAAAGAAGATCCACTATAACTGTAGAGAAAATACAGAGGGTAGAAATTATATGACACCAATCTTGTACTCTTAATCCGCTGAAACATCACCCTATTTCCCTTCTCTGAGGTGTTCCCTTCAATCCTTAAGTCCTCTATACAAACCTTTAGAAACCCTCACAGTCTCTCTCATAAGCCTAAACTAATATCTTATACAACTATTTATAGATGTTCTAAACTCTAATCCTTGTTAGACAAGAAATACAATACCTTTCGCACCAAAATACCTCAAGAAAGACTTTCCTTAAAAAATAACTCTATAATAAGAAAAATTATAAGAATAGGAATTTGAGACATATTCTACATTTATAACAATCTCCACCTTGACTCAAATTCTATCAAGTCAATCATCGATATTTATCAAAGTCACATACTACTTGTACTATAGCTATCAAAGTTGCAAACCACATGCATTCTGCCTAGAAACTTGTCATAAGATTTTTCCATACTCTAATTATGAAAGATATATTGCGCATATGTTTTAAATTTGGTACACCATTTCCACTCCCATGATCTAGTAGCTTGCATGCACTTCTTCTAGATTAATTAAATATATGTATCGAATAACACATGTTATATAATAATAGATGAATGGACTCCACTTGCGACTAAATCTTCATTGTAACCAACTTCTACTTGTGTGCTACAAATCTCAACAGTGCTTCCCAAAACATACTTACCAATGCAATCATCCCAGGTTGAACCATGGGCTCTAGTACTAATTGTTGGGTCAACAAAAGCGCAAATATTAATAATTATACTAGAAGCAAAATACATGTACATACAAGCAAAACAATATTTAACCTAGTTTGGCAAAACTCTACCTACGTCCACAGATGAGATGAGAAGATCTACTATAATCATAGAGAAATTATATAGGATACAAAATACGTACATGACAGCAATCTTGCTCCTCGAAACAATCTCTTTTCCCTACTCCAAGTGTACACAAAAACTTGAGTTTTGAAACAATACCCTATTTCCCTGCTCCTTGGGTGTTCCCTTCTCTCCCTCACCCCTCTCTTACAAACCTCGTGAAACCCTTGTATCTCTCTCATAAGCCTAAACTAATAGTTTATACAATTATTTATAAAGTTTAACCCTAATCTTTGTTGGACAAGAAATACAATGTTTTTCATACCAAGAAATCTCAACAAAGACTTTCCTTAAAAGATAACTCTATAATAAGAAACATTATTATAATAGGAATTTGAGACATATTTCAGCTACCTACTTGCTTAAGAGTTCGGCATTGCTGATTGATCTTTGAGTAAAGGTTTTGAGTATTGGAAACCAAAGGAGGTTGAAGATGATCCTAGGGTTCATTCAACAAAAAAAAAAAAAAAAAAAAAAGGATTCTTGAAGACACTTGGGTTTGGCCAAAATAAGCTAAGGATTGGTTTATTAGATCAGAAAGGAAGATAAGATAAATCCACATTCAAACGAAATTCGAAAAGGAATGACCCTTCATTTGGCTAGTCACATAAGAATTGTAATAATGCCTAGTTTATTTTAAAAATCTTAGAAAGTTTGAATCAAGTTCAATTTTCATTTAATTTCATCCATTTTCTTCAACAAGATTCCAAATTAATAAAAAAATTTAACATAAATATGAAGGTGTAACACATTCAATTTAGGTAAATTAAATAAGAATTTGAACCTAATCACCTCTAGGGCTTAAATGTGTAATTTCACACAAAGTTTGTTTTAGATCCGGTCGAGCCTTGTTTCTTTGTTTTTATTTAAAAAAATGCTTCAAAACTCAAATCAAGCATTTTAAACATTAAATTAAGACTCAATAGACTTTAAAAACTCTTCAAATCAATAGTTAAAGGTCAAATCAAGGCTTTAATTTATAAACTAAAGAAATGACACATTAATGGACCATCTCCATCCAAACCTATTCCAGAGTCATTCTAAACTCAAACCAAGTCATATATTACTATCCTTACGCTAAAATATCAAAATGAAGTCAAATGGGTGAGAATCATAGGTTAACAATGAAATGACATAAGTGACCTCATTATAGGGCCATTTTCTCTCCAAAGCTCACCAAAACACAAACTGAGCTCAAAATACCATATTTGAGCTCAAAGAACCTTAAATAAATCCATTAGGTAAAAAATGGAGGTCTAGAGGCAAAATGACGAAAATTCCTTTAAAGGCCATTTTGCACCTATTTTCCTTTGAAATCCCTCAAAATCCAAGTCAAGCACGATGGTGTGATACTGTGATTCATAAACAATCGAATCAAATTAGTTGTGAAATATTTGGAGATTGATTGTTGCACAAGATAAGCTTCTTGAAATAGGGGTATAAAAATGGAGTGTCTATAGTAAGCACGCAACTCTAAAAAGAGCGAGTTCTATATGTTTCTTACTAACTTAAGCACCAAAACCTTACAAGTGAACACTATGCCAGTGTCAATTTTAGGAGTTGGAGCCAAGATTAATTTGAAAGTAATTCAATATGTCCTCTTAGTTTGTGGGAATTTACCACATATTAATGGTCAATGATCTAACCTAAGTAAGTAAGGATGATAATTTGGTAAAAAGAATAATAAACATCATACTTTCTTCTTCTTCTTCTTCTTCTTCTTTTTTTATTTTATTTTATTTTATTTTTTGGTTAAGGGTAAGATAGAGAAGGGGGAAAGTCACACAATAAAGCTCATCCTTTTTGCTTCATTAATTAGCCTCCATCAACCTCAAATGATAAAAACAACACACAATTAGATTACCCAAATGAGCAATATGGGAGCTTAGATTAGTTAAATTAATAGCAAAAGAAGAAGAAGAAGAAGAAGTTGACTTCAAAACCACTTATAAAGGAATTTAAGTGCCCTAGCCTTTTTTACTAGCAATGCAAATGCCATGTATCATCTATAATAAACCATGCTTGGTTGGATTTTATATCCAAGTCATAAAATCTAAATGAAAGTATTTTAAATGAGAAAGTGATTTTGTACATTGAAGATTGCATTAAAGACGTCCAAATCCACGTATTAGATTTTGTGCAGATATAAGTATCTTGAGATCATAATTCCGAATCCTAATCAGATGATAATATTTATGATCTTGTCAGAACTTTTAAAAAAAGGTCAGATGTTATGGATTTTTTTTTATGACAATATTTTTCCTGAGGAAGCTAAAAAACAAACTACTAGATTACACCGCCTCGCAATTTTCGCCTTTCTTTCTCATACCTTACAAGTGTTGCCAACCTCTGCCGCGTATCTCGCCACGGAAGGTGCGTTTCGTTTCTAGTCATTTCCTTTCCCATTCCTATAGCATGCTTTCTTAAATGCATGGTCAAGCAACGGCGTTTTTCCATTCCTATTTAACCATAGCTGTGAATGCTTGCAAACATAGAAGAGTTTCTTGCTTCTTTGAACTCTGCATACTGCTACATAGAGAGGTATTTCAAACTTCGATTTACTCTTGTACTAATATTATTTATTTTATTTCCTTTGAATTTTAAATCTCTGTTGAAAATTTGTCCATACAGACACCCTAGTTTTACAGGTACTCTCAGTTTGATAATTATGGGTGACCAATTTTGAGGAATATTCAAAATCAACCTTTCGATCAAACTTTAGAAGGAAAATTCTCTAGTCATTAGAATCTAGCCCCCATTCAAATATCAAGAGGCCTAGTTTCAAGATCAACAAGATCTATGATCGAATGATTGAAAAGTCACAAATTTAGCCCCTAATCAAACATCAAGAAGCTCGAATCTTATGGGTTATTGTCCGATCTTCAATTGGATCATTCAAAACCCTAGATTAAACCTTCGTCTAAACTTTAGATAGATAAATCTCAAGATCAAACGTTTGATCATTAATCATATGCTTCAAAACCCTGGGGACCAAGTTCAATACTATCATTTCTTACTCCCCTTCTTATTATTTTCGATTAGGTCATCCTACAAACGACCCATGTCCGTACCTTGAAGCATGCAAGGACTATTTTTGGGGTAGTGATGAGCCCCACCTTATGTTAAGGATTCTTCCTTTCCCTTAACCTAAATTCACTAATTTATTGCAAATGGTCAAAACCCTAGCTAATAGAAGTGAAAGTGGACTACTAATCACTTGTACAATGCAAAATTTACTGAAACTAAGAAACTATGAATTAGATATAAGTTAATCGAGAAAAGTTTAGTTTAAGGAGTCTTATTCTATATTTTTGAGATATGGGCCTAATCTTTTGGATTTAAGCATTGTTTTAACATAGAATTGTATTGTGGGTTCTCTTGAGCTATAGCTTTTGATTGCTTATTACAATTTTAGAGGACAAAAAAATATTCCTTTTCATGTTCACACAGAATAACAGCCTCGGAAAATGGTGTTCGGAGCATCTTCATCCAGCTCAAAGGGCATGACAAGCATTGACAAAAGAAACGATGGAAATAACAACTTCGTTGCTGAGAGAAATCTGTCTGCTCTTATTGTGGATGATGACCTTATCGTTCGAAGAATCCACACAACGCTTTTGACTAAACTTGGAGTAAAAACTCAGGGGGTTGAAAATGGTAAGAAGGCTGTTGATCTGTTTCAGTCTGGGGATTTCTTTGATCTCGTTATCATGGACATGGAAATGCCCGTCATGGATGGTCCTGAGGTAGGTTTTCCAACATGGACATTTACTTGCTTTATGAGGACTTTATTTATGATATTACAATAAGTTTTCAAGCATATTGTTAGAATTTTAAAGCTGGGTAATTATTTGTATTTAACTCTAGCTAACGACATTTCAAAATGGTTTCATACTATGGAAAAGTTCCTAGTGAGGATTACCCTTTGGTTTCTTCTTCTCTTCGATTCACTTATTTATTTATTTTCTAGTAAAATGATTAAACATCTAGAAATAAATTTTAAAATGACAAGTGTCCTTTTTCTTATATCAATAGGACGAAATTATTAGGAAAGAAATAAATATACATTCCCAAAGAAAAAATTAATATTGATTTCCTATATATGTGTGTTTACTATAGTAATCAATATAAACATACTAACCTGTAGAATTTTTATGCATCCCACACTTTATTCTTGTAATAGGCAACCAAGCAACTGCGCGCCATGGGCATTGGTAGCATGATTGTCGGAGTCACTTCGCGAAATTTGGAATCGGAGAAACAAGCATTCATGGGAGCTGGTTTGAATGATTGCTATGTGAAGCCACTGACAGTGGATGACATGATTGCTATCCTTAACAAGCTTAACAATAATTGATCTACCTGATCAAGAAACTGCGTGGGATCACTTGGGAATATTATATAGGTAGTACTAGAAAGAATGTAGTACTCTAATGTACTAGAATGTATGTGAACCTAATCTTGGCCGTTTGGTTAAGATCGTAGTACTAAGTATGTATGTGAACTTAAACTTGGCCGTTTGGCTAAGATAGCAGTACTAAGAATGTATGTGAACCTAAACTTGGCCGTTTGGCTAAGATCGTAGCTATTATCCTTAATGAACGTTTATCTTTTTGGGCTAAATTATGAGCATAAATTATCTAAGCAAAAGAACTTTCTTTGAGTTTTAAGACATCTTCCTCTTGCCCTTCTAGCTAGAATGAAACCTTTAAATATGTTTATTTGTATTGGTTTATTAATCCTAGGGAATGCTAAGATGTTGAATGAAATATTGATGGGAATACACTGCTTGCAGGCCAATTTTTATATTCAAAACCATAACTATAAGTTTGTAGAAATTACAAACATACTTATAGTTCTTTTAAACAATGAGAGCAAGGCTTGTCTCAATATTCAAGGCTAGTTAATCAGCCCCTTCATCATGAATTTCCATTTGCTGTCTTTATCTATTTGATACTAGTTATAATTCCCATGCAATGAAATCAACAACTGTTCTCTATCAATAACCCATCTCAATTAGAGAAAATGCTCATTTAATATGAGCTTTATATTCTCTTGGGTAGGAATGTTGGGTATTCCTCAGTGTATTTCAATTGTTGGTTGAATTGGGGTTCTCCCAATAATTTTTTTTTCTCAGTGTCTTAGGCGGTGCTTTGGTTTTTGTTCTCTATTTTTGCTCATTGTGTTTGTTCAGATCTTGGAGGGTTGTGAGATTGTGTTAGAAGCTTTGAGGTGGGTTGTTGATCATGGGTGTGTTCTGTATGTTTTAAGAATGTATCTTTTTCTTCTTCATTTCATCAATAAAATCTTTATTTTGCTAATTAAAAATAAATAAATAATATTGGGTATTCGTTTGCAAATGCACATTTCTTGAAATATTGACTATTACACTGACGTTCAACTATAAAGCTTAGTTGCAACTAGGTTCCCCGATGGAAAATCAAGATTTTCTTCTGGTTAAAGACGATAGACCATCCTTTCTATTAATGGTTTCCATGTGATTTAGTTGGTGTATTTCCATTAATCCAAATGGGATTTATGTAAACCTTCAAGAATTATATTCTTTCCAAAGACTTGGTCAGGAAGACACAAAAAATTGTGGAGCTTTGCTTTCAAGTGAATGTTTTGAAATATCTTTTGCTTGGTTTTTGTTTCCAGAGTTAGCAACTTCACTACATACTTCACTCTTAAAATTTGTGGATAGGCCCTGAGTAATGCTAATTAATGCTTGGAACTTCTTGAAATAAATGAACCTGTTGAAAATTTGTAATGACCTATGGATTGGTAGCTATGAGGACTCAAATGTTTAAATTCCAATTCTACTCTTTGGTTTTGATATTGATTTTGCATGCATAAATGAAGTTTTGGATGATTTTAGAGTAGTCCTAAGTCATCCATGGACGACCATGATTGAATGAAATAGTCTAAATATCTTGTACTTAAATAAGTGTTGATATAAGTTATATCTGCACCCATATTGGGATTGTATTCCATGCATTGGTGGGTTATGGAGTATATTGGGTCCAATGCACAAGATACAACTCCAAATAGTTGATGTTGATAAACACATCCTCATCTAACCGCCATCCTCCCTCTCTCTCTCTCTATATATATATATATATATTTGTGCAATATATATGCTAAGTGCAATATATATGCTAAGTACAATATGCTGATGGAAAATAATAGTAAAAAATGGTTTTGTTACATAATCATTTAAATCACAACCACTCATGTGATTCCTTCTAAACAAGCCAAATTCCATCTAAGTGGAGATTGGGATATTAAATCACTCACACAAAATGATTGTACAGGTTAGATTATGAGATGTTTGTCGATATAGGAAGTACCCAATTATTGCCCCACTCATACAAATCACTTCCATTCTCAATATTAAAGGTAAAAATCTTTAGAAATGCCTTGCCATGCCACATTAATCAATATTTATATCACATTCAGGGGCTTTGATCAATTGACTGGTTTTGAGATTGCATGAACATCATGTTTAGAAGTGCATGATGAGTTCTAATGATTTTTTAGGGAGAAATGAAACAAAATGACTAGTAACAACATCTCACGTACTCCTCATTTTCATTTCACCCCGGACATTGGTTCTCAATCACAAAATTAAATAGTCTCATTATTATGTTAGTTATTTTTCATCCTAACTTAGACAACTTGAGACTCATGTCAAAAATTGTCCCTTGATTACTGACCTTATACATCAATGTGCATATAGAAACACATATATATACACACATTTATAATCATATATATATAGTACATGCTTGTCTATGTGCATGATTAGTTATCTCTATTTTTTGTTTAAAAATATTTTTCAATAGATAAATATGTTAATACAGATCATAATCGGATTGTATACATGTTAACCCAAATAGAACCCAATTATTAAGCAGGTTATACATATCATATCATGGTTTAACTACTTTTTTATACCATCAATTTTGGGGGTAGTTTCAATTTAGTCCACGAACTTGACATTGCTCAATTTTGGGACAATTTTTTACTTTGTGTTTCAATGTGGGACAAACGTGACGGATGTTAGGATTTTTAACGGAGCAGTCAAGTGATTATTTAAACAATTATTTCAAAATTTTAAGAATTTTATGCTTTTTTTTTAAAAAAAAATAAAATTTAGGAAAATTATTATTCGAACAATTATTTCCCAAAAATCAATTTCTAAATTTTAATAATTTTCTTGATTTTTTTTAAAATTAAAAATTTAGAAAATGATTATTTGAAAAATTATTTCCAAATTTTAAGAATTTTTTGCATTTTTTTTAAACAAAAAAAAAAGGAAAATGATTATTCGAACAATTATTTCCCTAATTTTTGGTAATTTACTGAATTTTTTGGATTTTTTTAATATTATTTAACATTTATTTTGAATTTTTAAAAATTAAAAACCCAAAATTATGTGTGTGTGACATGTGGCAAGGGAGCATCATCTCCTTCCTTGGAACGGGTTGCAAACATATCCGAATTTTTACATGAGTCTTTTTTGTTATCAAATTTTCAACTTTGAACCCTTATATCTTCTTCAATTCTTGTTCTGTTGAAAATCCTAACGTCCCTCACCTTTGTCCCACATTGAAACAAAAAGTTAAAAATTGTCCCAAAATTGAATCAATGTCAAGTTTGTGGACTAAATTGAGACTACCCCCAAAGTTGATTGTACAAAAAAGTAATTAAACCAGAAAGTTTGATGCCACGTGGGGTCCACATCAGCAGCACGTGCGGGGCACGTGACTGCTCCGTTAAAAATCCTAACGTTCATCACCCCCGTCCCACATTGAAACACAAAGTTAAAAATTGTCTTAAAATTGAGTCAATATCAAGTTCGTTGACTAAATTGAGATTACCCCCAAAGTTTTTTTTTTTTTTTTTGATAAGCAAATGAAACTACCCCCAAAGTTGATGGTACAAAAAAGTAATTAACCCTTATATCATGCTACTTAATTATTTTATAATCATGTCATGAGTTTGAGAAGTTGACATAATTAATAAATGGATTGTATATCCAAATTGATTTATATACTCGAATACATGTGTCTTGATGTGAGACAAACATTACCCACCAAGTGACACTTCTATGGCCATGTTGCCTAAAATCCGCAAGTCAACAACCATTGGAAATGGAAATATGTAAGAGAGTGAGAAAGTGATATCATTGTTTGGTTCAGTTAGAGGGTGCCAAGACTTGAAACCAAGACATTTGAGAAATGTTTTAACATTTCAATCAATATGGCTAAGAGAAGATTCACATGAGACCACTATTAGCAGCCCAAAAATTGACTTGTACCGCCAAAAGTGTAATGTTGCAACTTTAGATAGGTTAGGAAGCCAATCTCAGCTCAACTTGAGAGGTTAAAAACTTAATAGTCCCTTTCTAGGTCTAATATAACTCGAGGTCACCTAATTTGACTCCAAGTGGTACTCAATTTTTTGAACTTGTGTCGAACACGATGACTAGGTTGAACGCTTTGGATAGATTGGACTCACTTTTCCAGAGGCTCAATTTGTAAATTTGAGTAGTCTTTTTTTATTAATTTATAAATTTAAAGCAAGAAAGCCTTTTGAGCAAACTTTAGATCCATGTAAGACCTCACAATTTATATGGACTAAGTCCAAGAATCATGAGAATCATGAAACATTATGTGGATAGGTTCAAGGGTTTAGAAAGAGTTGAATTTAGAATCCCAACTTCCTGGAGCATATATGATTCCTTGTTAATTGAACTATCCCTTATAGGAGTAGTCCCTTGAAATATATTAATTTGAACTGGTTTTCATATTGTAATTTCACACATTAAATCTATAATTCGATTGAATTCAACATGACGTATAATAATAATAATAATGATAATTACTTAATCCATCTAAATTTCGGATTAGACTTCATATTGGTGATTGAGCCCACCTATATCCCTAGATTTTTTTAGGGTAAAATGCATAAAATCCCCTCCTATTATTACCCATTTTGCAAGTTACCCCCTTCTATTAAAATAAAAAAACCTATAAAAAACCCTCCCATATTGTGTAGGGTTGACAAATACACCCTTTCGTCCACATGCAGTTAGGTAAGTTGACAGAAAAAACGCACGTGAGTGGCACGTGATGTTGTTTATTGATTCATAAGATAAAAATGCCCTTTCTTTCCTGTTTTCTTTTTTTTTTTTCCTCTGTTTTTCTCTCTTTGCTGTCTCTCCACGATCTACCTTCTCTCTCTCCCCTGAAGAAGGGGATAACTAGTCATGGCTAATCACGGCGGCAACCAATGCAAATCCTAGCAAGTAGCTATGGCCAATCACGGCCTCCTTCTTTCCTCATCCTCACTGACGACTGTGGGAAGAGAGGACCTCCTCAGCCGATGACGCTTCTCAAATCCATCTCTGATCTTGAACCCATCCTCTGAAACCTCCACTCCAAGTATGGACCCATGGTCACTCTCCGAATCGAGTCTCAACCTACTATTTTCGTCATCGACGTCAAGCATATCTCAAATCCCATCATCGCTAATCGGTCCATCACCGGTGATAGCACCCCATCGTCACCGGCAAGCATATCTCAAATCTCGTCATCCTCGTCATTGCTGAGCTCAGCATCAAATCGCTATCCATGGCCGAATTTAATCAACGAAGAGAAAACCAATCATCTTCAAAACCCTAACCCCTACCCTTCCTCCCTTCCTCTCCCATCTGAAACTCTCTCCGTCATAAATGTCACCAGAAAAGAAAGGCAGCAAACACTGAAGGTCTCCTTTCTCCAATCTATACTCCGGCGAACCTAATTCCATAGTGGAAATTAAGATGAATTTATCATTTGAAAACCAAATAGAGAGAGAAAGAAAGAGAGAGAGAGAGAGAGAAAGAGAATGAGTATGCTAAAACTATGCAAATGGGGTTTGGTATTGGTAGCATGAGTTGCCATTAATGGTGAGTCAACAAGCTGCCTGCGATGATGCCACTACATTTTCATAGTAATAACGGGGAGAAATAGAGGAGCAAAAAATAAATAACCAAATCAAAACGGCATCGTTTCAAAAATTTAATAAAACCATTTTTAAACAATTAAAATAGAATAAGGGTATAATAGATATTTAACATCGTTGTTAACGGTGTACCCTGGCACAATATGGGGGGCACAATATGGGGGGTTGTTTTGATGGGTTTTTTTTAGAGGGATATCTGCAAAATGGGTAGTAGTGGGAGGGGAATTTTTTTGCTTTTTACCCATTCTTTTATTGTGTTAACTAGGGGATGTTTGACAAGTCTGAAAATCTGGATAACTGACGGTTAGATCCAATAATTTGCGAAGTAATTTTTAGGGAATTACTCGGCGATAAAAGCCGACTCCCCTCTACGGCCTTGGCTCTCTCCCCGCCCTCTCTGCGCTCGTTGCCGACGACGAAAATTCCCGTTCAGAATTCTTACGCGACTACACGGAAGAGGAGGGTGTTTTCCAATTAGAGCTTGGAGGTTTTTTTTTTCCTCTTTGGTGAAGACAACAGCGAATTCTCCCCTTCTGTTTCTTGGACTCTCGTGTGGTGTGTGCGTGGGGTTTGTTTTTGAAGGGAGAAGAAGATGGGAGAGAGGAAGGTGTTGAACAAGTACTACCCTCCAGACTTCGATCCGTCGAAGCTACCCAGAATCCGAAGACCCAAGAACCAGCAGATCAAGGTCCGAATGATGCTTCCCATGAGCATTCGCTGCAACACCTGCGGTAACTACATATACAAGGGCACCAAGTTCAACTCTCGGAAAGAAGACGTCGTCGGCGAGGTCTGTTTCTGTTTTTTTTTTCCTTGTTATTCTTCAGAATTGTTACTTCTTGTCACTGCTTTGATTATTTGATTTTATGTCTTGTTTCTAGAAATTAGAAATTGCCTCTTTGTTTATCAATGACTAATTCATATCTATGAATACTGAATAGAACGACTCTGTTTTCAAGGCTAATTCACATTAAAGCAAAGAGGAATTAATTGTTCATATTTACACAGAAAATAGGGAAACCCCTTTTGTGTTCTTAACTTTTCAATTGCCTCTTTGGGTCTATTTTTTGAATTAGAACTGAAGTGCATATTTTTGCCAATTATGCACAATGTTCAGTTAACTGAAGTTGTTAGTGCTTTTATATTTTGCAGACATATCTGGGGATTCAGATTTTTAGGTTCTATTTCAAATGTACCAAGTGCTCGGCCGAGCTCACAATGAAGACAGACCCGCAAAATTCCGACTACATTGTCGAGTCTGGGGCAACGCGGAATTTTGAACCTTGGCGCGCAGAGGATGAGGTGAAAACTTTTTTTGACATTCTGTATAGAACTTTATATTACTTATTTACGTCTCCTCATATTGTTTTAGATATAGTTTAGGACTTCGTCATTAACTTATATATATTGTTCCTTTTTTCAGGAAACAGATAAGGAGAAACAGAAAAGAGATGCTGAAGAGATGGGAGACGCGATGAAATCTCTTGAGAACAGAACTTTGGATTCAAAAAGAGAGATGGACATTCTTGCTGCATTGGATGAAATGAAGTCCATGAAGGTAGTTTCTCGATTAATTGTGTATTTTATAAGAAGGTCACGAACATTACTGTTGGCAGATGGGGCAACCTTTAAGGGTTCAGAAAGCCATTTAACAAGGACAGTAATGATTCATGTCTATCTCGGATATGATACATGTTGGAATTGCACAAAGGCTTAGGATATGTTTTAGGTTTGAATTATGAATGCTTGAACTATCAAATATATGGTTTTAATATGTTCTCATGAATAGTGAACATATTTTTCATTAAGAATGTAAATTTTCTTTTGCTTTTCTGCACAGATAATAATTTTCCTCTAATGTCTCTTGTTTATGGCTGAAACTCTCAAACACTTTTGTCAGCTGTTTGGCATGGTCTGAATGAAATGGACAGTATCTTTTTTTGTATTATTATTTTTTAAAATAGTAGTAATTTTCAATTATCAATAATAGTCCTAGATAGGCTCTCAATCCTGCTAGCCAAATACTAACTATCAAGAAATTTCTACCATTTTTAAAATTATAAAATTTTGACCCTATTGAATATTTTGAGTATTATTTTATTTTATACAATTTTAGTATGTTTAAAATAAAAATTACTTTTGAATATAATAGGCTGAGGTTTGGGTTATGCTCTCAAATCGGCTATCCTGATTGATAATTATTGATCCTTTTTAGATGATATGTATTCCCTTCTTTTTCTTTATTTAATATAAAACTCTAATTTATAAATCTGAATATTTTGGAAAATGATTTTAAATTTGAGGGTGGTGGGTTGACCCAATAATAAATGTTTGCAGTTCAAGTTTGGCAGTATTGGATATGGGCTTGAATGTAAGGTGTCTTTTAAGGAGAACGACTTGCGGAAGATAAAGTGTCAAGTTGTTCTTGGCCAAGAGAGCCTATTTTACTTTATGCCAAGAATGTTTTTATGACTTTCATGTTCTATTAAACACGAGAAAGCGCCAAATTTTTTTTGGAAATATATTTGTATGTAAAATAAATAAATAAATAAAAATAGAGCCTATATTGAATTGTCTGGTTACCTGATGCATGGGGAAAATTTTAAATGTGCATGCCAGTTTATTCATTAATTTATTTATTTAACTTAGTGTCTACTTGAATTTATTTATATTTTTTATACTAATGTTTGTCTCCTTTAATGTTTTCCAGTCAAGACATGCTACTGTGAGTGTAGATGAAATGCTCGAGGCCTTGCAGCGCACAGCTGAGCAAAAGGTATGATGATTATACTATTTATTCTTTCTAGTTCAGCACCTTGGTTGCATAAAGTATTTGGGAACACCTTCAATACTGAAGCCCAGTCTTGAACATCATGAATTCTTGTAAGGGCTTCACACACAAATACAGGGATGCGTTCATAATTAGACAGCAAAATCTGTTCCAGACCCACCAAAAATGAACTAGATGTGTTGGGAAGACCATTATTTAATTGGGCCAAATTTAAGTACGCAGAATTCAACTGAATTATAAGTGGGCGGTATTAGCTTTAGTCTCCACTCTCCAAAGCCAGAACAATGCAAACCCAACGTGATAGTTACGCTTTAAATTTAATGTTTTAGAGTAATTAAAATAACTAGCTAATGGATATGTTTTGGATGAGCCCCTGATGAATGGGTGAGATTCAGGTCAAGCAGATTTAAATATTACCTGATGACTTTTATTAGTCATCATGACCAACTTTCTTTTTTTTCTTTCTCCTATTGTACTGATTTTCTTCTTTTGATTTTATATATATCTTTTGAGTTATTGAGCACATGATTGGGAGTGCCTTGGGTGCCAACCTAGTTGGGATTCTGTGTCGCTCTTTGATGCTTATAACTCTTTCATTGATTCAAAAAAAAAAATATTACCTGAAATCAACACAAGTCAGAGCTGCCTGAAACTGGCCTGGCACTAATTCATTTGCAACTTGATTGTTCTGTTTAGAGTGCTGCAGGCTGCATTTAAACAGATCTTTTGTTTTAGTCTTTGAATGTCAGCATTATATTATAATAAATATTCTTCGATGCCTGCAATTTGACTGAGTAGAACCAAAGTTGAACTGCAATGTTGCATTATCTTTTGTTGTTGCTGATAAAATATAAAATAAAAAAATAAAAAAAAACACTACTGCAATGTCGCATTGTCATCTTTATCATTTAAAGGTTTTGGCATTGATTAATGAATAATGACTCTTTAGATTGGATACTCTGCTCATTTGAATGCTGAACCCCTTCAAGACCATGGCATGAAGATCCAGGAATCACAACTCAGTAAAAAGTTTGTATTTACTTATATGAGAATTTGCTGCATGGAGGATGCAAATGGTTTCAACTGCAGTGGTTTTACGCACTTAGATATGAGAGCTTACACATGAGAAGTTCAAAGAATATGAATTATCTCATTAAATTGAATTAGAAATGACTTTTCTTTAGAAATGAACTTCATATTTTGTTCTGTCATTTTTAGCATGACTCTTGCTAAATCTGGGGGTGTATAACCATACATGCATGCATAGATAGACACTCACTAAGGTAAATGAGAGTCATGGGCATAAATTTTAATATTATTTTATTATTATTATTTTTTTCCTGAACACTGATTTTGTGTTATTGGTTTCTGACATATTAGTTGGTTTATATGCTTTACAGGAGAAGAAGTTGGAAGAAGAGGATGAAGCTCTCATAAAGTCAATATTCCATGTTAGTATATGCACATCCTGCTCATTGTAGCTTGCATTCAAACCCTCCCTCTTCCCTTATATATATATATATATATATATATATATATATATATATGATGATGATGATGATGATGATTAGGTGAGCATGTGCTGATATAACTTATATCAACACCCTTGGTGGTTGCACTTCGTGCATTAGTGAGTTACGGGATATATTGGGCCAATGGATGGGATACAACCCTCAAGGCCTCAATGCATGGTGCTGATATAACTTATATCAACATGTGCTGACCTGATCAAGACTGGATATATATATATATATATATATATATATATATACACACACACATATTATTTTGTGAATTTTGTTTCTAATGTTGTTTGCTTTGTCTTAAAATTCTAATGCAGGGGTCGAAAGATATTGTTCGAAGGATCCATGATGAAGATTTTGATGATGATGGAGATCTAATTCAGCTTGCAAATGATGATGGTGAACCATCGAGCGAAAATGTAAAGGTATGATGCTGTTGTGACTAAAGTTTAGTTTTATGTTCGTTGTTTTTCATGTGTATGAATTGAGAGTTTTCTTAACATAACTTCTGAATATTCCATACTGCTATACAGTGCAAAAATTATGTCAAATTGTTTGTATTCCTTTATTGAATTTACCTATATGGATGTTTTCCTTTTGAAAAAAGAAAGATTTTATTAATCTGAAAAAATAAAATTACATGAGATGAAGAGACAGAAAGAGCCTAAATGAATGTGAGTGTTTATGATCCATTTATTTAATGGTTTTTTGAAAGAGTCATCCTAGATTCATGGATATAGAGAACAACATATAAGGTATTGCATATCCACCATTTGAGCCTCCAACAATTATTCCAATAATTACATATCCGATTTGACCTATGGACGAATATGCAACCGTACGTGTGTAGAAATAAACATTGAAGGGATTTCAAATTCAACGATATGATCAAATAATATTACTATATGGTTCAAGAGAATGAAATGGATATAAACTTCAAAACATTTTAAGTTATAGTATTAATTTAACATTTTGATACCAACTTATATTTATTTGATTGTCACAATTATTTAATAGCATTAATTTTACAGATTAATTTTTTTTTCTTTTTTCTTTTTTTTTGGTGGGGGGGACTCATTATTTATAGTGACTGACACCCACTATTCAAAAGATTAAAGTGATGATTATTTATAAGTTTTATCTCTTGATAAAAAATTTAAAGGCTAAACTCTAAAGAGAGAGAAACAGGAAGAACCCTTATTATTAATAATTTTGTATTTTATTATCTTATTATTAATAATATTTCCTTTGTTGATGATAAAAAGAAGGGGGGGGGGGGGACCTTTTTGACATTTCTCTCTCATCAGTTCTTCAAACAAAAACAAAATTTTCAAGAAAATCTTTTGACAACCTGATTTTTTTAAAAAACATTCAAGTTTGTTTCGACCAAAACGTTATCGTTTCAGTAGAAACCAAGGAACTTCAAGATTCATCTAGTGTTTCATTTTGGTTAATTAAGAAACGGAAATGTTTCATTTCAATGGAAAAGAAAAGTAACCTTGTTCTATGGTTTTGGTTTTATGGTTATTTATTCTTGCGTCTTAATTGGTTTTATATATGTTTTTAACTTTTTAATTAACTTTGTTGATGTTTTAGACCGAAAACTAATATATTACATATTTTAATATATTCATTTATTAACATATTATCACTGTACTGTATCCTACTTCTAAAGAATTATAGTATTGGAATATTTGTTTTGTATTGTACCTGTATTCTATATCCTTATTCATGTCTCATAGCTTCTGCCTCATTCTTATCCTATGGGATCATATTGGAGGAATCATCCTCCACAAAAATATCTTTGAAGTCATGACTCTTAGCGTAGCTGAAGCTAACCATAAGAGCAAGGATCTCTGTCTTTAAACTCCTTTGAGATGGAAGCCCACAAAGAGGAAACGGCACCTCTATTGCCTTGAAAATATGGGTATTTCGTTCCTTCCACGTGCTCCAAACTATAGCCATTAACCCACACTTCTACAATAGCCAGGGTACTAAATGTCATTTGGACATATTGTTTTGGTTGCCTCAAAAACTGAAGTGTTTTAAAAGTTTTCAAGAAATGCAATGAAAATGGTAGGGAAAAAAAATTTTGAAAACATGGAAATGCTTAAAAATATAGAACAAAAGCGTTTATATGTTAGGAACTCACAAGTATTTAGATCATTAGTACTAGTAATCATGCAAATTAGTTATTAATTTTTTTGTAACACATTAATTATAGTGATTGATAGTTGGATACCCACACATTTTAAATGGTTTAAGTCAATACCACTTTCAAATTCCATCTACTTAGTCCTTGCTGGTGGAATTTTATTGGATGGTCCATTGTACTAGTTTAGATACTCTTTCATTTGATGAAAAATATTACAACTAAAGAGAAAAAAAGGGGAGGAACCTATTTGAGATTTCTCTTTTTCCTCAATTCTTTTTTAGTTTTTTGTATTTCACTCTGTTCATATGAAAGAAAAAAGAAAAACGAAACAATTTAAGTTTTCTAGAAATTTTGTTTTTTTGTTCCAAATTGTTTTGATTAGTTTTCATTGAATCGATTTTGACCTAAATGTTTGTTTCAGTCAAAACCAAAGAATTTCAAGATGCCTATGGTGTTTCATTCAGTCAATCAAAAAACAGAAATATTCTTACCTTTTCGGTGGAAAAGAAAAGAAAATTTATTTTTTCCAACCTTGCCTCTCTTTCCTGTAAAACCCCGAAAATAACATTAAATAAATGAAGCTATGGATTGGGGAGTACACCACATGATTCTATCCAGATCAGACAACCTATCTCACATGATCTTGGCCACAATCAATTAAAAACAAATGATCAATCGATTCTCCATCCATGCAAGATACCATACACATATTGGGGGACAACCTTTATAGGGTTTCCTTTTCTGAAGCATGTCAAAGGTATTAACCTTATCATGGGCCACGGTCCAAACCAAAGCTTCACTTTAGGTGGCACTTAGAATCCCAAGTTGAATTAGGATCAAAGAGGGGAGGGTGGGGGAAGATGGGCAAAAGAATTATTAATTAATGAATAAAAGAAAGATTTATAAAAAAATAAACCATTCGATTCAAGAACCTGACATCTCTATTCTCATAAGGAGAAAGATAAGAATCATTCAAGAGAGGGAGAAGGGAAGAAAGCTTAAGAGCTAAGAAGCACTAACATGGATATGCGACTTGGTTACAACATGACACAAACACACCAACTTGGTCACACTTGAAATCCTAGAAAACTAGGGGACAACATGGCGGGAATACAAAAATAAATAGATAAATAGACATGTCCCCTAGTTTTCTACGTACTAAATAGATAAATATTTATTCTATTTAGTACTTGTATATGTCTCATGTACTTGGGCTAAGCCTTTATTATTTATACACATTTACTTCATAAAATATATATATATATATATATAGATATATATATTCTATTTGTGCATGTCAAAATATCATGTTATGGAGGTTTTATTTATTTTTTTTAAAAGACTTGAACAAATAAGACATCGATAAGTCATAATGAGTTATAACAATTCAAGAGTACTTCCATTTTCCATATAAAACATCCCATCACAAATTCATCTTCAATTAAGTCTAAATCCAACAATAAAGATAACCCCCCCCCCCCCCCCCCCCCCAAAAAAAAAACATATAAACAAAAACAAAAAGAAAGACTCACATCAATTTGAGCCAACATCAATAGGCTTAATGCTGCTCATCATCATCATCTCATGTTTGGGTTTTAGGATATACCCAATTGGCCAAATCTATCTTCAAAATAATCAAAACAAAGCAAAAAGGAAGATGACGAAGAAGAGAGTCAGAGTTCCTTTTCGTGAAACCCACTGAAGAGCCCCACAAGCCATGACAAATATGTTACTTCACTTCTTTCTTATGATTGTTTCAAGCCCTAGCGTCTCTCTCTCTCTCTCTCTCTCTCTCTCTCTCATGTTCATCTCAAAATCAACAAATGGAGAATGTCACATCCTTCTTCTACCATTTTTTTTATAAAAAATAAAAATAAAAAAGGCCTATAATGTTTTTAAATAAAAAATAGAATGGCCCTTTTTTAATTAAAAAAAGTTACAATCTAGCTCTCATAGTGTCTTAAGTGTCACAACTGTGTCAGAGGAATACCGTTGGAAAATTTTCAAGGAGACCAATGAGTTTGCTTGACAAATACACGTGGTTAACTGTTTTATTGTTGGTGAATTTTACCCTTGAACATTTCTTGAGTTCACGATTTTTTCTCATGTGGTTTGACGTAGAACGGAAGAAATTAGATGGGGCAACAAGGAAGATAGATGAAGAGAAGGTTGTCTTTTGATACTTAAATAGTAATGCTCCCACATGCATGCTTTACAAATGGTTTTGAAAACACCAATATGGAACATATCTAGGTCTCTTATCTTATGTAATTGCTTTTAATAAATGTAATTTTTCTTTACTTCCTCTACATGCAAAATATCTTACCATTTTTTTTTAAAAAAAAAAAAAAAAATTTGGATGACGTAATTATGTGTATATAAATAGAGAAGTAAAAGGGCTTAACCCTCGTACATAAGACATATACAAGTGCTAAGCACCATGATGGGTGTGTATAACTTTTTTTTGGTGCCCTTGGACTGGTAGGAACCTTCTATGCTGGGTGACTCTTAGATTGGAATCGTGGTTCTGATTTGAAAGCTTTTGGGACTCATGTAACAATTGCAATTGTGCGACATGATTTGCGCTTCTTTAATGATAGAATGATGGTTGGCTTTTGATGTACTCGAGTTTGAAAGAGTTAAAATGTATGGAATAATTTACAAGAAGGAAATGAAAAAAGAAGGGGGAGGAGGGTTTCATTGATATTTTGAAATCTATCATAAGGAACTTTTAGAAAAAATAAAGTTTCAGTGACTCCCACTTAAGGGTCGTGGGTCTGACATTGAAGCTTGTGTTAATGGTTTTATTGTGATTGAATTTGTGATTTCATTGATATGAAACCATGGCCTGGCTTCAGTAAACTATTGATTTTTAGAGAAATTAAAAAAAGACTATGGTTTGGTCTACAATTTGGTCAAAGAAATAACGCGCGTCGGGTGAAGAGGGGTCAATTGATCCTTACTCTGAAATTTATAAAAAATACTCTTCTGCCTTGTTTTTCAAAACAAGAGAAAAGAGAAAATCTTTATACAGAACCAGATATTCATTCTCTTCTTACACACTCCTATCCATATTCTTTGGATACATCCTGCACACCCCCACTCCAGAACTTTGAACTGCTCTATGGCATATTCTACTTGGACCAACTCCTCTCCTCCCCACAGCACCAAAACATGTTTCCAGGAAGTGTTCAACCTATGCTATCTTTTTAGTCGTCGTTTTCCATTTGAAATGTTTCTAAGTTTACCTGGCACACTTGTGGATATTCTGATCTACTACTTTTTTTTCTTTTTTAAATTATGGAAATTCAGTAACATGTGATGATTTATGCATGCAATACCAAGCTCATTATGTTTGTGATGCAGAGAAGAAAGGTTTCTGAAGAACTTCCGCTTAACCCAACAGATTCTTTGGCCAAAGCTAATATTTTTGACGGCCCGAACAAAAAAGGTTAGTTTGTTTTTTTTGTTTTCATTTAGCATTTGCAAAGTTCAGGAGGTGCTTTAATTTTAATCTGTGATTTCTTAATGGAAGCAATGAAGCCATAGCTCTTGACATCTGTCATCAATTCATCCTTAAAATTCTAAGGGCATTCTAAATTTCTTTGTACCTTTTCTTCTGTTCTTTTATTTTATTTTTATCTTCTTTTGTGGACTCTTTTAAGTTTTATGATATGGGAGTCCTAGTTTTTTAGTCTTGAGATGCTAGAAAACATAGATTCATAGTTATGCTTGGTAATTTAGAGTATCCTGGTCCTATGGGTTTTAGCCTTAATAGCCTCCGCCATGCAGTAAGATTAATCGAGGGGAAAAGTATAGGTTTTCTATTTCTGTTAAGCAAATGAATTTCATATTGATCTACTTATTGTTAATAAAATAGCAACTACATGTGCACTTGTTGAATGTTTGCAAGAGACCTGGACCTGGACCTCAAAGGTGTCAATTAACATATTTTCCTCCTCAGCTGAAAGTATAAATTTTCTCTTTCTGCATAATAATCAGTCATGTTCATTGTCTGATCACAGTAATAATTGGGAAATATGTTTGGAAAAAACTAATCTTAACAAAATATTGACAAAATAGAGAGTAAATTGTAAAAGATACTTTCTGCATTTGTATATATATTCGTGTGTGTCTATTTTAAGTATGTGGGTGACCTTTGTATGATTGGAAGACTTGCCATTCTTCTTAGTTATTAAAAAATATGCGACAAAAAGGAAAAGGAAGATAACCCTTGGGTAGCCCAATTGGTAAGGGCGAACTTTTGATTGTGTGGAGCACAGTCACGGGTTCAATTCCCCGCTAGGATAACCTAAGATTTAAGTGGGGGGCTGTGGCGGTGGGTTGCTGCGCTAGTCTCCCCGAGGGTTTAGGTTCCATGGGTGGGTCCAAAGGGTCTTGTTGTGGGATTGTTCCACTGTTATCCAAAAAAAAAAAAAAAAAAAGGATGGTAAAAAAAGGCCATCACCAGTGTTGGTGCGGGGTCTTGGGATGGGCAACCTAGATACAGTCCTCACTTGCATTACATTCAATTGTAAATGATACTTTCTGCATTTGTAATTTTGTATCTATATTCATGTGCATTTAAGTTTGTGCTGAACATTTTTATGAATGGAAGACATCATCCTTCTTAGTTATTACAAAAAACACATGACACAGGAAAAAGAATGGTATAAAAAAGACCATTACCAGTGGTGTTCCTGCAAAAGTGGGTTCAAGCTGGATATGGTCCTAACCTTCAATACTTTTTGCTTGAAGTGGTCAAGGAAAAAGGAGGGTGGGGGTGGGAGGTTGTTGGAGAGAATGGAACTGCAGTAGCCCTATCATGCATTGCACCACATTATACTACCAAGTACCAACCACATTATTAGTTATTTAGGCATTGTTTGGAATGATACAAAGAAGATTAGCATGGCCTTTGCCCAAGGATGACACCCACAAATTGAGAAAAGAACTTCTATTGCTTTTTTGGGAAAAAATATTGCTTTGATTTTTCACTCAAAAGCAGTAAGTATTCTTAAGTTGCAAAACTAACTTCACCTTATTAATCCCGTAGCATTTTTTGGTCTTGAATATCCTACTCATTTGAGATTGTGTGTTTGGTCGTTGACAGATACTACAGGTGGTTCCGGGGCTCCCAATGATGCTAAATTTATTTTCAAATCTTCATCTGTCAGAGTTTCTGTTGTCAGGAAACCAGCTCTGGCCACAAGTGGTAGCAATCTGACAAAACAGGATGAGAACAAACAAGAGGAGCTGCATAACCTGTTGAAACCGGATGAGAACAAACAAGGGGAAGAACGCAAAACTAACGAGGCAAGCATTGGACTGCAATCACTGTGCCAAAACTACAAAAGCGATGAAGACGATTAGCGAGGAATAATGAAACCAAAATCAGACCATCCTAATTGCCCATGGTGAGAAGTGCTGTTTGAAGCTTGTATTGTTCTGCTAGCATCTCGCAAAATACATGCGCCTTGCTGCTTGGTCATATCAAAGCTTCTCAGCCAAAGCCTTGGTAACCATGCAGTTATTACTGCCATTTGTTGACAGCATCAGCCAAGATCGACCATTTGTAATCTAGAATGCTGTTGTGCACTGTGTAATTTCTACAATCTTTCTAATGACCCATCAAGCCAAATTGTTATAAAGCTATTGCAGTCTACATTTTAGCGATAACTAAAATGAGATTGTTGGCAACCTGTGTTATCTTGGATAATTCCCACATTTACTTCCATTTGATAGTTTTCTGTGATTTTAATTGTTTTTGAGGCTCTTTTTGTTACTTTTTTCACTATGTACCAATTTACCACGCATGCCTAGCTGGTAAGAGCGAATTTGTGATTTTGTGGTTAAGTGCACAGTCGCAAGTTCGATTTCCCACTTTAACAACCCAAGATTTAAGTGAAGGATTGTGGCGGTGGATTGTTACACTAGTCTCTAAGAGGGTTTAGGTTTCTTGTGTAAGTCCAAAAGGCCCTGAGATGGTTCTTCCCGTTAAAAAATAATAATAATAAAAATAAAAATAAAATTTGTTTTTTGCATTGCCCATGTCAGCATCAATAAATAGAGTTTCATGCCATAAATTTTCTGATTTTTCGGACATTTTGTTACCCATCCAAACTCCAAAGAATTTGAAATCGAACTAAAATCATTAAATTAGGATTCTATTTTGCTATATGTTAAAGTTGAGCAGCTGGGCAGGAGTCGAGTTCCTTATATTTATATTAGAATTAGACATGCTATGCGTGTGAGAACACTAGAGCGATTACTAAAAGATTGTTGGTCACGGGAAGAGCCAAACCAGATCAAGAAGATCTATGGATGATGACCTTCCCTTCCGTAACTTTTTCAATCCTAGATCAGAGATCAGTGTTACTTTTGCCTCTTTAAAAAGGAAGCTTTAACTTCTACATGGCCTATGTCCATGTGATATTTCCTCAAAGCTGAAGTTCTGATTTTCATCAACCTGTTTTCCAGGATAGCTCATTGGTTTTTTAGTATGATAGCAGATTATATTTTGGATTATTGACTAGAACTTAAGAAGTAGAATCACATACTATCATTAACTGAACCTTAAACTAATAAGTTGTAGTACAATTATGAAGATCATCCTTCAAAGGTCAGGATTTTCTAACTTCAACAGAAGGATCCACGCAATTGCTACTTCAAAACAAGATAGCCAAATCGCTGTAATAATCAAAACACAGTGCCAACCATATGCGAAACCGTAAGCAACCGTTTCGCTACCAAAACACCATGATAACAACGACGGTTTTCATGGTTACATGAGAGAGAGAATAAATTATTTCTGGCCCTTCTTTTTCCACAAGTCACCAAACATCCTAATCCCAGACCCCTTCCTCTTTCCATTTCCAAATCCATCATCCAAATCATCAGCCATCCCAGGTGACCCTACAAAACCGGCATACCCTCTAGCCGGTGGCTCAAATATGCCACCAAAGTGTTTATCCATAGAGCCACACCTATCAGAAATCCTTCTTCCATTCATGCCAACATCCCCAGCAAGCACAGCTGCTGCAGCATCGGCTGCTTTCCTCCATTGCTCTGTCTGTACTCTAAGCTTCTTCATCTCCACTTCCAACTCCTCTTTTGCTGCTTCCACAGCTCCCAGCTTCTCATTTAACTGAGCTGCATTTGCTTTACTTGCTTCCAGCTCTTCTCCCAGTTGAATCAACTTCAAGGCCATTTCCTGTTCCTTAGTTTGAGCCAATGAAATTTCCAAAGTTGCATCAGCTAACTGCTTTTTCAGGCTCTCATTATCTTGACAAAACACTTGTAGTTTCTTTTCCTTCTCTTCTAGTTGGGCTTTCAGCATATTTATCTCATCATTCTTCAAAGCCAAGTCATCGAATGAAGGTTTCTCTGGCTCCAAAATGGTTGGTGGTTTGGTCGATATGTCAATTGATTTGGTTTCGTTTTCCTCTTTATCAGTCAGTTGGCTGGGCTCAACCTTGGGTTCAACTGAGGCTTTCTCCATGGGGACTTCAAAAACATCTGTTTCCTGCTGGTTGTCATCAGGAACTTCGTCTCGAGGAGAGCCATCCTTTTCGTTAAATTCAAGGATTTCTGTGGGAAGATGCTTTTCTTGGGTTTCCACTGGCTCTGTAACAATTGGTTTCTTGCTTTTCTTCTCTAATTCTTCTTGAACTTCTTTCTTTGCAGCCTCCGCAGAAGCCAACTGCTCTTTCAGATTCTTTAACTCTACTTGGGCTTGCCCAAGTTGAGATTCTAAATCTGCAATTCGGGTACCAAGTTTCTTTTGATTCACTGAATCAGGTTGGGCACCTCTTGGGGATCGACGGTCACCTAGCTTGGGACTACGGTCAGTGATGGGTCGATGATGCAGCGGATCAGAATCGGAGCTTGATGTCCTGAGATGAGGTGGGCCTCGGGGAGATGGCCTTTGAGGCAGTTCTGAGCCCCTATTTCTCATGTAACATTAAGCAAAAATCCATCAGAACTCCATTTATGTACTTAAACAAGATGCCTTTTCAAGTAAACATGATGTCGTAAAATACTCTGATTCATAATTTCAGGCAAAAGTCATCACAGGTTACATGTAATTACAAATCAAGAATTGGTTGGATGTGGTAATACAATTTTGTAACCATTGCATACAGCATTATCTGTCCATTCTTGATGGCTTACATTAGGATGATACTATTTTTTTTTTTTGGGTCCATGGATGTTACTACATTTATTTATGACTGTCTACAACCACATGACCATAAGTGTGAAAAATGGCCTGAGCCCTCATCCTATGATTGGTCCCTGATACAAACTCATTGAGTTGCTTTTAGAATTTTTAACAGTCAAATGTGATAGTATGCACAATTATACGGATCTATAAAATTATTGGCCAAGAAGAGAATTTGGCAACTTGATCACTAATTATACAGTCAAAGTTGTATGAACTTACCACACCATTATGGAGTAAGTCAAAACTAATTTTGAATAATCCAGTGACCATAACAGAGGAATAGGGGAGGGGGGGAATATAAGTAGAATGAATGCACACACAGCTCAACTATGGGATACTGGACTTGCTGTTAAAAGACACTCTACATCCCATGATGGAAGAACACAGAATCAAGTCACAGGGGTTTCTTTCAGATTAATTTGTCAAGAATAATCTCCAGTGGCTACTAGGCAATGAGTCCAGTAGCCTTGCCAATCTACTTATCCAAAATGGATCTTTAGTGCCAACTACGTGACTAACTTTTGCATTCACTCAGCTAAGTCAAATTACAGAGAGAAGTAGCCAACCAAAATAACATGGACTTCAGTATTCGACATTGGAACAAAATATAGAATCTAAACCCACCCACCCAAAAAAAAAAAAAAAAAAGGGGCCTTGAAAATAATGCAACAAAAATGAAAACCTAGAGGAATTTGCATTGATAAATTAGGCTCTATTACCTTGATCTCGGCATTTGAACCACTTTGGGAGTGGGGGATAATTGATTGAAGAAGAGCAATAAGAGGGGCTATTTCCTTAGAAGATTGAAATCTGCAAAACTTAAGGTGTCAAAGGAAAAGATAAATACAGTAAAAAAAAAGGTGAATGTAGGATCGAAATAATAATACAGTTGAGAGAAAAAAGAAAAGAAAAACATCAATAAACATACTTTGCTAGAAATTTTGGTGCTCCACAGCACTATGTTCCTGGAAATTAGACCCCAACAGATAGTAGAAAAGTAGACATTATCGATTTTTTCATAACATCTGTTAATCTGTAGCAAATTGCTCCCTAATAGCATTATTTCATAACATGCGTATGGGGAACTTAGACCCCAACTGATTTTTCACTGCACTTTCAAGATAGAAGAGTCTGAACACAGTACAAAGGAATGCATTTTGTCATTTCACTAGAAAGCGAAATAGGTTAGTTAATAGCATTTTCATATTTCTTATCTTGCTTTAGTAAAAAAAACCCTTCACTATTAAAATTGAGAAAGTTCCAAAAAGCTAATCCGTGTTTTGAGCCAATCCATAGTAAATTCACTATGTGCTTAGGCACATTTTGATCACCACCACACTTCTTAGCAAAAAGAAGCAGAGAGAGTGACAAATTTTAACTAAAGTTAGCCACGCTATGGGACAGTCTAGCTTGGAGAAATAGATAGAGATTGCGCCGGACATTTGCGGAGCAATTTGTATCCCCACCCTAGACACAAAAGGTTGGACAAACTTGAACAACTGGGGTCCTATGTCCAGACCATGACATGTGGTGTAAAAGTATATCTTTATATTTTCCACCTAAATACAAAACCAGCAGAATCCAGAGTCTGTATCAGAACACACATATGTAGTGTCTAGATGCATGGAAAATTGGAAATAGTACCAAGCTTGGCCTGCTTCCGCTTCTGACATCAATTGGCCCATAAAGGGAAAAATGGGAAATGCAAAATTACACATCAAACAACCCACCAAGAGTAAAAGAAACGAAAATTATTCCAACCACCACTTGAAAATGTACTCCCAGAGTGCTTTAAAGTTTATGTGGTGCTAGTGACTCTGGTGCATTTATGCAAACCGCAATCATAGAGATGACACTTTTGCTTTCAAATGGCCCCATTGTGCCCACCAAATGCCCATTTGAGGCGCCTGCAACTCACTACCATGGAGGTGACATAATCCAGCTGCTCTCTTGGCCATGCAGGTGGAATTAAATTACCAGCTTCTTCAATAATGGAAGGTAAAGTTATACCTTTCACCTTGATTTTTGTAATATATACTACAATTAAAAAATAAAAACATCTCTTATTTTTGTAATATAATCAATCCAAATATTTTCATACATGACCCAACTTATCATTTTTTCCTAATATATAAACAATAGTGATAAGATACACCAGCATTGGTTCAACATACTCAACTCATATTGTTGAAACAGTCCAGATCATATTGTTGGATAGATAATTTAACTATCCAACTTATTTCTTTTTTTGGTTTTGGGTTGTTTTTTAAGTAGCTTGGAGCATGTTATCACTTTTCCAAGCCCTAAACACATTTTGCATCACTCATGTGTAAAGGGCTAAAAGATAAATCAAGCTACTCAAGTTTAAGTCAAAATCATCTCGATGAGAGGTCGTAATATAAACAAGCCAAGTTCTAACTTATTTCTAAACTGATAATTTATCTACTTCACTTGATAAGCTCATTATTACTCTAAATAATTAAATTATTTAAGATTAATTTAATAAAGACCCTTTCGAACTCAACCAATGTAAGAAAAAAAAAACGAGTTAAACTTAAATTCACCTTTAAACTAGTTAATTTATAAAGATAATCCTGAAACAATCTAGTAATCTACGACCAAACTCAACTTAGATTTTTTTTTTTCAAAGCTTACTGGGTACACTTGCTTTATGGAAAAGTGTAAAAGCACATTTTAAGCCCTTCGGTTTTTTACCACCACCCATGTCCTCAAAAGATGAGCGAGGTCTCCCACTGGCCAACACCATTTCCCCAAACCATTCTGCCTAGTAATTCAAGTTCAACAGGGGTAGTTGTGTCATTCCACTTGAATCCAAGCTAACATTTTCCAAGGATTAGGATGATATACAACGCGCCACCACGCGCGTAGTAGTGTATCCACAAATTACATGTTGCAGATGTGGAAAATGTCCACTTTTCAGAGTTCAGCAGAGAAGCTTTTAGTAGCAAAGACAGACATTCATTCATATTCTCCTCTCTGATTAAAAATATAATGAATTCTTCAGATCAATCAACGGTCAAGATTGTAAGACAGCAAGATCTGATGGTAGAGTAACTGTAAGATCAACAGATACATATATAGCACTTGGGACACTAGAAACTCAAAAGGGGTTCAGATCTGTAACAATTGGTTACTAGAATCATGCTCCGTTTGGTTGCTGAGAAAACGGAGGAAAATACGAGAAAACATGGAATAGGCAGATTAATCTTACAACCCATTGAAGTTGAAATAGTTATATGTTAAAAAAAAAAAAAAAAACCATCTTTTTATTTTCTTTACCCTACTCTTTCTCATCAACCAAACAGAGAAAGGAGAAAACGGGGATATACAGTTATGAAACATGAACGCTTACCTTGCCATGCCCATGAAAGACTCATGCAAAAGATATGATCGAAGAAGAAAACATTAAAGCTAACAGGAGAGTCTCAAAAGAACCAAAAGAGCAAAGAAAAAAAATGGATCTTACCCGTGAAATATTGTAATGCAGTATAATAAGCCAAACTAGATTTTCATCTGAGATCTGAGGGAGAAAAGCTCCATCTTCAACAACCCAACTCCATGAGATAAGACAGAAGAAGACCCACAAGCTGGGAAGTCGAAAAAAAAAAAGGTTTGGAATGAAGAGAGTAGGGTGCTACTTATAAATTGACACCTCTTTTTGAAACAGAGGACTAGGCGGTAAAATACCACCACAAAGGCACAAAGCTAGAGAGAGAGAAACAAGTCCACAGAGAGAGAGAGAGAGAGAGAGAGGTTTGAAGTTTGAATTAAAGCCTGGGGAGCGTGACAGTGAGTGAGTGACGAGAATCTGAGAAGGAGTGGGGGGAAGAGGACAAAAGGGTAATTTTAGAAGACACGTACGAATGATGTTATCTTGAAAATCCAACCTGTATCTTGTTCTTTCAACTCTGGTCTTTTTTTTTGTTTTTTTGTCTGTTTTCAAAATTTTTTTGTTTTTTTAAAAGAAGAAAATTATAATTTCAAACACACTTTCCTCTCGTGTTTGGATAGCAGTGCATGCATTTAACCCAACAAAAGATAAAATAATTAAAAAGGGGAAAGGTCCTTGGAAGGGGCGTGGGTTCGGATTCTGTCCACTGTCCTAATCACAAAGCTATTGACTCATTAAACCCCCCCCTGCAATGAAGACAAAATATAAATTTGCGAATCTATACGTATTTCTATGATGTTTCTTGTTTTTGATAGGTTTGATTTTAAAAGTAGGGAGTAAATAGTTCCAAGTACTAAGATGAAATTTTAAACACCAAATGAATAGTCATACTGTTAATAAGCCAATAATCTATATTAAGATAATATTATGAAGTTGGAGAAATTTAATTAAAGTGCCAAACACCCCTTGAAATTAAAGAATGCATATATTGAATGTAAAGTGTAAACCACTTTCACAGGACTGGAGGGTTAAAATAAGAGCTCTCTTATGGCTCCATTTTAACATATTTTTATGATGTGGAAAACTTCAGGGGCTAAATTTTTTGTGATGATTCACATAAGAATCCAAACTAAGGACAAAATTATTCATAAGCAATTCTCAAATCCAATAAAAAAAGCTAAGATTTTATTTTATTTTTTATTTTTTATTTTTTATTTTTTAAATAGAAAAGCTGAGATGCTTGAAAGCTAAAATATTGAGAGACTGTCAAGACCTTATTTTGGCAAACAATTTTGGTTGCCATGGCTAATTTGAAATTAGTGTAAGCACACCCACATAGACTCCACTTTAACACATGTATCTAAGTGAAAGATCTGCATTAATTTAGTTATGAGTCTTATTGATTTGTTTTTAATGACATACATTAAGAGTACGTGTCTGTCTTATAAAACATATTTTTCTTTTTCTAAATTCACTTTCTTCCCTTCACCTCACCTCCACCCCCATCTTTTTAAAAAAAGGAAAAAAAAAAATTAAAGACAAGCATGTGCCTTTTAATATATAGGATTTCAAAAATGATTGAACCGAAAACTTTAAGAAAGTTTTAAGAACAATCATTAAAATCTTTGTAGATTTTTTGTTAGATTATTTATCACATGTGAGAAGGAAGTTGGGTGGTGGAGAAGTTAAACGTTAATTGAACCAAAAAATTATGAATCATTAAATGGGTTGTAATTGGATGTAATTAATTAATCATAGATACCAAAAAGTTACCAATGCATGATCTGACCTTTTTTTTTTTTTTTTTTTTTTTTTTTTGGTTCAAGCATGATCTGACCTTTGACTCTATCCCAATGAACACAATCCTCTTCCAACCGACAGGATGTGATGGTTCATTTAATCACATACCCAACAAATGCCAAAATGCGAACATTTGAAAATATTCATTTGGAATTTATTTTCTTTAAGTTTATTATGTGGTGTGATGCAACACACACTATCTCATGTTTGTCACCAATTATGTTCCTTATAATAATAATAATGTCCTAAGGATGCATGTTAATAAGAACCCTTAATTATTTATGTGCTACCATAATACGGGGGTAGATTTTGGGGGTGATAGCGGCCATGCCCTCCACTCCTTAATATCTTTTTGTAGGGTTTACATTTTCAAGTTCACTGTTAGATTATATGATACTTCCTACCTTACATATATACTCATCAAATATTAAATTAATTAAAAATTAGAAACCATTCCACCCATAAAGTGTTATAATATTAATTATAAAATTTAAAAGGGAAAATTAGGAAGAAGTCCAAATACCTCATTTAGGAGAAACACTTCCATGTAACTGTGATAGGGCCAGGTGGTATCACAAGCCAATAGGGAGCTTGCAAAGTGAGATTGTGGGGCCAAAAATACACTGACAATCCCACTTTGCAAGCCCCCTATTGGCTTGTGATACCACATGACCCGATCACAGTTACATTGAAGTTTTTCTCCTCATTTAGTAAAGCACTATGTCTCTACATGTTTTTTGTTTAGCCTCAAGTTCAACTTTTTCCCAAACGTTGCCATTTGGGCAATGTTTCCAACTGTATAAGACTATATAATTATGTCCTTGCTCTTAACAATCGGAACTTATTCTCTAAAGTCGTGTACATTTTATTTGGGAGAAGTTTCTCTATGCGTTAATCTCCACGATTTTAGTGACAATTATGGAGATTCCAATGATCTTCACCTTCAGCAAAAATTGTAAAGTTTCAAATTTAAATTCTGGTTTAATTGGAGTCACTCTTTAGACGTGACATTAAACCACCACTATGCTACTCTTTACACTAGCATTCTCCCTTTTCCAGTGTTTCCTTATATAACTATTTTTGTGTAACAGACAAAATAATTACATAAGAAACAGAGATTAAAGCACAATGAACAAATAAAGGAATTTTTTCCACTAGAATCAATGTCCAAAAATGACACATCATCAGTTTGTCTAATCCATAAAAGCCCCACATTTTGAATGATCTAGAATATGAATTTTTTTCCTTCTAGAGACAACAGTTACTTCGAAATGTTGAAATTTAAATCTAAAATCACAATCACAACCCACCACAATCACAAACTATTTAAACAAAATAGTTACATCAGGACACAGCTGGTAAAAAAGGGAAAATTTTTTCAACAAATCCAATGTCTAAAACCACCCAATTGAAAACTCATCCAATCCATAAACTTCCACATCTTCAATCATGTAAACTTTAAACCAACAAAACCTTGAAAAACCAAGATTTTGAATCTGTTCGCCATCAATAACAAACCCTAAAAAGATTAAATCTTTTCATCCAAAACAAACCCTAAAACAGTTACACTAAAAATTGGTAGTATAAACCAATACAGATGAAATCTTTCTATTCAGAACAACAAATGAACCCATATAAATATAGTTAACCATGATGAACTCATGTTTTTTTGCCATTTTGCCTATGAATAAGCCACTCCCCCAAAACAATGATCCTTCAGTTTTGTTGATTGCCGACGATCAACAGCGGTACACCTTCTCGCTGAAGAGAAACCTCAACCTTTGTGGCGACAAACTCCCCTTTTTGTTGGTAATTAATTTGCGCATTTACTGTTTTGTGATTTTTTCATATTTTGTGCAGGCGAAATCTCCGAATTTACTGGAGAGTTAATATCCTTCATTTTAAACGGGATCTTATTTCATTGAGGAATCGGGGTCATTTTGGTTTTGTCATCTCTTGTTGGACTTGAGGCTTTATTACTTTTTTAAGTGGGACTTCAACCTATAAAAGTTTGGTAATATAGACCTTCGGTTAAATGCCCCAATTTAAAACAAACATATATGAAATTATAAACGAGACACTTACTTATATCCAATCATTGTAAAATTTAGGGGAAATTGGCGATTAGTCCACTTTTTGGTAAAATATTGGCAATTAATCAAGTAAGAGTTTTTCTAAGTCAATTAATCAAGGAGACTAAACTTATTTATCAATTAGTCACACATTTTTTGAAAATGCCTGGTTTACCCTTATTATTACTAAGGGCACTCCCTTTTTTGTTATTAAGGGCACCCTATGTAACTAACTTAGCCTTTTAGTATTATAATTTTTAAAAGCTTATAACTTACAATAAATATCTATTTACAAAAATTATATTTTTGGAATCTACTCGTCGATATTTTCAAAAAAAGATCCATATTGATTAGGTAATTATTAAAAAAATTAAAATCATAAAATTTTACTACTTGACACAGTCTAATGTAATACTTCATAAAACTATAAAATTTTACTACTTTACGAAGTAGTAAAATTTATAATGAAATAGTAAAATTTTACTACTTTACGAATAAATTTCACTGCGAATTTTACTACTTCGAAAATTAGGTATGCAGGTGTGCGACAAGGACCTGGTTAGTTTCTTGTAAAGATGAAATTACATATTCAAAATAAAAACGTTTTGAAAAATGACTTCTGCTCCTTTTATTCTCCTCTAACTTACCATAGTTGAATGGCTTTTTATATATATTATGATTAATTAATAGGTACACCTTCCTTAGCAAAAGAGAAAAAAAAAAAAAAAAGAAAAGAAAAGTACAATTACCCCACATGATGTGCCAAGAAAGGGCTATAAAGTGCATTTTTTTTCTTATAATATATATATATATATTATAAAACGAAGGGAATTAATAGGCCGCACCTCTCTCAACCATCAATATCTTCCCTTTTCTCCCACAACATCCAAGATGAGTATCAAACCCCCATGGCTTTGCCTGAAAAGTTCGAAACGCACTAAAACCTCCATGGCTTTTGTTTGAGCTATTTTGAATTTTGAGGCATGATCAAATACCCCCATGTGGCCAACTGTAGGTATACAACCTCTCTATCTGCGTGAAGCATAAGCCAACCCTCAAACTGAAGGATTGAAGTGGAAGGATGAAGAAGTTGATGGTCTTTAGGAAATTTGGTTGAACTAAGATAGTACCCAAATCCCGTCGGATAGGGTCGCCTGAGATGGAAAAGGTAGTTGTCAGAGGTTGAATAGTTACGAAAGTGGTCTGAGCTCAATGAAGAGATAGAGTTCACGGGTAGGCTTGGATAAAAATGGCTTTATGGGGGTATTTTTGTCAGATAAGTGCCAGATGGACTACTTGAGTTAAAAAAAAGAGTTGTTTGACTAATTACCAAATAAGTCTTATATCTTGGACTAATGGCCAAATCCCCTTAAAATTTACTATATACGATGTTGTAAAAGGAATATGTAATATAAAAGTGGACTTAGTTGGCAAAAATATGAATCAAATAAAAAGATATTGATGGGTGTAAATATAAATTTTTTTACACTTAGTGCAATATAATTTCATACTTAAATCATCTTTTAAAATCAAATTAAATTGACTCGGGGTGCTCAATTCAATGAGGCAATATTCCAAATGGGCCGGTTTTTTTTTCCAAATTTTGAAACAATAGTCTAAATTCCGAAATAATTAATATGGGTTAGATGACCCGAGGTGTTGACTCTTTGTCTTTGATCCCAATAATGCAATAGATCAAATGGTTATAAATCATTTAATCTTATCCTTTAATTTCCCACATTCGACCGGAATCAATCATGGTTGGTTTCGGACCAACCAAACAATTTAATTAACAATGGTAACTTGCAATTATCCCACAAGAGAAATGTTATTTAAACCTCTAAATATACTATCTATTGGACCCAAACCTTTCTGCATTCACGTGGCATAGAGGACCACTTTGAATGTTCTTCACCCAAAATATACTATTTTGATCTTAGTCTAGCAAGCTACGAGGTCAAGAGAAGGACAAAGAAATATAAATAAAAAATAAATTAGAGAGCTCTAGCTGGGGATGGGTCCAATCCAATATAGTCGGATCTAAAACCATTTAATCTGAATAAGTGTTCCATTGACTGGTTTAATAACACTCGAAATATGTTAAAGATCGTAACTGTAAGAATGAAAAAGAAATATAAAGCTATCAATAGATTTAGATTTTAGAATTTACATCTCAAAAAATAGAAGATCTTAATTCCATCTCTTACTTAATTTTGGAGCCAATCATCACTCGAGTTTATCCTAAGTCGTTTACGGATGGAGATTGGTCGAGTGGACTATAAGACTTAGTGAGACCAAAAATATGGATACCTCAAAATATATATATATATATATATATATATATATATATATATATATATATATATATATATATATATATATATATTGGATTTTGTCCAACATCAAACCCTAACATGTTGGGTTAGAGGGATCGAACTAGGATGGTTTGATGGTTTAGGTGGGTTCTCGGGTTGGGATGAGAATTCTCAGGGTCCAATAATGATCAGGGCGGGATGCACTAAGTTGCATCTATGCGTACGTGCAATCACAAATTTTTTTTTTTTTGAAATTTGGATAAGTAATTTTATTTAAATTTGCTAAAGTGTTTTAGCCCCCGTTGAGAAAAAAGGTTTAATTTTAATTAATTTTGGTTAAATTTTGATTAAATTTACTAATGTACACCACTTTGGTAGATTATAAAATGTTAAGGTATAATTTGTGAATAGGTTATTGTTATGTGCAACCATTGAGAGGGACCTTGTTCCACATCGGGCAAGGGGGTATGTGTTAATAATGATATATAAGTAAGATTCCGTATCTTTAAAAATCACATGAGTTTTTTAAGAATGGTGTACTTGTCAATCTTATATCATATTTCATTACCTCTATTTAGTCATTTCAATGTATAGTTTTATGACTTTCCCCCTTTTTCCCATCTTGTTTGAGACCTTGTCCCACTCAAGGTAAATGAAAATGAGAGTGTTAGAGTAGTATATAAGCATGTTCTGTATTTCTAAAAGTCACTTAGGTATTTTAAATATGGCATGCTTGTCAATTTTTTGTTACTTCACCAGTTTATTCAGTCAAACCAATGTGTGATCTTATATTTATCCCTTCCTTATCTAACTTTTAGCCAAAAAATTAAAAATTAAAAATTATAAAAATTTTAGAAAGGAACTACCAATGAGAAAAATTTCTACATCCGCCCTTTGGTCCAAAGAGAACCTATCAAGGGCTCCCCTGGGTACCATTACAAAATTTTAAAGTTTAAAATTGGTGAGGTGGTCCTTAAGGGTTAGATCATCATTGAATGAAAAGCATGGGGTGTGTAAGGTGGTGGGGGGGAAAGCTGAGTCGTCCATGCCAAGTTGCCAACTGAAGCAGCTGAGTTTTCTTATGGTACTAACCAAGAGACATGGCATGTGAGCTTAAATGTACCCTCATGGCTTTGCCTATATATATATATATATATATCCAACTACTCTCCAGCGCCCAAGCCCTCCCATTATTAAGTTGAGGATCAAATTAAATTTTTACCCAAATGAACGGTGAGGATCGTGATCTCCAATGGCCATGATGAATGCTAAATCGTTACCTACAAGATCTTGAATTATTATCATCGGATATCTTGAGTGATTAAAATGTCCCACTCGAGATTTTCATGACAGCAAAATTTAATGATGGGACCTCCTTCGCTTGATTGTTTGCTTTTCCTTTGGGTGATAATATATTTCTCCCAAAATTTAACACTCGGTATGACTATGAGCTTTCACTTCGGGATGATAAATTGACAGTGATGTGTCGTCAACTTGACATAAAAGTTTTATTATTCCAAAAAAAAAAAGAAAAAAAAAAAGAGTTTAAATAAAAAGAATGCTAGAATTTATATTTTTGCTTGAGCCTTAGATCTATCAATCCATTCCAATTTGACATGACAATTAATGTAGAACGACAATCATAACAAATCAATAAGCTTTTAAATATAAAAGAGTTATAATTTACGTGAAATATTACACCAGTCAATTTGTTGACCTACAACATGCCACTCCAAGTCTCCAACTTTCACGTCAAAACAGAAATAGATGGATATTTGAATTTTGAATGGGTACATATTATTTGTCCCAAGTTATAGGTTCCATCTAATGATGGAACTTAATATTTTGAATTAGGTGCTTGTTGAGATAATTTTGTGCATGATGACCAATGAGGAAGAGTTATGCTGTTATGCATGAAAAAAGCACAACGTGTTTTTATATAAAAAACCTTATCCATATTTCATAAAACTTTGAAGGGTTTAAAATAAGTGTAAGATAAAAAACAAGTATTAAGATGCCAAAAAAGACCCCCTTATATAAACCCAACACCCTACTCTATAGGATAGGTCCTTGTAAACCAAATTTTCAAAAGGGGAGTCAAGATTTGAATAACCATCCCCTCCTTTCAAAGCGAGGAGAGATAAATAAGGCCTGTTCATCACTGAATCTATTCATAAGCATGAAATAGACTTATGATTAATAACGAAAGTTAATTACAATAATGTAGAAGTTGAATTAAATTGAGTGAAAAATAATCAATTCTTATCTTGTTAATTACAACAATGTAGCCGTTGAATTAAATTGGGTGAAAAATAATCACACGACATTTTATTAAGAATGAGGTTTGATAAAAAAATTCGAAGAAGTTAAAACTTATGCAGCAAAACGTTTTGTTAGAATATATATTAAAAGAAAAAAAAAAGGGTGCCCGGTGGGGAAGAAAAATAACAGTTTATGTGTTTAAATAAAATCAAAATTGACATGCGATATGATCAAACAGACACGCTAGGCTACTAGGCAGTTATCGAATATAAGAACATAGCCACTAATCTTAAATAAATGAAATCAGACTACTCCACAGGCCTTGTAGCATGGAGCGTGTGCCTGCTTAAGAAAGGGAAAAATGGCTAAATTTTGGCATGCTCCTTTAGGGGAGAGAGAGAGAGAGAGAGAGAGAGAGAGAGAGAAAACCTAGATTTGATTAAAATAATAAGTGGCTGGGTGAAACTCAGATTTGTGCTAGAAAACAATTTTACTAGTTAAAAATCACGACGGACGAGGGGAACAAAATGTCAACATATGTTGCGAGAAGAGGCCAGATTGTCGATCAGCTTTCCAACTAGTAAGGTAATTCAGTAATTCAGTTATAAACGAGCCAAGTTACGTCCACCTGATAGATCGACTATAATTATGGGACCGAGGGAGTAATAGCCTAAGGAAGATGGATTCATAAAGTATCACCTGACAGAGCGACTAGTTGCTTGAGGAGAGATTCATAAAGCGTCACCTGATAGAGCGATGCCATTCTGTAGCCCAGTTTCTTAGGATCAACCATTCGGTAAGAGTTGCTGAGAGGAATGCTGGCTGGCAACACCACTTAATCCACCCTTACACGGCATCTAGGTGGGTTGTGGTCCTACCATAAAAAAACCCTTCCACACTAGCATGAGTGAAAATAAAAGCTATCGAGGGTGCTGCATTTTCTTAACCAAGTTTGTGGTATATCCAATATATCCTTGAGAGCTCCATCAAATTGACCGTCTCGTGGCAAAGCTGAACAGCAGTTTTGTTAGAATCCGCAACCCTTCCCACTGCATCCTCGACAAAATTGGCCTTCTATGCTCTACGAAATCTTCTTGCTCAAACCTTTGGATATGCTCAAAGCTCCAAGGGTCAATTTCAAATGGACCATGAAAAAGAATCCTTCCATTTCATTTCAGTATTTCACACAAGCAGTAATAATGAGTTCAATTTTTTCCTTCATAGCATTTGAGATCACAGTCTAGTGCCCATCATAAGTTTTGTGTGCGCCACGTGCTATGGATAAAGCAATATAAAGATCTCTTTGTACATGGGAATGAACATACGGTAATCATATCCTACCTAAGAAAGAATCAGATCTAAATGGCTGCATATAGCATAACCTGACAACCTTTCATTCACTACAATCAATTTTCTGTTTTCCTATTATCTCTGTATATCAAGAGAGGGCGAGAGAGAGAGAGAGAGAGAGGGAGATAGAGAGTCATTAGTACCTTGACCTTGGTATTGCCATGCAACTCCCTGAGCATTTGTCATACCTCGTGCCTCAGTTAAGCAAAACAGCAATGGCCCGCATCATCTGTTCGAGAAAGAGAATCATCAGTAACTTGACATTAGAACTATTGCCATGCAACTCCTTGTGCACTTGTCATAGCTCGAGCCTCAGCTAGCGAAACCGCCATGGCTAGCATCATCTGTTCCTCGAAGCTCTCTGGAATAATAGGCCGGCCCGTGACGTTTTGAAAGCTACCCTCAATTTCATCTGGCGGTGGTAATGCAGCAACCCCAGCTTCTTCTATTGTGTCAGAGCTTGTGTAGCTGGTCCCAGCTTCAGCCACCTCAGATCCATGGTCTACACCCCATTCCCCATCATCCCCTGTGACTGCCATCCTGCTGTCAGGTGACACCTCATTTGAGCTCTCTGTAGGAGTATAATTCTCTACATCCTGCACTGCCCCGCTAGAAACCCTGCTACGCCCTGGAAGCATGTTGAATGCAGACATATTTCCATTATAGTTCAAGGAGGATTCTCCGCCTATTTGCTGACGCTCAGCTAGGGCTGCAATTGCACAAGCAAGACCACCAGAAGGGGAGGAGGATGATTCAGCTGGCAGAGCCATCTCCGGTGAGACAAAGCGATCTCCTGTGACATATTGTGCAGAAGGAGCAGCATCACCATACGCTGGATTTCGGCGTTTGCCAGACTCCTGTAATTACAATTTTCATACAGTTCAATATAAATGCAGATCATCTGGAGTATATTGGGAATGTAAAACATATATCGAAACTTCCAATTTCCATACAAAAGGTTAGAATAGAGACGGAGATCAATTTGACAATAATGCAACAATAGGCAGCCCCCAGCCAAAAAAAAAAAAAGAAAGGGAAAGAATAAAAGAATAAAAAAGGCACCAGATTATCTGGTGCATCATTGCTCCTGCTGAGCAAATAGTTTTTTAACGTCTCTATTTAAGAGATCACACTGTTGTGCAATTTTAAATGCCTATATCATCAAGTCACAAATAAAAAACATATTTCTATTTGAAAAGTCTGTCAAAAAAAAGAGAAAAAAAATGAGGATCATGATAATTCAGGCAGAAATTCACTGTCTTTGGGCATCAGAAATTCATTGTCTTTGGGAGTCATCAATTAACATTCAACTAATTTGGCGTTCACATTCTCAGGAAGGGCAATAAAAGACTATGGTAACTTGATTACTTTTACTATGTAATTTATTGGTAGTAAGAGCCAGCCAGACTTTGCATTAGAGATGAAAAGGATCAAACAATAGAGAAATATTAAGAGTTACACTAACAATTCAATGTGAATAACATTATAAAAGTACCATTCACAAAAATCAGAACTACAAGATAATACATGCCAAGCAAAGCTCTGAAAAACAACACTAAATATATAGGTCACATGAGGTACCTCTCCAAGAACAACACCACTAATGACCTACATGCAGAAATTGAAACACACCATTAGTGGTGGTTCCATGGATCAAGACTGCATAAAACCACTTGATATTCAGCTTTTATTCACTATTCACCACCTCATTTTTTACCTTGGAAAATAATGATTGGACTTATCCTCTAATGAGGTGATTGATTTTATTTTACCTTTTTGAACAGGTAAATGTAAAATTATACAAAATAGCAGAAAAAGGGCCGAAGCCCCTGTACACTGGGAGAATACAGGAAAAACTATAAAGCTAAGGAAGACAAAAAAATCCTGAAAAAGTTGCCTGGTTACAAAAATCATCCGACACTCCCCAAGCGAACAGAAACTCAAAAACCTGTCTCCTAACAGAGTGAATAGAACCCTCCTCATTATAAAATGTTCAACCATTCCTTTCATTCCACAAAGCCCAAAAAGCAGAATACGGAACAGGCCTCCAAATAGCTAAAGCCAGGTCTGTTTAAAGATTTGCAACCCCAAGAGTCTATAAACTGAATCACCTATCTTGGCATCACCCACCTAATCCCAAATAATCCCAGACAAGAATCCCGTGTCTCTCTAGCCATCTGACAATGAATAAGTAAATAGTCCACCATCTCCACATCCTTTTTACAAAGGACACACCTGTAAGGAATCTGAAACCCTCTTGAAGATTATCAATGGTCAATCATTTTTCCCAGCAAGCAACCCAGCTAAAAAAGGTTACTTTTGAGGGAATCATATGAAGCCACACATTGGACAGTGGAAGACGATGACCATTAAACCCATCCAAAAAGTTAAAATAGGACTTAACTGAAAACTGCCCATTTCTCCCATTTCGCTATACAATACTGTCATCCCCCCCTGGCTCAATCTTAACAGAATAAATCTTCTCTAAAAAAACCAACACCTCAATTTCTCAATCCTGAAAATTCCACCAAACAACACATCCAAACATGGAGATTTGTCATCCCACCTCAAATAATCTTCTACTCAGGCTTTTTTGTTGACTGCCAGCACAAAAAGAGTAGGGCACTCCTCTCTCAGAGGTCTCTCCCCACACCAAACATCTTCCCAGAATCTAATGGAACCACCCTCCCCAATTTTGAAGCCAAACCCTCTAACAATACCAACAGAAAAAAAAAAAAAAAAAAAACCATTGCTAAACATCCCCAACACCACTTTGCACCACAAAGCTTCCTTCTTGATTGCAAACTTCCAGAACCACTTATCCAACAAGGCGTCATTCATTTCAACCAAGTACCTTAACCCTGACCCCCACCCTTCTTTGGAGAACTGTTCTTATCCCATTCTACATGATACATCTTTCATCATCATCATCTAATCCTGCCCACGGAAAGTCTCTTCGCAACTTTCTAACTGCTTAGCCATAGTCACCGAGATGTGAAATAGGGACAAATAATAGGTAGGCAGGTTTCCCACCCTTCGAAACGCTCTACCTCCAATTCATAAAATGGAGAACCCACCCTACAGCCCAAGTTGGAGGCCAAACTCTCCACATCATTTATTGATAGAAAGTATCTAAGGTGAACAAATTAGACTTCATAGCTCAATAGCACATGTGTGGTTTAGTTGTCCAGAAGGAAAGTCAGCATTCATATTCATCAGTCAAAACTATAAAAGTGATCAGTCAAAAGTATACCCCTTGGGGTTGGGGAAGGGGAAGGGGAAAGGGAGAGGGAGAGATGATGGGAAGATGGAGTGGAGCATAAAATGGATTCACAAAAACACTAAACACCATTTGACCAGAGACTTACAACACCCGCAATGTACAAGTGAAAAAATAACAGGTAGATTGTGGCTTAAAAGGCTGCCCATTTTTTTCAAAAGAATAAAATAATAAAAGTATATTGAATTACTAACAGGTAAATCAGCTTCAAAGACTGCATTTTCAAGGGGAAAAAATGATGACCAGAAGCGTAGGAAAAGTTGTTGGTTTTTTTTTTTTTTTTTTTTTTTGGGAAGCAGAGCTTTAAGCTCAGATCACCTACATTGGTTACACAAACAGAAATGACACCGGATCTAACAATGCAGCTATCCCCACAACCTCCAATTCCTAAAAATGCTTTCCTATCTCTTCCAGTGAAACCATACCTGGAAAAGGAGACCATTATCCACCTGGTACAGCCTTTAGAATCAAAGGCTTTGCATGCTAACCTGTTCACTAGATCATGTATTCAGTTTGACGTAACCCATGACATCTCAAACCTTCTCAATGTTCTTGCCTAGATGAATCAGAAGACTGGGCAATGAATCAGAAAATTGTATAGAAATTCAGCATCTAAATTGATTGGGAAAGGACCATTTTGCTGTAATCAGGTTGTCTACCTACTGAAACACCTCCTCCAACCCCCATGCAGGTGATCCCTGCCAAGATAAAATATAAAAAAACCCACACCCCCTCACCCACACGGCCACTAAACCCAGGAAAAAGTTTTTTCCTAAAGTCAACCAAAGACAGGAGAAAGTTTTTACCAAGGATGAGGCTGGAGCAGTTTATTCTTAACCTAGTAATCAAGTGGATGCTAAATAAGCGATCCAAAAAGCATTCCAACAAGGACATTTAACTGTCATACTAATAGAATGACTGACCGAACTTGAACCTAATCTCTGCCACAGTGACCCACCATGTGTAAGAAGCACCCAAAGAAGAAATAAGATACATATATCCATGTATGTAAACAATTATAATACCTATAGGAAAAATTAAGAAACATATTTTGGACTAGAATTTTATTCCTAAGTTAGCTGATTGGGTGGATTGAAAAAGCTTTTGACACTGATTAGGTGAGAAAGGCAGTTTTTGATTTGGATAGATATATGATACAGTTTTACAATAGGTTTCCCCAAGAATGTTGGGACAAGGAAGGTCTATTGAAACTCTTTGAGGAATTTGATTAAAAATGGGGTGATTTACAAATTCACAAATTCCACATATATAGCATTATAGCTAAGTAACCTTGGAAACCTTAGGCCTATTTGATCGGTTTGCAGCCTTCATAGGATCAATGTGGCAGTTCCTTCAAACAAATATCAAGAGTTCATCAATCTAGAACATTTACCTGAATAGAAAGCCAGATTGCTTCCATGACCATTATTTCCTCAAGATCCAGGTCAAATTCCTCATCCCTGCAATTGAAGTATGTAACTATTAATAAGATAGCACATAAATCAGATTATTTCAACATCTGATAAATTTATAAAACCAGATGTAAAAAGAAATCTGATTATAATAAGCTAATCTTTTCAAACTTATGGCTTGAGGCTTAGCCCTAAATCTAATTATTAGTGTCCAGAAATACTAGTACATTGCACACAAAATTTGGGACAAAAATAATAATAATAATAATGGAGCAAAGGTGTCTATCTCTTCCACTGCAAAAATCAAAGAATATTTACAGATAGTCCAATAGCGGCTTATGGCTAAAGAACTTTGTACAACATTATGACAAGTGCAGATGATAAATATTAGCTAAATCACAGCTGTATAGGTTGTAGGGTATCCATGTTGGTGGAAAACTATTAAGATCTCAAAACTTGATTCAATTCTAAATTGCCTGCCTTCCATTCTTTCTAAGTTTAAGATATCTACCAGTGATTACTAGAGATATTCAAAATGAAGGGAATTAAAATGATAAAATTTAAAATCCCTTTATTTACAAATTTCCCTCGTTGACTTAACTATCCTGCACCTAAGAAATTTAATTGTGGAATTACAAATTTCCTTACTTGCATGCGTCATTCTGTAGGGATGGAATTTAAGTACCTAAAGGACTTTTATCTAATATAACAAATGATATGTTACCTGAAGGACTTTTATCAAATAAAACAAATGATACATGTCCTATTTCAATAATGGTGGATGATGAAAGTTGGGTGGTGGTGGTAACAAATGTTGGCTGATGATAGGTGGGTGGTTGTGATGGTGGTAGTGGTGGTCGGTGGATGGTTATGACAAGTGCTTAGCATGGGTAGTGATGATAACTGGTTAGCAATGTTGGGTGGTGGTGGTTGTGGTGATGGGTGGTCGTGGTGGTGGTGGTGGTGGTGGTGGTGATGAGTGGTTGGTGATGTTGGGGGATGCAGGTGGTATTTTGGGGAGTTGGTGGTGGTGATAATAGGTGGTGGGTGCAGGGTGGGGAGTGAGTAGGGTTATTTGGTCTAAGTTGCCTTTCTGAAATCCCATCTAGAAGGGATTCAAACAAAAACACCAATTAAGGCATTATTTTGAGAAGGGTTTTTGGGCCCCCAAATCCTACTCCCTCCATTCCTATTTTATTGGCCTCTTTTCCTTTTTGGGATGTTCCAAAATAATTGTCCCATTCAAAAAAGTCAATGATTTTTTTTATTTGATTTCCTAGAATACCCTTTCTCATAGGTATTTTATCTTTTTCCAATGTTTTGTACAATTGGGGCCAAAATTGGAATGTTAAAAGATATATGTTGATGTGAAATCATTTAATGGGGTTCCCTAAAAAAGCGTGTTTTTTTTCAAAGAGGATAGTCAATTAGGAATGGAGGGAGTAGGATTTGGGCGAGATAGCTATTTCAGATGCAACATCATTTTATCAATTAAAAACCCTTGAAAACTAGTAAACACATCTGTAATATGGAATTATGGATACATATGAACACATTCTACAAATCCTTTAGCCTTATCTGTACCCCATCCACTGCATTCTTAGAATCCACTTCGGCCTCCGCTCCCATAAATCCTTGGTAACAATACCCCATGCCAACCAGTGATGACAGAACCACAATTTGTACTCTATATAACATGATTGCCCCTCTCTTTTGTAATATAGATTAAGGAGGCTTGTTTTGGTCAATTGGGATTTCGTTGTTGCTTAATTTCTTGATTAAAAAGGTTTTTTCATGGCAAATGAAGGCTTTGATTAAGAAAGGTATAATGTTGTAGAGATTAATTCAAGGGGCAACTAGAATTCCAGAGAATTTTTTAGGGGAAATCTTCATCCAAAATGTTACAGTGATTGAAAGGGTTAATTCCATTCAATGCTTTACTTTATAGTGCTTGTATACTTCTTCTACAAATAAAAATATTATTAATTTATATGGGGGAAAAAGGGAGTGCTAAGAAACAACCCTTAAAGGCCCTAGAAAGTTCTAAAATCTGTGTTAAAACAAAAAATAAAATTAAAAAATAATAATAATAATAATAATAATAGTAGTAGTCTTAGTTGAAAAAAAAAAATTTGAAAAGAAAACAAAAAAAAAAAGCCCCAATTATGTGGTATAAGTGCCCTAAATTTGATAACATAAAAGGTGCATGTCAAAAATAAGGTGAGCAACAAGATGTGAATATGTACCGCATGCAAGGCTCTACTTCTTCTACAAATAAAAATATTATTAATTTATATGGGGGAAAAAGGGAGTGCTAAGAAACAACCCTTAAAGGCCCTAGAAAGTTCTAAAATCTGTGTTAAAACAAAAAATAAAATTAAAAAATAATAATAATAATAATAATAATAGTAGTAGTCTTAGTTGAAAAAAAAAAATTTGAAAAGAAAACAAAAAAAAAAAGCCCCAATTATGTGGTATAAGTGCCCTAAATTTGATAACATAAAAGGTGCATGTCAAAAATAAGGTGAGCAACAAGATGTGAATATGTACCGCATGCAAGGCTCACTATTAAGGTGATGATTTCAAGTGACTTAAGTGGCAGGCTATCCCTCAAGGCATTTCCCTTGAGCCCAACATCAAGTATAGGCCTCAATAGCCTCATTAAATTGTATAAAGGTTGAACTTTGCCTGAAATTGAAACTTAAATCCATTAGTCTGTTCATGTCATCAAGCTGAGAACCAGTTGATTGATATTGTTTCTTGAGACAATCGAGTTTTACTAAAACATGTCTCATAATTGACACAGAACATACGTACAGCACTAGATTAATAAAGATGTATGTGATTTTTATGGTGGGCAAAGGGTTGTGATTTTAGATTTGAAGGGTGCTAAGAGAGTACTAGGGTTTCTAGATGAATTTGGGTTCGAAAGGGTCAATAAAGGTTTAAAGGCAATAATTGGACGGAATTTCAGAAAATAAGTCATTGAAATTTCTGAACAACAATTATTTTAGAATTTAAGATCTTAGGGTAAAGGCTCATGACATTGCAAATTTGCAATAGGGTTAGGGTTATGGGAGTTGGGTTGGAATGGCTGTGGATTAGTCAGAAAACACAGCAAGAATAGAAACTAAAAAAGAGAAGAAGAAGAAGTATAAGTAGAAGAATCTAGGCAAGCATGCCTTCAACAACCAAACTAAAAACACTCAAAATTCGATTAATTAAGCTCCAATTTCTTTTGGGTACAATGTCCCTTATTCATAGCCTCCAGAAAACTTGCTAAGCAAATAAGAACTATAAGACTTAACCAATATTGAAACTAACTAGGTCTTAAATTCTTCTAAAATAGAATGTTTCCGAACTCTTAATGGGATAATTTAAAATTAAGAAAATACTCCAAATTGGCCTCAAATCCTCTTAGAAAATCCAAACAAAATGGAAACTGTATAAAACAAGAAATCTGCAAAAATACCCAAGAAAAAAAAAACAAAACAAAAACAACCTTACCATGATGAGGACTTGATAAAACTAGCAAACTAAGAAACTAAGGACTCAAACAACTACCATGGACACTTTCCTTTGGACCAAAAAGGTTTCTTTGATTGAATTTGACCCACAGTCTTAGTTCTAGGCTACCAAAGGGGATATATTTTCTCTAACCAAGCTATAGCTACCAGTCTACCACAACAAAAACTAGGGTGCAACTTGGGCTGGTTCAAACTGAGAACCAAACCAATCTGGTTTGGTTCGGATCGGATCGGTTTGATTCTGTTAGTGTTTTTAGCTAGGTTCAGTCCAGTTTGGTTTTAAAATTAGTAGAACCTACAAGGTCGGTTCGAGGTTGGTTTTGGTTCTCACTTCTCAGTTTGGGATTGGAACAAACCGAACCAATCCAAGAACCAACCCCCTTATTAAAAAACGAATTAAACCTATTATACACATATATAGAGATAGGATCAAAGTACACCTGGTGTAAAACGTTTTACTCCTACACCCATCAATATAATTTTGTAGGTATCACATTTCGCCAAACCCATTGGATTCGATACTCCTATCATGCACATTATGAATGCCAAATATCAAGTTCAAGTAATATCGGGAAGTGTATGATCAGGAAACTCACATTTCCTATTGTAAATAAAACTATAATTTAGGGAACTTTATGGATGGGATAGTTCCAGTAAAATATTTTTAGTTGTCCAAAAAAGGTTTTTTTTTTTTTTTTTTTTTTTTTTTTGGGGGGGGGGGGGGGGGGGGGGGGGGGGGGGAGGTGGGTGAATATTTGTTATGCAATTTTAAGTAACTATGTAACACCAAGAACCAAACCGAACCACACTGAACTTAATTCGGTTTGATTTTATTCGATTTTATCCAAGGGTCAGTTCAATTCTAGTTTAAGTTTGGCTGTTTGACCATTTAACAGAATAAACCTAGGTCAGTTCGGTTCTGTTTTGGCTCCAAACCAAACCAATTTAGACCCCTATAAAAAACCAGCTCCATAATTAACACTCTTGTGGATACAATTTAAATTTTGACACATTATTTATTTATTAAAAAAAAACAAAACAAATTTTAGCTAAGATGCACAAACACTTCTAAAAAGGAGTTGTGTCCGTATTTGACATGTATCAGACAATGACACCTCTTGGGCACACATTGGACACTTCGCACTTCTCAGTCATGTCCTAACTATATTCATATTAGTACAAAAATACAGAATAGCATTAACAATTTATCTCCCTTTAACCAAGGCAAACTAAATAGAGATGGTTTCAAGGATAACAAACCAATAGCAAGGAGAGGACTTCACAGATGATCTTGTAAAGTCTTGTGACTAAACTATCAGATTTGACATACTTAGAACAACAACCTTGCTCAATTTAGGAAACAACACACTGAAAAGAAGCACAAAGACTCCATGTCCTTGCCAATACTTTTTCGATGTCCCAAGTCATAAACATAACGACATTCCATAATTAATATGGAACACAACTTTTCTTTCATTAAGGACATGAACTTAAAGATGGTAGATGTATATATAATTATATACATTTATATATAGTTCTGACCCTGCAATGTCCATGTCCTAATTTTTCAAACACCAATAACTGGCAGTTCATGTAACTTCTCTAGATCCTATTATTGTGCCAATAAATAAATAAATAAAACCTCTTCTTGACAAATCCAACCTGGAGATATTTTCCACTGGACCTTGAAATACCCTTAAAAGGAATTAAAAATGAATAAATCTTTCCTTAAATTTCGGAATGCAACAAATCCAGTTCCAGACTTCCAGCTAAGAAAGAACACTTCCATTACTTGACATGATTAGTGCAACATAAGTTTTTGAAACAGAGGATCCAAAAACAGGCATTGATTCTCCGCAACCTATCTGCTCATAAGGAAAAAATTCCCTATGGAGAACATTGTTTCATGAGTCTCTTTCTCAAAAGTCAAATTTTATGTACACTATCTCAAACACCGTATTTCCCATCAATTTCTCATAGATTTAAAATGACAAAAAAAGGAAGTTGCATCCATGACATAAAACATAAATAGAGAACAATTATGGCAAAGAACAAAACAGGCAATAATGTAACCTAAGACAAAGGACAAAAACAAAAAGATTAACATCATTCTGATATTTTTCATGAAGTAGGAGATCCCTTCTTATTTTCTTTTTCTTCTTTCTCTATAGTTATTCACTAGTCTATAAAATTATTCATTAATTTATTTGTGGAAGAACCATATGCACACAGAGGAACCAAAGAGAAAAGAGAACATAATAGCAACCCCAACATGTTATTCAGTAGAAAATGACAGAAAATTTGTGCAAGAACATTGAATACCTGTTCTGCCTTGTCTGTAGAGGTGGTCTAATTGTCAATGGAGCTCTGGAATCTTGAGAAGCAACAATTTCCTCACCTTCTACAGGAAACCTAGAGGCTGGTACTGGAGAAAAATAAATAAATAAATAAATAACTAAGGCACGCGCACAGCCACAGCCACAGCCACAAGAAAGGATAAAGGGAATAAAAATTATGTAATCGTTATAAAATCAAAGGACACGTTAATGTACACATGATCACCAGAATTCCAATGAAAGGATACCTGATGTTGAGCTGTATTCGACCTCCCCTGGTACGACCATTCTGCCTGACGAACTTATTTCTAGTCTTTTCTGCATTCTCTCTTCGTCATCCTGAAGCTCTTGCTGCCGCATCCTTATTTTTGCTTCTATAACCCGTTGTTCTTCCTGCACATTTGAAAATATGTAAATGACATGCGAGATCCACATTGTAAACAATATTAGTTTAGCAGTCCCATGAATCAAACAAAGTACGGCAAAGTAGTAAAGAAAATCATACAATTTGCTCGATGCCCTTTTCCTCTTTTGTTTTCACACCCCGGTACTCAACAGCATAATTTGAAGTTTTGCAGAAAGGGCACCTCGTTATGTTAAGAAAGACCATAATATAAAATTTAAATTGCAGAGGGAAAAAATGGCAGCAGTTAAAATGATAAATATAAAGTAATCTAAACTAAACACATAAATTAAAAGAAAAGGATACTGTGTAGGACGAGTTGAATTGGGCGTCTTCATCTGCAAAAAACACTCTGGCGCAAAGAAGAAAATAAAAAAAATCTACATATTCACAACTACACAAATCTCATGTTAAAGAATCTGAATAGTTACCTGTACAAATGCTCTTCATGCAACATCTTGATCGGTTGAGACTTGGATAATACTAAAAGAAGAACAAACAGGGGCCAATAGTTAATATAATTCTTTGTAGAGGAGGTTCGCCTCTTTCATAATTAACATAATTCTTTCTTCCTTATCCAAATGGGGGGAAAAGGCCAATAAGGTACAATTACAAGGTATTACACCACACTTCAAGAAAAAACCAGATTGCAATACCATTCAACAAAAGCCCTAAGGTCTAAATTAAGAAAATTGACTTTCATCAATTCCCAATGAACAAAAAGAGGGTAAAATTTAAAAAGAAAAATACAGACTAACAAGAAAGGCACAATGAAAAAACGGACCAGAAAGCAAATTGGGCATTCTTCAAGATCACAGGTGCATTCTTCATCACCAGGAAAGCAAGGAGCGAGCTTAGATTCAAGTATAAGCTTCCTAAGCTTCTTATGATCGACATCCCTATGCTGGTACAACCCTTGAGGCCTTGTGTATTTCTCATCAACCACTTGTCGCCTCCTTCCCAACTTATTACCCATCCAAAAACCCTTATTCTCTTACTCCTTGAATTAAGAAACCAAATCAACAACCACCACGACAACAAAAACAATCATCCATCACCATATAATTATTGAGTTCTGAGAACAAATAACCCATGTGAATTCGCTCGGATCAGATAGACAACAAACAATTGTACAAATATCGAAAATCCAAACTCTTGTATTACAACAAAATCACCACAATGATTTCAGTTCAATAGATTTGCTGCTGAGTAACTTTGCCCACAATCCTGCAAATCAAGAAAAACAAAAATGTTAACACAAGATGAACTAACCCAAACAAAAACACCTCTAATTAACAGAAAACATTTTTTTTATAAAAAAAAATCCACATATTGCAGAGCACAAAACTGAACTCTGAAATAAAATATTATAGAAAAAAAAATGATTTATAAAATCTAGAAACTCATGTGGACTCCCTCGAATCAAATTGGAAATCGATATTTTTAAACAAAAAACTATCCTCAGATCAACAAAGCCTTAAAGGTAGGCAACGGGATTCCTTCTATAGTTCTATGAAATTCAGTTCTATCAAGGGCCATATCCTCTTCAGCAGGAAACTATACAATATCAAAAAAGCCTAATTCTTGATTACTACAAAATTACAAGCCCAAAACCACTTTCAGCTCAATTGACAGTGAACTCTGAAATCAAGTATTGCAGAAAAATAATTATTTCCGAAATCAACAAAATCATGTGGACTCAGTTAAATTACATCAGCACTCAACGTTTTCAACAGACAATCATACAATATCAAAACCCCTAATTCTTGTATTTCAACCAATATAACCACCACAAAACCACTTTTCAGTTCAATTGACAACAGTTTACTGCAGAAAAACATTGCCACGGTCCTTGTAATCGAGAAAACGGAAGCGATTAATGCAAAACTTGAAATAACAATCTTAATTGCATAACAAAATAATAATTATAATAATAGTAAAATCAAATTCTGCATAAGAAAAATGTAATTTTCCTGATATCTACAAATTTATGTGAACTCGGTCAAATTGAATCACCAATCAACATTTTCAGCAAACAACAATATGTAATCAAAAGCCCTAATTATTGTGAATTACTACAAAATCAACACACCAAAACCGCTTTTCAGCTCAATTGAACAACAATTCCACAGCACAAAAGCATTGCCACACAATTCCGCAGAGCAGGGAACCGCAGAAAAAGGGAACAAAGAGTCTTAATTCCTTCCACGAAACACTTCCAAACAAAAAAAGAGAAAAAAAGAAACCAAAGCATTTCAGGAAAAGCAGACAACAGTGAACTTTACAATCAAATATAGCAATCAAAGTGCTGCATAAAAAAACATCTCCAAAAACAGAAAAAGGGATTCAGAAAAATGAACCGTAAAATCTCGAACGATGGCGAAGTGAGTGGGAAAATATGAGCTTTGAGAGGATGGAGAGAGAGGGGGGAGGAGAGAGAATGCGAGGATAAGTGACTGCAAGAGAATGGAGATCGAGAGATATGCTGAGAAGAAGAGGAACACGATCAGAACTTTCTCTGATAGGTTTCTTCGTCAATTTATTATATGTGTAAAAAAAAAAATGAAAAAATATAAATATATATATATATATATATATATATATATATATATATATATCGACTAGTTTTGCTTTTGTTTCTTTCGGCCTCTGTGCTCAATCCGACGGAAACTTTTATGAGAGAGAGAGAGAGAGAGAGAGAGAGAGAGGAAGGGAGAGGGAGAGAGACAGGAGAGAGAGATTAATGTAGGGAAGCAAGGCACGAAACGGTAGAGTCGTAGCCGAGAAAAGAATCAAGAGATATATAGTGACGAATGCATTCTCCACGCGCGATTTTTGGAGCGTGAAATTTAAATTAGGAAACATATGATTGTGCGTATCAAAATGAGTAAGAATAATGTAAGGGCACCCTCATGCTTTGATATGAGCTCTTCCTTTTGGAGAGAGCTGCTCAAGTGTTGAAGTACGGGATATCCTGAACTATTTTGGACCATCACGATTATCTATGAATAATATGTGCGCAACACGTGTCATATTAGATGATCATGATCATAAAGAATATTCCACATATAATTAAAATTGTTCTCTATGACATTCATAGTTATCTGACAAAAATCAATACATATAGAAGACCTCCTACAAAAATCAATGCATCTAATAAACCTCGAAGCGATCTAACTGCTTTATAACAAAGTTAATAAATACAACCCTTTGATCACGTGCTCTTATTAATTGTAAGGGATGAAAGTAATTTTCAAGTTCCCATACTAAAGAGAAGAAAGAATACTTCTAGTATTACCTAAAGTTGGTTCCATTAAAGTGGGGTATTGAGAGAGGTGAGCAAGATATTACCATAACCTTTATTTTCTTAAAAAAGTGGTCACTCTCTTTTATTATCGCACCAAATAACAACTCCTCCTAAGGCCCCATAAAAAATAAATAAATAAATAAAAATGAGTGAAGCCAATAATAAAATCGAATTGAGGGAAATTTTGAGTAGGAAAAAAATACTATTTAATCAATACTATTTGAATCTGATAGTATCTCGGAGGATTAGTCCTGAGCAAAACCTAAGAACATCTTAGAAAATCCAAAAAAAAAAAAAAATTAAATACAAGTGAAAGTTCAACCACAGAGAAGGCATTAATTAAGTAAAAAATAGTTTAAATTCTGATCAAATTTTAATGTGTATATGACTCGATATTGCATATATGTATCAACAATAGTTGTATTTGTTCATGGTAGCATACTAGTACGATAACATGAGTACCATAATAGCACACAAATATTTTTTCTTTTCTTATGGGATTTCAAACCGGGATTCTTGTCATTTCCCATATCTATAAATGATTCGATACCCACATTGGAAATTCTGTCAAAAACCGAAAATCTCCCAATACGATGTTTTCCATAAAAGATTGCGACGGGTAGCTTGTGCTGCAAATTTCCAAAAGAAGGACAAAGAAAGGGGTGAAAAAAACCAACATGCGCGTGTGCTCACGCTCCATGCTCATGAGTCGGCGTGGAAATTTCTCAAAAGTGGACGATGGCCCATGACATTGGTTTCCTTTGTCCACATTTGCATTAGTTGGACCGTAATAATACCGAAAGCTGTTTTGATTAGTTGACCAAAATCCTTGTTTAACTGTGTAATACAGGGTTTATCTCGTAATCACACTACACTTGTAATCATTATGATCCAACGGTGCCGATTTGACAACCCCATGGAATCCTCGAGTGGGAAACATTTTCTTTTTATTTTGGGTAATGCAATTTTGCAATATTCTAATATATTCTATTTTTTCTAATTAATATTCATTAAGGTCAGAATGATGGGATTTTGGGATTTTTTTTTTGTTTTTTTTTTGCTTTATTGGTGCGAGGGTGGAGATTGGTTCACCAACTTGGTCTAGAAGGGTGATGGGGTTGTAGGGATTTTCACTTTGCTGCCTAATGAAAACCTAACCATGGTGGAAGTGCAGTACCCTTTGTTACCACACCCACTAAGATGGTCTCATTGAGGACAAGATCTTGACATCATGGCCCTCTTTGTTTTCTCTCTGTTTTCAATCTAGTACTTATGCCAGGGGGGATGACCATTATTATTTTATTTTTTTATTGGGGAAATTACCAATGCATAATTAATAATTAATTACTTGTTATTAGGTGTGCTTGCGTAGTAGGATCATATAAGTGGAACAAAAAAAAAAAAAAAAGAAAAGAAAAAAAGTGTGGAATAATGCATTGTATCATCATAAAGAAGCTTTAATTATCTCTTTTTAGCCTAATAAATTTCTTGTTTAACTAAATGTGTTTTTATTAAATTAAATTTTTTTCATTTTTTCTAGTAGATTTTTTTTAATTAAAGTATATGTACAAACAAAACAAACAACCTTAATAACAAATAAACTAAATTTTTTGGGAACTAAAATCTAAAATTTAGCTAACAATAAAACCTAATAGTAATTGACAAATGCCACTAGATTACAATGTCATTGAGCAAGTAAATTTGAATAAGAAATTAGCCTCTTTAGCATTTTCCTTGATATAGTAGAATTTGGATGAAAAAGGGATTTAACTATGATTTTAAAATTTAAAAGAAGAAAGATCTCTAGAAAAACAAACATATCTTTAAAATGTGGCCAGTAAGGCTCACATGATATCTCTTACCTTAATAAAGCAGTAACAATCTAAGCTAATCACTGCAAGTCACAAATGCACAATTGCCAAAACCTCGAAAGAAATGCAAATATAGAAAAAACAAATGTCACTTTAGTCTTTGAGATATGACATGTGAATGAAGCTTATAATTAGTCCTAAGTTTAGTACCATAGTTCAGAATTATAAGTCTCAAGTTCAAGTTTCTATTCTTTTGTTATCAAATGCATTAGTTTGCGGGTGGTTTTTGTATTACCAGGGGATTAGTCCAAGCTCAATGACTTGGAATACCCCTCGTTTGACAAAAAGCAAAAGAAGAAAAATGCTTACAAAAGGGTTGCAAACAAGTCGAGCTGAACTTTGGAGTACTCACGCTTGGCTAGTTAAAAAGCTTGTTCATTAGTAAACAAGCCGAACTTTTGAACGAGCATAAATTTTGAGCTTGATCTCAGCTCATTAAAAATATTCGAGCTCAAGCCGAATTGTCTAGATTTATTTATTTTTGGATAAGTGGTTTAGAATCATCATTCCAAGCATAAATCATAAATAACCCAAAATCAAAACCTCATAAGATCATAACTGTTTTCAATACTATTAAATAAAGAGCTGCAATAAACTTACTAGGATAAGTAGAAGCATCAAGTATCTACTACTAAGGAATAAGTATCTCTTTCATACTAAAATGTACAGTGAGACAATTATTCCCCCTTTCATGACCCCTTAAATGAGCTTAGTAACGAGTTTTTTATCGAGTCCCTAAACAAGCTACTCATCGAGCTCTCAACGAGATTATTCACGAGCCTAAATGAGCTGAGCTTTGATATGCTTAAGCTCGGCTTGTTTACTAAAACGAGCCCAGAATTCAGACTTGAGTTTGACTCGTTTATTAAGTGATCGAGCTCGAGCTGAGTCTTTAACGAGCTTTCTCATAAGCTGTTAATGAGCGACTCAGCTCATTTGCAGCCCTACTTACAATTAATCTTTTACCACGCAGGTTATAATTGACCATGTCAAAAGAAAGGCCCCATTAGTTTTAAATGTGTATCTCACCGGTCATTCTTTTGCTTGTTATTATTAATTTGATATTTAATGAGTGTTTTAATGTTTAATTTTTACTTCTTTTTTTTAAAGCCTCCCTACTGCGTGTAATTCTGCATTTGACATGTATTATCTTCTATGTACTCCACAAGTTTTGGTAGTTAAGAGAAAGTGAGATTAATGGTTTTGGATAAATGACTTCATTTAAGTGGGGGCTGTTTATGGTTAATTTATTATTATCATCAACTCATCTAATCAAACCTGTTTACAAAATTTTCTTGTCTATTAATGCCTATAATTTTAATTTTTCAGTACCATACATAATGAGATTAGTTACAAAATTGTTGGTTATAATGATTCTTTGGGTAAATAGGTCCGGTCGGCCCTTTTTTCTGTGTCTTTCTTTAGGTAATTGTTTTTGTCTTTTCTTTTTTTCTTTTTATTTGTTTTCTCTATTGCAAGAATTCAAACCATGACTCCCTCACTAATTTTTTCTTTTGGGGTTAAATGCAGCAACATTCACATCACTGTATTGGGCGAATTCTATGGTACCCATAAAAAAGAAAGGGGAATTATAGATTTGTCCAGTTAAAGGTGAATAATTACATATCAATACAAATGATTATTAACTACATAGTAGAAGACTATTAACTTAACTAAGAATGACTACTAATTTGTATTGATATGTAATTATTTGCCCATAACCAGACCAATCTTTACTTCCCTCCAAAATGAATTGGGGTACCGTGGCTGAAACTGTAATTGATTAGATTTTACGGTAATCAATTCACATTTTGTGATAACTTGATCACATGTGTGATAACTAATAACTTAATCATATTTTATGATAATTGATCACATTTTGTAATTGATAAAAAAAAATATATATATATATATAGGGAGTAGAAGCACCCATCGTAATGGATCCAACATACAAAGTTAGGCACGAAGACAATATATAGCCGGATTCAGATTTGGTGTAGTTTTGCATTTTAACAGCACCGTGCAGCGACCGTCGGATAAGCGACATGTTGCAAGGAGAAGGTAAGAACGGCTATGATTTGTTTCATTAGTAACCCAAGGTGTTGTGTAGCTCATGAGGCAAATTCTTTTCTTAAATTCCAGCTGTTCCTGCCTTCCCCTTACAACATGTCACACATCCGATGACTATTACATAGTGTAGTTAAAATGCAAAATTACACCAAATCCAAATCCATATATTGCCTGCTTTTTTATTTCGGACATGCGCTGAAGATTGCTGGGGCTATAGCCAATACCTTTTCGAGAATTTGCAATATAAGCTGCACTCACGAAATAAAAAAGCAGGACATCACAAAGTCTCAAATTTATTACTCGATTGATGGGTTTCAACCAATGGATTCTGAATGGTTTTGACCTATTGCAATTCATTCCTTGCAAGTATTGTTTTATCGAGGTTGCATTTTGCACACGGCCAGTCCTTTTCATTCCGAAACGTACATTCTTCTCGTTGCCTTTGTTCTATTGTAATTCCTTTCTTGCAAGTATTGTTCTAATTGCCAAGGTTTTATTTTGGGACGTTGAGATTTTATTTTTATTTTTTTATTATTAACAATTAAAAATATCTCAAATCTTATTCTCGTCGAAATGACTTAATTTTGCTCCAAAATATATAGTTATATTTTAAATCATGCATTAACTTCTGAGATTGTAAAATATAGGAAAAGAGAGAAAATGAGATGGTCCATTACCTATTTCGTAATGGTACTTTAATTATTATTTTTTTTCCGTAGCCTTTTGCATTTGATTTTATAATATTGCTAAAATAAAAATTTGAGGATTATCATATATTTCTCAAACACATTTGGTTCATATGGATATATGATATAGTTTTTCATTAAGGTTTTTACACTTCTCTAGTTTAAACGGGCAAGTAGACTCCCATCATTTTCCCGACAGTCACGTGCTCACCAGCCCCACCCCCACCCCCACCCCCATTACCCTCCCATTAAAGCACTTGCAAAAGCCATTAATCTATCCTTTTCCTCAACTTTAATTTGTAGATGCCGTTATTGCATCTAACCTCCTTTTTTTTTTTTTTTTTTTTTTGGGAGGGGGGGTGGTAATATCTATGGGAAGATAAGTAAAATTACTTTTCTCATTAACAGTGTGAGATGCAATAAGGACATGAGCTTTGGCCCGGGTTGAGTTTCAAATTCGGGATTGCTCAGTCCAAATCAGGTCATCACGTGATGATATAATTATATCAGTACTGTACATTAAGAGTTGTACCTCATGCATTGACCTAATATATCATGTAACTTATTAATGTACGGGGTATAACCCCTAATGCGGATATTGATATAACTTATATCAACACATGCTCACCTAATCATCATCCAGGGATTGATTATCGCAACATCTTAACTTTATTTGCATACCCCATTGATTTTAATTTCTCAAGATTTTAGAAAAATATAAAAGGTTTTTAATGAAGACTTGGCGGACGAAAACATCGTTTTAAACAATTTTGCAAAATAAATTTTTTCAAAATCTTTTTTTTAAGTGGATTTTTTGGGTAAAAATGAAATAGAGACATTAAATGGCCAAAAAATCAACTTAAACAATCAATTTTTAAAAAACTTTTTCCAGTAAAGTTATTCAAAATAATGTTTTATAGTGGATCATATGTGTGACCAATTTTCAAGAAAAACTTTTATGTTTTTCGTAAAACCTTAATAAATACTCCCTAATAATTAGTGGAGAGAACAAATAAAATTAAGGGGTTATAATAACCGCCCGTAATGCTTAAGTTAGGGCCGAATTGAGCCTATAACAGGCCTTGGACCGGGATTGGCCCAATTGGTTCGGGCTTACTCGAAATGGGCCATAGGCCTGTGGGCCAAATTTGCACCCTTAGATTGAGTTGACCTTCAATAACTATTGCAGGGTAAATGAGAGAAAGTTGAAAAATTGAGACACGCACCTAATCTCTCCATATAATAATTCTACAGCAACTCCAGTAGTAGCCGCCAAAGCAAGAGGGTAGGGGTACGTTCAAAATTCTGCTACTTAAATATACGTACTCTTTATAATACTCCTTGTATCCACCGGAATCGTAGCGAGAGCGAGTCTTCATAAGACGATTGTCACGGCTAATGGACTTGACCTTGTGTGATCTACATAAGAACATACATGGCCAGAGCTATTTCTCATTTTACATTTTTTTTTTATTATCCTCCGCCCCAGTCTCTCCTTTCACAAGAGAGACCCAATACTCTTTGACTTTCCAAAAGATGGAACCTTATTAGGGACAATTGTAAGTTGTATTGAATTGAAATATGGTTTATTAAGCGTGCCATGTATGCCAATGTGCTCCTATCACATTGATCATAAACTAGTAGCTAACCATCCTCCTCTTTTTACGAGTTTTTTTTTTTTTTTTTCTTTCTCCCCGGATACAATATACTAGTAGCTAGCCATCTGATCCATAAACACAAAATTAAAGTCCCACAAAAAATAAGTAAGAATAGTATAAAATTGTTGTAAATTAAAGGAAAGTAGTCGTGCTAATGTCAGATTGATTATCAAGTCCTCGAAAGCAGGCTACATATGCTAATATCAGATTACCAAGTCCCCAAGCCAAGCTTCACAATTATTTTATAAAATGATAACAATATTTTACATATAATGAATAAATGAATTTAATGAAACGAGTAGGAACACCCTCCCCCCCCCCCGGCGCCCCCGGGGCGCCCCCCACCAAAAAAAAAAAAGGGGAAAAAAAAAAACCCCCCAAAAAAATGAAAAATAATGAAACTATTAATCGAAGTCTATTCATTTATGTGATTTATTCAGCCCATAGCCTATAGAGTTCATCCATCGGCGGCAATTCCCTGAGCAATCTATCGAACTCCTTGAACGACAAATCTCTTGACAAACGTGAACCGGACTGAATCCCCTCCGACCTAGCCGTCCGGTTGCTAGGAAAGGAGCTTTCCGACATTGGTTCACCCAATACTGTAGAATCCTTGCCGGTAAGCCTTTGAACAACAGACTTGAAACTATTGGAGTCGGTTTCTACGTACTGCGTGTTGATTATCACGATCTTCACCGGATTTCTACTGCCGCCCGACATAAAAAATGAAGAAGAAGCAAATTCTAGCCGATGAGCAAAACTTCAAGACTTCCCTTTTTCTCTTTTTAAACGAACTTTTTGTAGCCAAGTGGTGGTTGCTAGATGTCTGCTGGTTGTGTTATAGTTGAGTTTTGGGCGATGGTGCTTTTATAGTGGAGGATATGAGAGAGGAGTGAATGTGGGTGGGGCTTTTACGGCGTGGAGTTTGACAATTGAAAAAGGGTGCGAAGGAGGGTAGGTGATGAGATAAATGGACCGTTACTGTGTGAGAGGGCAGTCTAGAAGGACCATAGATTGGGTCAAAGGCCGCTGTTGAGGAAGAAATCATCTTCCATTCACGTAACAGGAAGGTACAGATCGATTGAGACTTTGGGACATGCATGGAATGTCAAAAGCATGAGAAAGTCCACGCTTCAATGAGCCATGTGTTGTGCACGCACCTCACATGGACAAGAAAGGGATAAGGCCCTAGGGGGATTGTCAAGTCACATTTTCTCTTTTATATGATGAGATATCATAGATTTTCAGGCCAGTTTGTGTTGATCTTATCAATATGCAACATCATCTTTTGAAAATTCTACCCCATACATGTGTGAGGTTTATTAAGCCTATCATTGTATTATATCTATATATCACGCCCTTAATTAACCAACTCATCAAATATTATCCTTAAGTTAATATGTTAAAGATTAGGAATTATTTCATTGATAAAGCAGCATAAATTGTAGTATTATTTACAAAAAAATAAAAATAAATAAATTTAGGGATGAGATATGTATTAAATCAATATGATATTTGGCATGCATGAATTCTATACAGAAAGACCATATTCAAAAGTGGGCTTAAAAAAAAAAAAAAAAAATCGGATCCTATAAAATAAAAAAATATATTAATGTAAGTAAGAGCAAAATTTTTTACACACCAAATATAATTTAATCCTACCTCCATAGATAAATATATTTATGCGTGCTAAATCACTGATTGAGAATTACAATTTGGTCTCCTCTTTAAAGTTTGAAATCAAATTAATATATCTCATCTCACCCCCTAAAACCTGAAATGTCTCACCAGCAAAGGGCAAGTGCTAGCAACAGTTGATGGGTTAGCGTTGGCCAAAGAAATTTCCCTCCCTCGGTGGGGATTGGGATTGCAAATTGCAATTGTCATGCAGTCAAGGTGAAACAGAAGTCTTTGGTGTATGTATAATACGTACATTTGGGTCTCACACCGTATGACGGTTCAATCGTTGTGGACCGTAGCATCCCTGGCCTTTAAGGTGAAAAATGAAGAGTGCAATTTTAAATGTTGCTTTCAATTTCTAAGCTCTTATCACTTTTCCATAATGTCAATGGTGGGAAAGTTTCAAAATTCAATATATTCTGGAAGTTTGCAGCGACTTTCTTGCATAATGAATTTCACATTAATATTTGAAAATTCAACAAGCGACTCGATAATATAATATATCTTGTTGGGAGTTCGCGAAGGTCGTGATTTTGATTCCATGTGAGTACGTTCTTTTATAATTTGGCAATAAAAAATGAAAAAGAAAAAGTACAAGCAGCTGCCAATCTATTCTTGATATCTTGCTGAGAATTGTATTTACTATCTTCGGGGTGTGTTTTCTTGGGTTGCTTTGCCTGTCTTGATTGGTTGGTATTTTGGAGTGGGTTCTGTTTTGCGTTTGGGGTTATTTATCCCGAGTTTTGTATCCTCTATCTTCCATAAGTAATCCAATCTTGCGAAAATTAACAAAAAATCCATATATATAAGACTTATAGAAGCATAAGTTCATGGTAAACGTATGCAATCATAAATCCATTTTTAAATGAAATACAAGTGCTTAGGTGTAAGTCTTAAGTGCACAAGTTAGTTATACCCCATTTGAAAACATGGTTAGTTTTCATGAAAATTTTTTATGTTTGTAATAAAACCTTAAAAGAGTAAAGTGTAAACTAAGGGAGAGGTGCAAAAGAATTTTTGTGGTGGCAATAGTCGCTCCCATAAAAGTAACTTAATCAAAATATTCCGAAATTAATTCTTTCAATTTTCCTAAAATTGGTCAGATTTTTTTTTTAAAAAGATGAATTTTCTCCTATAAATAACCTCTATTTGATTTAGAGCAATGTTATATAATTCAATTTTTTTAGTCAAATCTACTTGCTTAACTAAAGGGACAACCAGTAGATTTAGGCAAAAAAAAAAAAAAAAAAAAAATTTAACATTCTCCTTTAATTTTGGAACCCTAGATTTGGGATTTCACAATTGTCCCACAAATTGGGGACTTTACCATGAATTCAAAAAGGAAAAGTCAATGAAGGAGACATTTTTTTTCTTTTTTTTGGTTGAATGTGAAGGAGACATTTGCTATACATCTATAGTGCTCTCCCTTAATCCATGCCCATGCAATGATTTCTTTTACATAGGAGGATATAGCGTTGAGGGATGGACTGAGTGGTCATGGGTTTCATATTGGGTTTGAGTGAATGGAATAGGGAGAGAATGGAATGGGATTGGGAATATTTGGCAAAGGGTGGGAATATAAATGAAAAGATTAGGTGGGACTCACTTTTAATGCTTTTATTCTTTAGAGATGGGAATGACCATTATATTCCTCTGGCTTTGAGAATGAATGGCTATTCCATCATTTGAGGGAATACACCCCCACTGGAATGACCATTCAATTTCCTTGAGTTATCAAACAATTAATTTTTTTTAGAATAAAGGAATTATCATTCTATTCCCTTATAGCAAATGCAATCTGTTCAACTCTCACCACTTTTTCTCATGGTCACCCTTTGGATTTTATCTTGTAATATCATGCATGTGAAACGGGGGATTATATGTGCTCAAGAAATTAATCAGGTGTGTTAGCATATTGAAATCTTGTGATATAAAAAAAAAAGAAAGAAAAAGACATACAACAGGATATACTGTGATTTGTGACTTGGCATTAAAAAAAAAATAGGAGACATATTATGTGTAGATCATATGTAGGTTCTACAGAATCTACTGGAAAAAAAAAAAAAAAAATGAAATAGGCTTCAATCTGCATGCATGACAACATCAAACATTCATTTTCTAAATCATTCCAATCATGTTAGATGTTTCCGAAGAAATATATAGTAGAAACAAATCTATATTTATATTTATTTATTATTATATTATATTATACTACCTACAAAAAGCTGAATGTGAGAAAAACTTTTGATTGACTAATATACTCTAATTTTAAATTTTAAGCACACAACTACCCTTCTACATATATAGGAAATATAGGAATATAAAACACATACATAAATAAGAATTCCAAGGAAACTATAATTCGTATAAATAAATAAAACCCAGAATTCATAAAACACATACATAAATAGGAATTCTAAGGAAACTATAATTCGTATAAATAAATAAAACTTAGAATTGCAAGTAAACTCTATTTCATAATATATATCATCTCTCCATTATTAGCGGGATTCTAAATTCTACTTTCTCCATTAATAGTAGTTTCAACCTATTTTAATAGAGCCCTCATCTTCTTTTCTTTCTCGAAATATAGGGTTTTAGGGTTTGTTCTAATTGCTATAGAAAATACTGTTTTCCATGTGCGGCAAGTACTTCATATATTTCTGTAGATTTTGAATCTCCTACCTCTATTCTTGCTGAATGCCTTACCTACAAGATTCCTTACAAATGCAGTTGAGTTCTATTTTAGTTCTATTGGATATTATTACTTTTGAGTATTTTTTTATTTTATGTTTTTGGTGTTAGTTTTTGACAAATCATGATTCACAAATATTTTATGAGGATACCTTTTTTTTTATTTAATTATTTATTTTTGGAGTTGGTTTGTTTTCTCACATAGAACCTTTTATTAAAATATAATATAATAAAATTGAATGAGGTTCCTAGACTATCATAAACTGGCATTAAGAAAACCAAATCCTATATGTAACAATGTTAAAAATTCTACCTTATCTGATCGATAGTTAGAGCATCATCTCAACAAAGGACAACCTAGGAGGATTCCCATGTTTTAGTAAGCACATTTATCATTGAGAAAATTGTAAAAATAAGTATATTTATAATAATTTCATTTAATTTTTTATATTATAAAAAAAAAATTTATAAAAAACCCCAACTTTCCCACTCATAGAATAATATTTTCAATGAGTTGGATGACACATTTATTTTAATTTATTTCTTAATTTTTGAATTTAAACAAGATTTTATTTGTTCAATTTATTTATGAAATAATATATATATGGGTAATGACTAACAGGACGAACCTTTTAGGACCAAAGGCAAGCCGAATTGCCAAAGTGACATACTTGCCCTTCTACCAATAAAACCCACAATCACGGTAATACCAATACCAAATTGCAAAAATACAAAGTTGCCCTCATCATAAATTACGGAGAATCCCACCCCATTTCCCCTTTCCTTTACAAAAATATCTCTTTCTCTCTCTACTTTATCTCCAAGCATCATACGGATCTCTCTCCATCCCCTTCTTCTAGAAATCTCTCTTACTTTCTCTTATACCTTCCACACAACACCGGCTCTCTTCTACCCCCTTTAAAGCACCAAGTCACCGTCAATACCCAACAGTCCGCCATTAGAGCTTCAGCAACTGCAACTCGCTCATAACTCCTCCTTGTTTTCTCGTCACACAACAACGCCCGCAAGTGATGGTTGAAGGTCCTGATAGTGCAACTCAAGCTTGTTGTGTGAAGTTAGAGCCCATTTGGTCGACACTGGAGGCTTGGCAAGAGTGTCGCTGGAGGTACTCATTATTGTGGTTTGATAAAGGCATGATCTTTTGCTTTTTGTTCTTCATTTTTTTTTCCTGTTTTTTTAGATAATTATCTCTAAACTCAAGATAATTATCCTTAAACACAAGATAATTATCTAGAACTTCAGATAATAAGATCAAACCAGTAGGGTCACAATCGACTGGTTGTACTAAACCAGTCAAGATAATTTTTTTCTCGGTTCTTCAGATCAATTTTATAAGTTCTTCAGATAATTATCCTAGTTCTTCAAATAGTTATCTTGAGTTTCACAAATCATGATAATTATCTCAATTTTATAAGATAATTATATCGGTTCTTCAGATAATTATCCTGGGTCTTCAAATAGTTATCTTGAGTTTCCAATTTTTTTGTGAGTGATCAAAGTTCTTGATTTTAAAAAGTTAAAAGTTAAAATATCAAGATTATTATTCTTTACTCCTGGTTGTATGAACTTATGTTTTAAATTAATGATTTTATCTTGATATTTATCTTTTTATTTTTATCTTGAATTTCCTTGTAGCTTTTCTTTCCTTTTTTTCCTGGTTTGAATCAAGTGGTTGATTTGATTTTGCAAACTCAAAGTCAGTGTGGAAATCTCATTTTTTGATTTGGGTGTGATTTTCGGTTGATTCCAATTTGTGTGATGGGTATTTTCGGCATTACCTATTTAGGTAGTTTTTGAACTAACCAATCAACTTCAAGGTTGGCAGTCGTCCTACAGTTTCGTCCCCTAATAGTGTCCTATGTATCACTACTCTATATATATTTTTAAATTTAAATTATTACTCTTTGAAATAAGTACATGACTAGGTTAGTTGCCAAACAAGTTCGAAAAAAAGGGTTAAACTATTTAGCTTTTTCCTTATAATAATAAAATATATATACACACACGGACAGAGCCATGATAAAACATCCTTTTAATAGGCAAGTGTACAACTGAAATTTACATATATTTTAGGTATTTATTTAAGTTATTGATGACACATTTAATTAATTTATTAGTGTTGGCATTGATTATTATTATTTTTTTTTCCATCACAAAAATCTCTTCTTGAAAAGACAATTTATATGGTCTACTTCAGGCCCGTTTGGTAATGCGGTGCGTTAGCACTTATGCACTTTTTTATGAATAGAAGTGCTTTTAATGTGTTTGGCATGCACAGAAATCCGCGTTAGGCAAAAGAGGAAAACAAGCTTAAAGCCCTTTCACTAAAAGTGACGGTACTGATGCTTTTTGCAAAAGAGGATGCAACCTCTTCTCAGGAAGAGGTTTTGCTAGTTTAATGAATTTTTTGAATAGACCATTTTGCCCATGTTAACATTTCCAAAAGACAATCAAGCCTATGAATCAAATGGTGTTCTGTAAACCCTACCTTTATATTACTCATAAATGAGGAGCCTCAAAACACAGCCACAAGAATTGTCTCCAACTTCAAGGTATTTCTCAACTCTATCTGACATGTACTTTTGAGTTCCAAAAATAATTTATGTGTACATATATATATTTAAATTATATGTTTGTAGTGTTATACGGAATATTATATTGTTAGAACAATGTACAAAAGACAAGGGCAACTCTCTGCCAATTGAAGAACCCATAATATACAACACGTGAAAGTGTTCACTAAAAATAACATATTAACACAACACAACTTTTATTATCTGGGTTTAAATTAAGATACAGAAAACATTTACATGGAGGTGAGATTAATGAAATTAACACCATTAATCTCTAAGCAATTGGATTTTGTTATTATATACAGGATTTTTAAAACTAAAATAAAATGCTAGAAATTTTGATTGCTCTTCACAAAGAATACATCAATGGGGAGATGTTTGCCTTCTTTAGGAGCTGACTTCTGCTTACGTTCGCTTTGGCTCCCAACGTGGTCCTTCTGGATAAACCTGACCACATTTCAAATTGTCAAATTAAAAGCAGAATTATAAGAGAAACAAAAGGGGAAAAAATGAATAGGAAGAAAGGAAAATTGGTAAGTCAGTCATGGATACTGAGAATCTCTTAGAAGGGTGACATACATACCAAAGGAAAAATGATGCCACCAACAAGATGATTAGTAAAATACTAAAATTGTCTTCGATATGTGTAATGAAATTGATTTAACTTATGACACATTTGAACATGCCATAAACACAAAACAGTTATGCCAAAGTTGCAGTAGCACAATGATATAGGCAAAGCATCTAAAAGGGTGGGGGTGGCGCCAGTAATTCATTTCTTAAAAAGACCAAAAAAATTAAAATTGGTTCTATTTTGTTTTCTATAGCATCTAAGGACACATCATGCATCACTTCCAAAATTGGAGCTATGTAAAAAAAGTGAAGCAATGACACCACACTAGATCTATAAATGCATGCTCTTGGTTCTGATTTTTTTTTTCTTTTTTCTTTATTTTTTATGTCATTATTTTTATATTTGAATATAGAGAGATGGAAAGCAATGGAAACATTGGTTCGTCAAGGGACAAGGGTAATAAACCAAAGGCAACATGGGAGGGAACAAAAACTTTATGGTTTATAGATATTTGTGTAGATGCTGTACGAGCTGGTTATAGGCTCACATCTCATTTCAGCAGGGAAGGGTGGAATATTGTTATTAAAAAATTAGCTGAAAAGACAGGAAGAACTTATGATCAGAAGTAGGTGAAAAATCGTTGGGATAATTTGAAGAAGGAGTGGCAAATTTGGGATAAATTAGTGGGCCATGAAACTGGACTTGGTTGGAATTATACTAAACAAACAGTTGATGCAACACTTAAATGGTGGGATAGGAAAATTCAGGTTTGCAAATATAGGTTTAATTTTTTTTTATTATAATGATTTACCTTTATAGTTAATTTACTAACTAGTTGAATTATTGTATATATAGCAAATCCCAAAGGCAGCAAAATTTCAAAAAAAAGGATTAAAGCACTGCTTCAAGTTAGATAAGCGATTCCGAGATATAGCAGTCACTGGGGTAAGAGCTTGGGCACCTTCCTCTGGCGTACTACCCCCACGTCATAGTGGACCTTCCATAGGTGGGGATCTTCTTGAAGAAGATCATGATGATGTAGAAGGAGAATATAAAGAGTCTTTGGGATTAGAAAACATTGCTGCAAACAATGATGTTGGAAATGTTACACAACTGCATAAGAGGATAGTTGAAGTTTTTAAGCCTATATAAGAAAAACAAAAAAAGAAGGTCTTAGCTGCAGTAAAGTTGTCGAAATAGCTTGACCGCATTTGTCATACTGTGGAGAATAAAGCTACAGTTACTTGAAATAACCAAGTAGGGAGCACCATAAAGGATTGTATTGAGATGATGACTGCAATTCCAGAAGTCAATCAGGAGGGGGGGGCGAGCTATTCATGCTTGGGACGTGATTATTTGTGAATCAAAACAATAGGGAGATGTTTGTTGCATTGAACGACCCCGACTTGCAACTTGCATGGCTGAAACAAGAACAACTTCGAGAAACCCCTATTGCACCGGTACCCACTGTTTAGGATTTCTATTATTATAATTTGCGAACTTCCCTGTAATTATGTTTTCTTTCATGGTGTAGATGAACGCCTTATTTTATTTTATCAGTTTTTGACTTTGGAGATCTTATGATTGCAATGAATATTACTCTACGAATTTGAATTCCATATATTATCGCATATTTGTTTGATGGTCTTTTTAGTAGTTTGATATTATTGAATGATTTTATGGATATTACTATGTTGGTTGTCACAACATGTATCTTGTTCCATGTTAGTAATTCATTTTCATAGTTGCAGTTACTTTACGGATCGAAATGAAGATATTAAAAGAGATGAGGACTTTCATGCACTTATAGAGGCCGGTTGTACTGCAGCAGTTTTATATTTCAACAATTTCATATCTAAGGAACTATGTAGGGATTCTACATATAGTGGGAGAAAGTTTCTCACGGATATTATGAATGGAAATGATACGCGCAGTCATGAACAATTTAGAATGGAAAAGCACGTATTTAAGAGCTTTTGTAAAACTTTGAAAGATAACTATGTAGGTGTGGATGAGCAAGTAGCAATGTTTCTCAACGTATTTGGGTATAATTTGGGAAATAGGATGATTCAAGAACGATTCCAACGTTCAGGTGAAATGGTCTCTAGGCATTTTCATGCAGTTTTAAAAGCTGTCATGCGTTTATCCATGGACATAATAAAACCGCCCACTTCGTATAATGAGGTTTGAAAATACATTCTACAGAATCTTAAATACTAGCTACATTTTCAGGTAATAGGGTATTTCCGTATGATATTTTATTTTGCAATATTTATACTTTTAATTAGTTAGCTCATATTGATAGAAAATATTAAAACAAATAATATTAAACTAACCGGAAGCGAAAATAAGATGAATCGGATCTATATGACATGGCAAATCATATATAATTGAATAAATAATCTATACATACCGGTAAAAGTCGAAAACGTAATCACTATAAAGATGCTTCTACCTGCAAAAATAGAAAACCACGACGGTCGTGGTACTACACCCAGCCTTCCTAACTTCTGGATGATAGGGTTTCAAAACACAATGAAATATATAGGCGGCTGGGTGACAACCACTAACCCTAAGTTTCCAAATCCAACTAGGACTTAACCTATCATAAATCCTATAGGTCAAGACACATAGAATCAAATCACCACATTTACTAAAACCCTACTAATATTACCAAATTACATTCGATCAAACGGTCAAAACATATTCACTGTAATTGACAAAAAACCATTCGATCTATGGGTCCCATTTTTACAAGATCATCACAATTAACTCAGAACTTAATCTAAATAAAATATAAGCTGTAGAATCCAAAAAATTCTTACATTCTTCCACTTGGACCATAGCGAAAGATTTTAAAATTTGAAAACAAAGTCTGAGTTAATAACAAAATTTAAAAGTCGAGTGGCCACTCATTAATTTGAAAAACAAATGATGATCTTATTTAAGTTGCCCAAACATTTAGTAATATAAGAGTTTATAAAACAAAACTTATTTACAATGATTTGATAGACACCCAATCAGGAAGGGCGTACACATTTACGCAATACTGGCCTATTACCAAGGTCAAAGTATCTACAAAATCATCATATTTAAGTAACAAAATGTGGAGATATGTGTCTAATGGGACAAGACATGTAACAAAGTATAGTGAAAGAACAAACAAGCCTTTCCCATGAACGGTCATCGAAACTTCATGTGCACCGAAAACAAAAGCACATGTCACCTGGTTCCAAAATATGATTGGGACATATCATAACGAATGTGCAAACAAAATCCAGATGAGAGCACTTCAGATGATTTCCAATCATCCGGAATTCCCAAGTTAGTTTAAGAGTTCTAAGTCCCCAAAAGTGAGCGTATAAAATCGAATCTCACATATATTTCAATAAGAACTCTAAGGAACCAAAACTCTCAATTTGAGAGAAAACAAATACGAATCCAAATAGACCAACGCGGAAATAGATTTTCACTAATCAAACTAATAGTAACATAATACAAAATTATGACGAGAAGTAAATGTAATTTTCAATAAAACTTTTCCAACATAAGATAATAATAATAATCAAATGATCTATAACAAAAAATTCTAATTTTGGGTGCTCCCACAAACTAAATGTACTAAATACAATTAAGTATTTATCAACATGATGTGTAGATAAATTTAATTCAAAATGCACACTAATCCATAAAATAATTGAATAGCATTCAAATGTGCACGAACAAAACTATTCTAAAATAGTTATGGATAGCAGAACAAAAAATCACAAGCACTTGCTAGTAATGATTTAAAACAAAATTGAGCGTATATATAAAACAAAATAATCTCTTGCAAAAACTCCCATTGAGAAAAAAACATTCATAAGATGAAAAATGTTTATAAATAGTGGGCTAGATACAAACACGTGAATAAGGGACACATAAGAGTATCACAAAATGACCATTAAATCTAAGCCAAAAGAATTTATTTGAAATGACAAAAAATAAATTGATGTTCATAAATGGTCATTCAAATTTGTGTATCTAGAAAAATCCAAAATATTTCAATACAAACTAATAGTTTACTATATCTAAAAATATTGGATTTTCTTTATCTCAAAATTTATAAACTTTAAATATACTCAAAACGTCAAGCAAATGAATTTATTACCAAATAAATATAAACCCGAGATTATAATCAAATAGAGTTCTTCAAAAATTATGTGATGAATTCAAAATTGGGCAAATGGTTTCACCAACAGAACTTCCAAAAAGAACTCATCAAAGTGTACAATATTGTCCCAAAATTGCAAGAAAATTATATAAGGCCCCAAAAATATTGTGCTTGTGAGTTTCTAGATAAATTATATTTGATCTCATTCTAAAAATTTATATCTATAATCATGAAATAGAAAACAAGAGATCAATTTTAAATTTTGAAATTCTTCTATAGCTTTAATCTTAAAACAACCAATTTCTTAACAGCTATAGAATTAGAATTTGTTTCACTATTAATATGGCATATTCAAAATAAATTATAAAAGAATGGGAGCAAATTAAATATGCCAAAAAACGAACATGGATAATATAATACTAAGCATATGTAAATGCAATAACATCCACAAAAAATTTGATCTTTGGGGTAGACCAAATTCTAAATTATTTGCAATTCAAGATTCCTCCTTTGGGTCGAAATCATGAACCAAATAACGAAGCGACTTTATCGCAAGATCAAGGCAAGTTTCCTACACATAGTGTCTTATCATTCTCAATGCCTTTAGGTCATATGTTGAAATCAATTTCACACATGCATATTTCACTTCATTGCCCGTTCCAACCGTGTTACCATAAATGACAAAGCCTTTGGGTCATATATCAAAAATGGACACGATCTTACGCAACGTAACATCATGACATTCAAAAGTAACACAAACTCAACATAAACATATTGAACAAAATACTAATGAGCCCTCTACTAATAGTTATAGAGATTTTTCGTCTACTTTGGCAGTTCGATAGTCTCATACAAGTATTAGCACAAGTTTCACAATATATCATGATGCAACAATACCAATAGTCATACCTTCCCCATAAGAGACTACTAGTCAAAACATAAATTAATATAGGCTAACATAATAATTCTCTATAAAGATCACCAATAAATTGATTCAAACATATAATAATTTTGAAATAACAAATGAGAATGAATAAAAATATGTTCTGAATCAATTGACAAAACGGAAACCAAAATTCCAAAATATCAAAAGCCCAATAAATTCAATAGTTCAACACTAATTTATTTCCTCGAGCAAAAATGAGACCAATTCACAAGTGACTAATAAATATGTTTTATTACCGAACTAGTGTCAACTTAAAAAAATACGTAAAAAATTTTATAATTCACACTTATAAAATTTGACATCTCATAAAAATTATATTTTCAAAAACTTAAATCAAATATTAAGAGGAAATAACATACATCCACTGACAATTTTCAAAACCTCATTGAAAACAAATAACTGTGCGGACCCCATTAGTAGGATTACCCAAGCACGTGTAGCAAGCTGAAGGCATGAGCACAATTCTTCTTCTTGACTTTTAAAACTAACAACCATAGTTTTGGAATAGTTCAAAAAATTGGGTCACAAATGCAAAACACTTTGGGAATAACAAATTGGATCAACAGGTCCAATAAAAAAAAAAAAATAATAATAATAAATGGAGCCTTTTCCTCTTTATGTTAATTTGTGTTTCTATAAAGGTGCATGGGTTTCTCACAAATTCTTCAATATATTGCTTTCAAGGCATCTTACAACCACAAGACTAATCATAATTGGCTACTAACAACCTCAAAAGAAAACACCCAAACAGCCCAAATAGTGTCGGTGCCAAACCAATAACAATCCATCACCGATCGAAATCAATTCTAGAAGATAGATCAAAATTGCGCTTTTGGCTTTCTAAAAGTTAAGGTTTAAAAAAAACCTTCAAACAATTTTCAGAGGAATATAACAAAAAGAAAATTGCGAAACCAATGCGGTATCAATATGATGTCGAAAACAAATTAAAATTAAGGAATTTTGCAAATAATCTAACGATTCAGTGATCACCAAAACCACATAGATTTGAACCGTGGCTCTGATACCACATGATAGAAAATATTAAAACAAATAATATTAGACTAACCGGAAGCGAAAATAAGATGAATCGGATCTATATGATATGGCAAATCATAATTGAATAAATAATCTATACTTATAAGCACAAAATATTCATTGAAATTACTCCCTAATTTATATTTTCTAGTTATTTTATTATATTTAATTTTGTGTGTTTAAAGTGTTCTTAATTTATTGCAGGGCTGTTGAGTTTATACCAGAAAAGATGACAATCAGGACTACTTAAGCTAATAAATGCAACTTGAAATGGGTTTCTCACCTACCTAAAATTTCATGGAGCTGCAACAAGAGTTGGGTCAACAGTTTTGAAGATTTGAGCAGCTGAAATTCAAAGTTAGGCAAAGAAATTCATGATCCCAAAATCAGCAGCAAATCTGGACAGATTGACCAAGTTTTGGTAATCTGGCCATAACTTGTGATTCCCATATCCGATTTGGGTGAAATTTGTGGCTCTAGAAAGAGGACTTAAAGCGCTACAATTGTTTAGTTTATGGCATTTCCTGATTCAAACGTCTTCCAAGTCAAAAATGAGCTGGAAGTGGACTTATTTGCAAAAATCTGAATCTGGCAGCATTTGTCAAAGTGAGAACATGGGCATCCAAGAATTCAAAGAAAGTGGGCATTGCTTTTAACTTGTGGGATCAGCTGGATCCTTCCCCCATCTCTTATAAATACCAAGGGAATTCACATAACAAAAGGAGAAAAGGAGAGAAAAAAGAGGAGGAGGTACAAAGGTGGCAAAGGGGAGAGACTAGTTCTTGGTTATCTAGATGGCCAACTAATCTCTGTCTTAGGGGGTAGATGAAGCCCTAATCAAGTATTGTGTATTTTATTGTATTGTGTTGTTGATTTGATTATTTGTGTATGAGGATTGCATAACTAGGAGGATTGTATTATTGATACAATTGGTTTTAGTGTTTTTATCTCAAATTGTGTTTAATTTCCGTGATTTTAAATACAATGGTTATGCAATGGTTTTCACTGTATATATATTTGGAGATTAAGATGATTCATGCTTAGACAAGATGAGTCGTGCTCACAAATTAAGTTTAGAGTAGAGTAGGTGAGACGGTTCATGCTATATCTTTGATGAGTTATGCCTAATTTACAAATATATAAACCTTTCTTGATGATGTCATTAGGCTTGTAGCTACAATGAGTCTTGCTCATACCAAATAATAACTTCTTGAAACACGTCATAATAAGAGCATTTTTATACAAGATTAGTGGTGAATTCAAGACCCTAAGTATTTCTTTTCTTGAAGAAAATATAAATTTATTTTACTTGCATTCCATAGAGTTCAAAACTACAAAAATCATCTTTGTGAATTATTTTAGTATTCAGTTTTCAAAATTAAAATAATCCCAGTACAGATCCTGTGGTACGACACCCGTACTACCACTATATACAAATTTTTTGCATCCTACGGGTAATTGATTTTAACACGATCATATAGATACCGGTAAAAGTCGAAAACGTAATCACTATAAAGATGCTTCTACCTGCAAGAATAGAAAACCACGATGGCCGTGGTACTACACCCAGCCTTCCTAACTTCTGGATGATAGGGTTCCAAAACACAATGAAATATATAGGCAGCTGGGTGACAACCACTAACCCTAAGTTTCCAAATCCAACTAGGACTTCACCTATCATAAGTCCTATGGGTCAAGACACATAGAATCAAATCACCACATTTACTAAAACCCTACTAATATTACCAAATACATTCGATCAAACGGTCAAAACATATTCACTGTAATTGACAAAAAACCATTCGATCTATAGGTCCCACTTTTACAAGATCATCACAATTAACTCAGAACTTAATCTAAATAAAATATAAGCTATAGAGTCCAAAAAATTCTTACACATATAGAATAAATAATATATTTTTTTTTATTAAGACTGCGTCGGAGCAATTGATCGATGGGACCCACGTTCAAGCAGTCCTTCCAATAGACAAGCAAGTTCCATATATTGGTCGGAAGGGATATTGTACCCAAAATGTGATGGCAGCTTGCTCATTTGACATGTGCTTCACATTTGTTTGGATTAGTTGGGAGGGTGCAGCTCATGACACTCGTATTTTTTTAGAAGCCCTTCGTATATAGGCCAGATTTGAATTTTCCTAAACCTATTGGGAGTGCTTTTTTTTTTCTTTCGATTTTATTTTGTGACTTACTCTTCATATTTGAAACTCATGAATCTTTATCAACAATTCCGGGAGAATATTACCTTGTTGATGCGGGGTATCCCAATATGAAAGGATATTTAGCACCATATAAAGGAGAACGATACCACCTCCCAAATTTTCGTCAGGGTAGTCAAGCGAGGGGACCACGAGAGTTATTTAACCAAGCGCACTTATCGTTAAGAAGTGTAATTGAGTGTTTCTTTGGTGTTTTGAAAGCTAGATGGCAAATTCTATCCAAAATGCATCCCTATGAATATGATATACACAAGTGGACATTGTTGTTGCATCAATGGCTTTACACAGTTTTATAAGGCGGAAGCAATTGCTGATGAAGAGTTTCGTGTATATGACGAAAATCAAGATTATGTACCTCTTCGAGTATCAAAAATTAACTTGTTTGGAAATGATGTGGAAGATGACAATGAAATGGGAGCAGTGCATGATTCTATTGCTAGTCAGATTAGGGGCTAAATGTTTGGTGTGCGATTCTTTTTAGGCATCCATTTTTTTTAAAGTTAGTTTATTTGATGTTGGTGATTTTAGACACATTTATATTATTGATGTTAGTGACTTTTTATAATTCTATACTTTTGATGGTGTTTGTAACATTGATATTTTCGAACACCTTATATTAATGACACCAATGTGGATTTGAAAAAACTTACATGTAGATATCTCGTATTTATTTGTAAGCAAATTAATGTGAAGAATTGTCAAATTTTGAGTGATTCAGTAGTGTGATACAAAAGGGCATTATAGTCAAATTCAGGGTTAGAAGTGCTTCAACAATGATGGTTACCAAACAGATAAAAAGCACTTTTTGCATTAGAAGCTCTTCTATGTGCTCAACAGCCAAACACTATCAAACTTCTTTACTATTACCTCTTCTTTACATAGATCTTTTCAAAAAAACACTTCGTTACAAGTTACAGCTGCGCCAAACGGGCCCGAATATAAATTCATATACTATTGATGGAATATTTATTTTACAATATAAAAATATTCACGTGCAACGTACGTGTGCACCAACTAGTCTATATAACAAGACGGTGATCGAATTCAGCTAGGGATGGTGTGTAGCGTGTTACCTTCTAAGCTTGGTTGGCTGGACTGGAAGTTGATTGATGGGGAGAATGGCATTCTAGGGTTTGGGGTAAATGAGTGGCAACTCAAATGGCACCTGGTAAGTTGGGGATATGATAGGTTACGCTGTTTGGGGTTCAAGTGTTCAACTCCCCTGCAATGTTAAAAAAAAAAAAAGGTGTTCAACTCCCCTGCAATGTAAAAAAAAAAAATTAAAAAAAAAAAACCAAAAAGGAAATAGATAGGAAAAATGCTTACATGCCTTAGGATAGAGCACTGCGTCAAGTGAAATTATTGACAAATAAGTTAAGAAGTTTAACATAATTCAATTTAAAGATGAATTTACTTAACCCAAAATCTTAAATGCCTAATATGTGAATGGAATAATTCCAGCATTTTTCTATTAATTTTTTTTTAAAAAATATATATATATATATATAGAGAGAGAGAGAGAGAGAGAGAGAGAGAGAGAAACGTCTAGGGTACCATTCCGTACAATAGAAGTCCCTCGACCATATATAGAAGAAAATTAAGTCAAGTGTGTAATTTTATATTGGAAGTCAACATTAACAATACGGAGAAGAAGCTTTGATTGAAGGAGTACATATCGCTTTTTATCTTTTTGTGTGTGCGTGTTTTGATCTTGGACTATATTGTTTATATAATTTACAACAACAAAAAGAAAAAAAAAATGGAAAAAGAAAAGAAGGTAAAGCAAAGGTGGCGGTTAATTTTTATATGGATGAAGTCAACATTAATTAACAATAGACCTAGAAGAAGCTTTGATAGAAGAATAACCCATCTAGAAATTCTTTTTGTTGTTTTGGATTTTTTTTTTTATTACTTTGTAATTTATTTTGATAATGTTATTTTGTACTCTCGATTATAAAATTTAAAAGCAAAGCTGACAGTCCATTTTTACAATGACATTGAAACATGTTTACATTTTTTTTTTTTTTTTGTTGGGTTTGACGGTCAGGATGTTCAAGTCAGTTTGTGCGCATCTCAACTAAATATCTTCGGCCGATCTTAAGGGCGCACTCCCCCACATTGGCTTAGTACATTCATGAATTAATTTTTAGAGTACTTCCAAGCTAGAGGAATCAAACTTAGGTTAATAGAATAGAAAAGCTATTCTCCTACCAACTATACTAACTCCCTTAGGTAAACACATTTACATTTTTAGATACATGTAAAACATAATAAACTTGTTGGATTCGTTTGCCATCAGCCTTTATGGTTTAGTAGTATTTGGATGAGTTGGGGTGCAAGTAAAATTTAGAGTTTAGGAGTGGAATCCCTTCAACATAGCCAAAAAAACAGTTGTCAAGTGGACCAATTGACCTATGACATAGATTTTATCGAGACACCGATTATTGCAATTCTTTAATTTTATTTGTACCATCTATTAATTTTAATTTTATTAAGTTTTTAAAAAAATATAAAAGATTTTTACGAAAATTAGTCATGCAGTCCACTAAAAAAATCATTTTGAACAACTTTGCGAGAAAAAAATTTTTCAAAATTTTTCATTTAGGTGGGCTTTTGACAAAAATGAAATAGAAACAATAAATGACAAAAAAAGCCATTTAAACGACAGTTTTTGGAAAATTTTTTTTTTGGTAAAACTATTAAAAATGATGGCTTTTAGCAAACCACATGACCAATTTTTTATAAAAACATTTTTAAATTTTTCATAAAATCTTGATATATAAAAATTATTGGGGTGTGCAAATAAAATTACGGGCGGAGAGTCTGGATGCAATATACTTGCCTCTTTTATCAATGCGTATGATAATATGGTTAGACTTGTTCATGTATTATATCACAATTCCTAACGAATCCGATGTGTTGAAATCCCTAAGTTTAACATTAAGTATGTATTGACTTCAACACAAAGCTTGGTACAAGCTTAAATGGTCAAAACTCAAAACAAGAGCGCGCAACCGCCGGTCAAGTTTGGGTACGTGAATTCAAGGAATTGGACGAAATCCTAGAAACAGGATGCGCAGTCATCAGCTACTACTTATTGACTGCACGTGCATGGTGACGAAATCCTAGAAATAGGATGCGCAGTCATCAGCTACTACTTATTGACTGCACGTGCATGGTGCATCCATCGCGTCTGGACTTATTGCCACATACCCAAACTAGACGCTATGATGCACCATGCCATGCGCATGCACGGCAGATGGTGCAAACATCGCGTCTAGAAGGCAATAGAGTTGCTGACTTTTTGGCTCAACCTATTGCTGAGGTTGCCACATACCTTCCCTGCCGGCTTTTTTGGAATTTTGTTTCGTTTAATTTTGTTATTACTAGCCTAACACAAGGGTTGTGGAAAACCGTACCAGATGGCCCGCCACCTATTTAAGGGGTGGGCCTGTCTCCTGTTCTACCCTTTAATAGGGGATCGAGGGTCACACCTCATGACCCACATCTAATGTAGTTCGATTAAACATAACTTTTTTATCAATGGTTTTTAGGTCTCAAGACATATCCCATTTTAATAAGGACGTGGGGTTTGCGTAGACTTTAATTTCAATTTCGTTAAGGTATATGTATGAATGTGTATTTTCTTACCATCTGGTAAAGAAAAAAGAAATAGATTATAGATAACTTTTCCTATTAATTTGTACATGCATACAGCCTTTTTAATTAAAGTATTATGGTATGTTCTAGACTTCTAGTTGATGTTAGGGAATATATAAAAAAATTGTTGGGAAAAATACTTCCCTCTAGTGGAAATCAAGGAGAGCTAATAAAAATGCAGCAATTAAAATTTCTGAAAAATATATCAAGCAAGAAAGTAAAATGGGGACATAAAGATTTACATGATTCTCTCAAAATGAGGTACATCCATGGGCGAGATCGAAGTCGATTTCTCCCCTATAAACAAAGTTCAAGTCTAAGAGACATAAGGTCTCTAATATAATTAAACAAACACCTGAAGGTGTATTTCAACAAATTTCAGCAAATACAATAGTAGAGAGACCTCACCAAATTAGTAGAACAAATGCCTTCAAGCTTGCAATAGAGAATACCCAAACCACCCAATAGGATAGAGCTTGAGCTCCACAAATGCAAACTGTATAGCAACAAGAATGGCCCCAAATGCAGCGAGAAAAGACACCCAAAACAGTAACAAAGTGCAGAGTTTTACTCAAGACAAAAGCCAAGAGCACTTGAGCCAAAAGAATGAACAAGCTATGTAGAGAAAATAGCTTCAGCACTTCCAACGCAGAAGCAAAGCAGGTGTGTCCAAAAAGCTCCAAAATTTGCCTTTTCATCTCTCCACTGATCTAATTTTTGTTTATTTAATTAATATTTTACTTACCCAAGGCCCAAGTGGTGAACACCACACACACACAAGGTTGGGTCAGCCCATAAGGAGGGAAACCTAACAAAAATCTGAGTAGGTCTAATAATATTGTGTTAAATCAGCTGAACTGGGAAAAAAAAAAAAAAAACCTAATATTAGGTTACTGTAAAAAAAACAAAGCTGAACTGAAGGGAAAAATGTTTAATCAAATCTTAGATTAATATTAGGTTTTCTTGTTGATTTGGCTTACTGCTCCAATTAATACAATGTTTTAGAACGTTTCTAAAAAAAAAAAAAGAAAAAAGAAAAATATTAGGCTACGGTTCAATTGTTCATATAAAAAAAAAAAAAAAAAACTATTAGGTTACTGTCAAAGTATAAATCTTTTTGGTAATTTTTTTATTTTTTATTTTTTTTGTCACCACACGATGTATGGCTAATTACGTACCACGGAGCCAAGTATGTGAGATTACCATTCAAACTAGAATAATGGAAGTTTAAAATATTTAAAAACATCATTAATATGGCAAGTCTACCCAATTAATATCAAAATAATAATACGTACTACTAATAATGATAAGGGTAAATTACAGATAACCCCTGGCCCCTAAAGTATGGGGGGTCAGCAGATAACCGGCCCCACTAATGTTTTAATTTTGTCAATGTGCCTCCCTTATGTTTTAATTTTTGTTAATGTGCCTCACCGTCACTTGCCATTAATGAAAATTAACAAATATTAGTCATATGGTTACGCACGTGATACCGTAAAGAACCCATTTTGCCCAAAATCACTGGAATTCTAGGCGACATCATGGCCAATTGGGTGACCATTGCTGATTGGTTTTGTCTTTCAATTAAACTAGGAGGCACATTGACAAAATTAAAACATAAAAATGGTTATCTGCTGACCCCCATACTTCAGGAGGGTTTTTTGCAATTTACCCTAATAAATAATAAGCTAATTAACCAGTTAAATAAAATCTTCCATGGATTGAGTCATCGATCACCCAGACTACCAGAGACTATATAGAAAAAAAATCCCTTTATAGTAACTGAATAATAGGCATTAAAAACCTACCAAATGAGACCACCCAATTTTGGTTGGAAATCTTACAATATCCCCTATATTTTTATTCGGATCAATCTTAAGCATGGAAAGTTAATATTATATTCCATCAGTTTTAATACTAATTAAAAAAATCTCTCCCTCTGTGAACATAACACCATATCGGTGTGACAGTCAGCCAATTTCCCACCATTTGATTTGGAAAAAGGAGTGTGCCATGTGTGGTTCCCACCTCTTATGGCCTAGTTATAAGGATTATGGCTGTGATGTTTCACCTGTGACTATAGCGGGGCTCCTTTTATTCCTCGTATCCTCAAATTTTCCCATCTTCCAACCATAATCAAAGGAATTTTCTGTCGCAGAAAGATATCGGTCACAATGTAATGGCAAGCAATTTGTCAAAACATACCAAAACTTATTCATCACCAAATGGGAAAAAAAAATATTTTGTATCATACCATTTTTCAACCATAAAATTGCTTTATTATATATAAGAAGAAAGACATTCAGCAGGGCAAGAAAAGGAAAAAGAAAAAGAAGAAGGAGAAGGAGAAGAAGGAGAAGGAGAAGGAGAAGAAGAGATGGGTTTGAGATCAGCTTTTCAAAGGGTTGCTTTGTTTATGTTCTTGTTGTTTTGTGTTACCGAAGCCAAATCTCAACCCAAGGTTTTCAATGTGGTGAACTACGGTGCAGTAGCTAATGGAAAGACTGATAACACTAAGGTAAATCTTATTCAATAGAACTTGTAATAAATATGTGAAATCCTATCTCTAAATTTATCGGCTGTGGGGAGGCCTTGAGTGTGCTTCCCAAATATCATCGTTTAGACTCTTTGCAATCGTTTGTTTTTGTGTATCAAACATCTCATACATACAGGCTGTTAGGAAATCAGTTTGGATTGAAATCTGTAAAGCTTAAGGAACCCCTAACTGTTAATAATTAAAAAAAAAAATATCAATGTCTTTATGAATTTATTTATTCGTCTTCCTCAGCCTTTTTCAGGCCTAGGTGATTCAGTCGAATGTGACTTAGTTATGAGAAATATGTTAAATTCTATGGAATTATTCACTTATTGATTAATCTATTTTTGCATGTTTTTTTTAAGGCGTTTTTGAAAGCATGGAATGAAGCATGTCAATGGGAGGGAAGGAGTAGGGTTTTGATCCCGCATGGAACGTACATGTTGGGCGCAGTAGAATTCAAGGGTCCATGCCAGGATTCGATAAGCTTTGTGATCAAAGGGGTTTTAAAGGCTCCAACTGATGAAGATTCGACCTTCAATGATCATTGGATTACTTTCCAATACATTGACAGACTGACAGTGAATGGAGGTGGTTCCTTAGACGGCCAAGGAGCTTCGGCTTGGCACCTCAATGATTGCCACAGGACTCCAGATTGCAAGCCTCTTCCTGTTGTAAGTTCTTGCTTCCATTCTCTTTTAATTTATTTTTTATCATTTTTTTTAACAAATAAAATGTATATGATATAGAAAATATGTTCTAGTTTATATTTGAATCGTATTTTGAAAATTTCTTTAAAAGTTACCCATACATTAGAATATCATAAAGAAATTTCCATGTTTTTTTTTCTTTCCATATTTTGTACAAAAAAAGCGCCAAATACAAGATTTTCTCCCAATTTTAGCATTGTTTTTTTTGGGTATCAACCTTGCGCCCTAAATGCAATATATCCCCCCAACCCCTGCCATTTTATTCTATAAAGTGGGTCCAGATTTGAAATACCCCACAGTGATTTCATTACATGGTAGTATTACCTCAATAAATTAGTTTTCTGTGCACAATTCCAATTTTCCTTTTCTTTCTAGTGTTTCCATTTTATGAATTTCTTGGTCTTTGCTTTCTCTTCACATTTATTTCCCCGGTGAATGGTTGGCTATAGTAGGTTTCTTGTTTGAAGGAAAAAAAACCACAAAAATATTTAAGAAAATAATTTTAAAGGGTCATGATTGAGTTCAAGGAGCTGTCCAAATTTGAGAGATCCATTTTTTTAAAAAAAAATTATTAATAATGTCATGATTTTGAATCAAATGCATTGATGTAACATCTTGTGATGTTCTAAAAAACAACAGTCAATGAGGTTTGATTTTGTCACCAACTCGAGGATTCATCACATAACATCCATCAACAGCAAAAACATCCATTTCAACCTTTTCGCGTGCGAGCACATGAATTTCAGTCACATTCGAATATCGGCCCCTGGTGACAGTCCAAACACCGATGGAATCCATATCGGAACCTCCCACCACATTGACATCTCAAAAGTGATAATAGGCACAGGAGATGACTGCATTTCCTTCAGCCCAGGCAGTGAAGACATCCACATTTCAGACGTTCAATGCGGGCCTGGTCACGGTATTAGTGTGGGGAGCCTTGGGAGGTATCAGAATGGAGAGACTGTGAAGGGATTGACAGTGAAAAACTGCACTTTTACGAATACTACTAATGGCATAAGGATCAAAACATGGGCTGCCTCTCTGCCTGGATTTGCTTCTGATTTTACATACGAAGATATTGTCATGAATGATGTTGAGAACCCCATCATCATTGATCAAGAGTATTGCCCTTACCCGCCCTGCAATAATGAGGTAAATTAATTAAGTTCTTACTTAGCTTCCTTGATGTTTGAACATTGATATAACTTAGTTTTTTATTTTTATTTATTTTTTTGCCTATGATACACGATCATGCAGTGCAAAACAAACTGTTTTCACATGTACCTTCACGTGTGACCATGTCACTTTAAAACCCATCTTAATTTTTAATCCCTCCTTGAATTGGGGAACCCTAATTTCATGTCTTAAAAACTGCATGAAATTGATGAGAACACTAATAGAATGGCATGGTTAACTCATCTTGCTTGTAGGAGTGGCCCAATACAAATTGTGGCCTAAAGCTAACATTTTAAATGAGGCCTTTTTGAATGGGGCATGAGGATGAAATTTTAAATGAGATTTTTTATAAGTGAGTTTTTTTATAAGTTGGGACTTCAAGAGTTGGGGCCTAAGGTGTCTCAATTGCTATCCTATTAAGTTGGCCTCGCTTGCTTGTACCAAAAGTTCTTTTTGCTTGTACCAAAAGTTCTTTTTCACTGCTAGCTGTATCATTGAAAATGAACTCTTTAACCAAACTGCTGCCTTCTTTTCTTGTCTACAGTTTCCCTCCAAAGTCCAAATCAGCAACGTCATGTTCAAGAACATTTGGGGAACATCGAGTACCAAAGTTGCTGTAAGTCTGAAATGTAGCCAAAGCGTGCCTTGCCAGAATATTAGGCTTGATGATATTAACTTGGCTTATAATGGTGGCGGAGGCTCTGCAGTATCGTCGTGCTCTCATGTCAATGGTGGCTCTCAAGGCAATCAAAAGCCCCCCAGTTGCATATAACTCCGCTTCTCATTTGCCTAAAACCTTTTGTACATTGCCCGGCCCTAGCTATAGAACCGATAGTAATGCATAGATTCTAATTGTTTTTGTGACCATCCTGTGGAGAAAATTTTGGATTACTACTATAAGCGGATGGGGCCGGGAGTGCATCAACTAAAAAGTTCTATGGCAGGGCTCAGTGGCGAAGGAAGGATTTCATTTAAGTTTTGGCTGTAATGGTCCACCATGCACTGTTTGATGATATCATCTCATCTAATCATATCTACTTTCAAAATTTGCCTACGTATTATTGGTTAGAGAAGAGTTTTTCTTTCGTAGCATTATACCTATGAGGTTGTGAGATCCTCTTTTTATTTATTTATTTTTTAAGTGGAAACAAAAAAAAAAAAAAAAGACCTAATTGGCTCGCAATGATGAACATACATCTCTATACATAAACACACATTTGACATGTGGCTCTATGTATTTCTATGAACATACCAACACAAAAAAAAGGTTGGTCTTTATTGTTCTTGGGGACTTGCACCCCAAGAAGCGAAAGGTCCCGGATTTGACTTTCCAATTACTCTTTGGGCCAACCATTATATGAGTTTTCGTATGTGTTAGGTAACTGATGCTTTGACTTTCCAATTGCTCTTTGGGTCAACCATTATCTGGGTTTTCATATGTGTCAACTGATGCCACGTCCACATTGGATTGATCACAGATCAATCTTCAATCAATATTCAATATTCTCATAGATTAATTGCTCTAATCATAACATTCTCTAACACGTATACTTCTTGGTCACTTGGGTTTTATATTTTTATGCATGCTGTTATAGCGGGGTCGTTTTTATCTTTAAGTACTATTGGGTGTAACTCGTTCCATTTCAATTAAAGATTAGGGGAAAAAAAAAAAGAGTAATTGTCATGCATTAACTCAAGTTTTTGGGATTATTTGTCTTCTTTTCCCTTCTTGGGAGTTTGGGAGTCTTGCTTTCTAAGGTTGGATTATTTGTCTTGAGCAAGAGCTTCTGTGAATTCATTAGCACAATGGTCCTTTTGGTGAAAACATAATTGGTTTGAAGTAATTAAACTGGCTTAAAAATTTTTCCATATGAGATCGATGGCCAACAATTTCGATGCATGTCGTAAGTATGCTCATGATAAATCGGATTTGTGGTGATGTGTGAAGCGACCTGATTATCACATGCAACAAAGGGATGATTGACATCCAAGTCAGTGGAGTTGAAGGTATTACACTCCCTACATTTCTCCAGTAGCTTCTTTTTCTTCTTTCATTCTTCTTATCTTCTTCTAATGGCTTCCCTCCACTAGCACTCTCTCTACATGTTTCTCTCTCTAGATTTCTCTGCTCCCTTCTCTTCTTTGTAATTTGGTGTGAGAGTTGTGGAACCAAAGTGTGAGTGGTGTCCTCAAGTGCTCTTGTGTGTAATATATGTATTTGTGTGGTGTTTATTTTCTACTCATCAATAAAATAATTATTTTTCCAATTTACTCAACACAACCATGTGATTTTGCAAGAGGTGGATGTATAGAAGATCGGGAAACAACATAATGTTTTTCCCATCACTTCTCTAAAAAATGGGACCAATACCAAAAAAATTGAATAACCAATTATTGATCGAAGTGTGATGGGGGCAACATGCTCAATCGGATTCGCTCATCTTCGCAATGAGCGGTTAATTGTAAAGGGCCATTTAAAGGAAGTATGCCTCTGCTTCGAAAATATTCAATTAACGTAACACACGCATAGCAGCATCAAAGTGACATGCATGGCAGCATTAAAGGGACTGAGAGATTCACAAAGAAGGCAATGCCAGACCCAATGATGGTAAGGTAAATAAATCTGTCCATAAGTAGCTGGTATTGTGATGGATTTGGAAATGAATTCACCGAGTCAGATGTTTTCTAAGTGATCTACACATGTGGAAGAAAGTTAACGATGATGGATCCTTTTAAGAAGAATGGCATATACGATGTAATTATAACTAAATGTTTTCTTTTAGAAATCCAATAAAATTGCTTGTATTGTCTCATCCATACACGTCAATTGCTATATGATAACAAGGTTAATTAATTTCCATAGTAGGACGTTAAATTTGTCAATAAGGATCCAATTCCTTATCTTCACTTTCTCCTTCTAAAATCCTGCATGCCACCAAGCACCATCATATCCTAGGCCAGCATTAAAATAATGTCATCAATCTTGCATTAAAACCCAGCATATCTTAACCCAATATTTTGTTTTAAAATGGGATGTGTACATGCATTTAGACATCATAAGCATATTTACTAGGTTACTAAAGAGTTTATACATATTAACATATTAAGGCCTTTGTACGGCTTGCCCTGTTTGATTTATCGGTTTCAAAACATTAATATTTGCACAGCCATGGCCAAGGTCGATAACCTTCACCTAATTGTATCCTCACCATTTATCCCTATGTATGTACCCATACAGTCAACGTGTACACACATAATGAGATGTTTAACTATGAGTTTTTACCTTTTATTATTTTATTATTTTATTATTTTTTCGAATGACATGATAGCCAAGAGAAATTCTTCTCATTTGCTGAGTGATCTTCAAGCTTATGGGGAGAAACATTGATATTCTTTTGTTGATATTGGGGTTTAGGGGTAAGGGTAAATTCTATCGATTGTCAAAAAATAAAATAAAATAAAGGAAGAAAAACTGGCTAGTGCGAACATGATCCATTGTGTCTAGTGTGAAATACAAAACACTTCATATTTTTAAACCCAAAATCATTGAAAATGACATTTTAATTTAAAAGCAAAGAAAATAAATCAATCCGTAAAATACCATTCATTTTATTTCTTGACCAGTTTGCTAGGCACATTATTGAGTTGCCTTTTTCTTCTCCCCAATGCCAACCTTCTTGGATACATTCCACCCACCATCTACACAACCAAACAGGAGGGCATTACTCGAGAACTCTTCTCCAACACATGAGAAATTTTAGAAGAACCCACGTCCATAGGCAGGATTATAACCAGCTGGAGGCATCATTGAAGCATTAAGCCCTGTGGCCTTAGCATTAAACGGAACAACCCCTCCAATTGAAGTACTTGTCCCAAAAAACGAAGGAGGATTCGAGGCCTCCATCAAAAGCTTGTCAACTTGCTTGGCTGCATTCTTTTTAAGCTCCTCCAAGGACACCCTCAACTGCTCGATCTGTTGCAACCCAAGCGTATCAATAGGAGCTTCCCACCAGCACTGGGTCTGGCTTGCTTTTCTCATCTGATTAAGCACTTCTCCACGCTTCTTTTCAGCTTCCAATTGGCTAAGCACAGTAGTGAGTTGCACGTTGAGCTCGCGGACACTAGCATTGCGGTGTGCCTCAACGAGTGGAGCCGTAGTGCTATGGTTTTGTGAAGGGTTTCGTGTAAGGAATCGATCCATGATTGATTCCACGCATGGGTGGCCAAAAGAGAAGGCCTTTTTGCCAGGTGAGAAGACGATTATTGCGATCTCTGCACCACATAGAGTGCAGAGCTCACTCGCCTTCTTGAAGAGACCAGCGCGGCGTTTTGAGAAGGTAACTTGTAGGTTACTCTCCTTCGCCATTTTTGCCATTTCGACCTTTTGGCGACCCTTACTCTTCCTGGCCATGACCATGAGCTAGAAAAGATGGAGAGAAGGCACACAAGGAATGATGAAAATATATGTTGGCTTCCTTGGACAAGAGGAGAACAATATGTGGGAATTTAAAGAGGTTTCCATACCTTGAAATTTACTCCTCATGGTGTCCAAATTGCCAATTCATAGTTGTTAATTTCTTCCCTAGTATGAAATTGGTTACTCATTTGAGAGTTTTTAGAATCTTGACCTCCTAATTTGGGAGGTATGACCATCAAGAAATTTAATTCTCTTAGTTGGTCTTGTTAAAAACCAATCACGCAATTATTATTTTCGAAGACTTTCAAATTATAACCTATTGGGCAGGAACAAAAGTGTTTTTTTTTGAAACATAGACTGTGCTATATGGTGTAAAATGTTATTTTAACTTTAGATATAACTTGCCTCCACACTGGTGTCGAGGAACCTCCTCCTTATTTCCACTCATATTCATCACTTGTCCTAAGAACACTAATCGTAATAATCAAGAAGAATAGGTTGTGTGCCTAGCTATATTCTCGTGTTTACATATTTATGAACACGTCTTTATATGTCCATATCTACGTGTTCACATGTTTATATGAATATGGATATGTATCCACGTGTTTATGATTGTATATACCTACTTGTATGTATCCAAAAAATTATAGTTTTTAAATAATTTATAATAAATGATACGAAATAAATGGAGGTAAGAAGGAGCTCTTCAATGCTGTGTGGAGACAACTATTGTCCATTAACTTTTATTCCTTTATTCCTATTATTTTTTTAATAGTAATAGAAACAAAGCAAATCGGATGAAAACTAGTTAGCCACCGGGGTCAAAATTTGATTATTGAAAGAAATTCTATTTTACCCACTAATCGAGTCATTTTTTTCAATCAAAATAATTCAAAACTCATTTTAAACCATTAAATCATCAAAGGAAAAATCTAACATAACAAACTATCATTGCTTTTAGCAATGACAGCCAAATCTTGACCACTTAAATGATAAAAGGTTGATTTTTTTTACACATTTAATATATATATATATATATATATATATTTTTTTTTTTTTTTTTGTGGCCATGATTTGGCTGTCACTGCTTTTAGCAATAATGGTCTGTGATGCTAAATGGATCAGGAATATTTCCACACAGATCCAATCATCAGATTAAAGTTTAATACGTTCATGTGGACTCGTCAATTTCAAAATTGGGGGTGAAATCAAAGGTCAATTTTCAAGATGAAATGGTCAATTAGCTAGGCATAATGGATCATCCTTAGCCAACTCAGACTTGTCATCCAAACGTAAAATTAAGCCTATGAATGACATTTTCAAGTTCAAACAATCAAAACAAAGCGAATTGGATGAAAATCAAAGCCCAAATGCAAATTTGATATGTGAACTAACCATTTAAATTCCAAAACCTACCAAAGCTCACTGTACGTCTAAAAGCAACACGTTTGAGTTTAAGGAATCCCAAACAATCAAAACAAAGCGAATTGGATGAAAATTGGAGGTCAATTCAGACACCAAAACTTACCAAACCCACTATATGTTTGAAAAGATCAATTTTTTTTTCATTTTATTTTTTTCCGGCCAAACGAGCCTCGTGATGCACAAACCACCCACAGGCCTATGCACCTGAAAAATAGAAATTGGAAGTCTAGGGTTAAATGAGCAAAAGGGTATTTTGCTTTACATTACTCTCAAAATTCCTCCAAAATTCCCCTTAAGCCTCAAATAATACATTCGAGCTCAAAGATCTTCGAAAACATCAAGATGGGTGGAAAACATGAGTATGAAGGTGCAATGATTCACTCCACCTTCCAAACTCAATTAAACGTCGCAGCATGGCATGCTAGTAGATAACAAGCAAATTAAATAATGTTGAGCAACATTTGAAGATCTAGAATTATGGTATAAAAATTGAATTTTGCATAGTAGGTCTTGGCGAAAGAATCATTTTCAATTTTAATTTTTTTTCTCTCTTTTATCTATTTATCTTTTTTTTTTTTTTTTTTTGGTATTTAATCTAATATAGTCTGACTCTATTCAAAACTCTTTTTAAGTTTGAAAATGTTCTTGGCTCTGTAAAGCAAACATAAAGATTGTGCCAAAAATTCAATAAAGCTCTATATTGTTTGAAGATTTAAGAGCCACAGGCTCACGATGAAATGACCTTTGTACTTATCCCAAAAAAAAAAAAAAAACAAAAAAAAAACAATGGCCTTTTTGCATTGGAGTGAGTGATGGGAAGGAGCAACATGGTGGAAAATGACATGAGCCGAAATAATGGCTTTCAATGGGAGGGAGCAACCGGCCATCCATTTAAATTTGATGAAGTTGTATTTTTGTTTGTAACTTTCCCTTCTAAAGCTACCTTTGCCTTTCTTGTATTTTTTTTCCTTTGGTTATAATTCTTACTTATCAAAAAAAATAAAATATGAATTCACAACATATAGGATGACCAACAAGGATGACCCATCCAAAGGGTGTCTGTTCAGAACAAAGATGGGCCCATCAGACCGAACCCAAGGTCCGAGCAATCAAACCAAACCCAAGACGACCACCTCAGAAGAGCTAGAGCCTGGAGGCCACATATTGCGGCTAATCTCAGGGTGTTTAGTCAAAGTCATCACAGGAATAGTCAGTGTTGGTGAGCCATGGACAGGCCACGAAGGAAACAGTTAAGAGACCATTAAGAACACAAGAAGGTTGACAACCATTGGACAGGCCCAACCATAGAATCCTTCATGTTTTCTTAGGGCACCACTTCCAGCATTTAACCGTCTAGAAGCCAATGGCCTTTGTGCCTAAAAGCATCTCCAGTGATGTGAACTAAATTGCTAAATTACCTGTGCTATTGCTATTTTAGCACATGAAACAGTGCCAAATGTTATAATTTCGCACAAAGTGCTCCAATGGTTCAAATGATATAGTATGCTATTTTTTACCACAATCTCAATTCCCTCCATTTTTTTTTTTTATGAATTACCGACTACCATCTTCCAACCTCTATTGTTTCAACCCAAAATTTTTTTAAAAAGAATAAAATTAATTGACAAGTATGTTAGGGAAATTAAGATTCTTGAAAGCATGCATGTACTTAGGATTGATCAAAACGAACCAAAAACTATGATTTCACAAATTGAAGGTCTCGTGAGATAATGAATGGGGCATATTGTAGATCAAATGCGAAATTGCTCGAGTGGGACGTATGGTCTTAAAAGAAAATGATATGTTTTCTACTTTTATGTATATATATATATATAAGATTTCAATATTATTTTTGAAAATATTGTATTTATTTGCCGACCGTTTGGTTACTGAGAAAATTTTGGAAGAGAAATGGAAGAAAAGAAGTATAGTATTTTTCATAGTTGTTGATGTATTTGGTTGTTGATTATTGAGAAATAAAAGGAGAGCTGATATGGCAAATATAGCAATAGCTCACCCTTGTGTTATATTTGACACAAGGGTGAACTTCAATACTTTGGTTGTTAATTGTTGAGAAATGAAAGGAGAGCTGATATGGAAAATATAGCAATGGCTCACCCTTGTGTTATATTTGACACAATGGTGAACTTCAATACTTTTAGTACAAGTTTTTAACACCCCATTTGAGCAACCCAACTCTGTGCTAAATGCTATAATATAGCAATAGTACAAGTTATAACTCACCGCTGGAGATGCTCTAAGAGGTTCTAGTTTTAAGCCGTGTTAGAGAAAGTTTAGATATATATGATGTTCTTATCTTGTTATCAAGAAATTAAGGAAAAAAATCACCTTCGAAATCCTCCATTAGGGATATCTAATGACGAGTATGACTAAATTTTCCAAGTGACCGGAGCAACCTTTCTTTTTTAAACCAGGACCCTTCACAAAAAAAGTAAGGGCAGGACATTACCCTGGTCAACTGCAACAACATGCCATTGATTCAATGAAATGTTGGAAAGTACTGAAACTTGAAAGTTTACCTGCACAACTATGGGCAAGGCTTTGCTCGCATCACCTTTAGTAATAACTGGAACTAGATCGAGCTATCAAAGTCAAAAGAAGACAATGTGAAAACAATGAGATGGAACAAAGGTAAAAATTCTCAAAATCGAGACGGTCCTGTAAAAACTTCAATTGAAGCAGGGTCACGATATGTTCAGTCGCAGAAAAAGTTATTGTTGCCAAAGAAAAGATGGACATAATGAAACAAAAGTTCACCACCCCTTCAACACAACAAGTTTTTTTCTCAACAGGGAATATACTAGATTCCATCCATAGATCTTAAACTCTGATGATTAGTTAATGCAACGTCGGGCGGGTAACTCGCGGCCTCACAGGTGTCTTCGAAGGACTTACCCTACAAAATTAACAAAGATATAATATATGATGTTATCAGCTTAGTTGAGGTCTTAAAGAAAACGGCCAGGAATATATGCCATGGTTCAAAGACCATACCTGATGGGTTGGGTTCCCAAAACCATCCCACTACAGTTCAGTGCAACAATGGCGCTTTCTGCCTGCCCATGAAAAGGGAAAATGTAATCATTATGACAAAGGTAAGTAAATAAACTCCTGTCTACAATTAAACACAATAATATCAATTGTGCAATCCAAATAACTGACAGGATTTAGTCGCATTACTGCTCAGGCTCCATACCTACTTTGGTTTAAGGAGCATCATGGCTAAAGACATATATTGCTTGTAAATTAGAACTATACGGTTGAATAGTAATTAAGAAAGAGAGAAATTCAAAGATATACTGCAGAAATGATTGTTCAAGATCATCATAAGCAACCATCTCATATTAAAATATTAAATCCATTACAACCTTCAAAATTTTCAATAAAAAGAGGCAGTCTGCTCTATAAAATTGTGTTTCTAATTGCCTAATCCACATTTCACTTGATGATCTGAGTTTGGTATTCACAGAAACAAAAGGGACCTGTGGAGTATGCTGTTTTTCAAAATGAATCTTTCAGATTAGGTGTCACACAAATGTCACTGTTCCGAAACAAATTAGAAATGTTTTGTTTTCTTTCTCTCATCTCTTTCTCTTCTCAAACCAGGATTTCAACTTAGATTTTTCCCCAAAACAGGCATGACACTTTCATTCTGTTTACCTTGTTATATTAAACACCACACAAAACCTCAAACTTGAGTAAATTCTACAAATGCAAACAAAACTATTCGAAACAAAGTTCTCTCTCTTTCTAGTAATGACATTTTTAAGAACTGGTCATTTGTTCCTCATTTATGCAAAATTCATCATCTTACTGGGTGTCTAAAAGCATGGATAAAAGTAGAAAAGAAAGGGGAAAACTGTCATCAAATCTTAAAATTTTCCAATTTCAAATCTTTTATTTTAGCTTGTATGGATAATTCCTTACTGATTATATCCAGACTTTCCAGTAAATTTTTCTTACAAATCCAGGCATTTGGTTTTAGATCATGGAAATGGTCATAACCAAAATTTCATGATCTCAGCATTTTTCATTGCCGAATTTCACAATCAAGTAACAAAACAGAGGACTGGAGGCAGTGTAAATGAATTATACAAAACGTTATTGTAATATAAGAAAGCTCACACGATTTGAAGTCTCCACAGCTGTCAGAAACCATAGTGGAGGTAAATCTCATTAGCCCATTCTCTGATATGGATGAAAATGGTTCCCTATAAGGCTGTATCTTTCATCAGATGCAGTTTTTGGAAAAATAGTTTGGCCATTGCTGACACCTTAAATCCCAATTATTTGTTCTCACCTACATAAATCATTTTTCAACATTTAGGGCATATCCTCTATAACACCCTAGGCCATCACGTCTCATCGCCTTAACCCCATTTTTTGAGTTATTGTCCTTGAAGTGCCTTCAACTTGATTCAAATCACTCCTCCTTACTAGTCTATTTATTGGTCTTTGTTGCTTACCTCTAGATTCTTGCAAATATATTGGTTTCTAATATTAAAATTTTTCGTATTGCAAAAACCTTGGCTGCTCTTACAGCATCTCATAAAAAATTTTCCCTTTCGCTGATCACACACACGGAACAGGGGATTAAAAAAAAAAAAGGAAAAAAAAAAAGGACACCAAAACCCATGAAGCACGTCTCAGCTTTTTCCATCCCTCTCATTATGCATGCAATGTCCTCTTCATTCATCCATATTAGTATGGACATGGTATATGTTGACCATCAAGTTTAACCGTCATTTCAAACCATAAACGGTCTTAGGTATCTCCTAACGAAAAAATTTCAAAATTTCTTCACTTCTATCTTGCTTATTCTTAAAAACATAATATTCCAAGGCATCTCTACATAATACAAGCATAAAATTAACAACTAATTACAGTTTCATCAACTAAAAACTGTATATTTAATTTAGCAAACAACATACACCAAAAACTTCTTGAATATGATTAGTAAGTTCATCCAAAACAAATGCAAAAAGATAAGAGCTCAATGCAAACCATTAGAATTAATTACAAATGAAGACACACTCGTCTCATATCATGTAAATAATTCAAAAAATTCAGCCCAGCAACATTATAAATACAAATGATACAAGGATCATCCAACAATATTTGTCATCACTGTGATCCCATTTTTGGCAAAACAAAAAGATCCAACAAGATAAATGAACCTCCAAAATATATAAAAGAACTTAATAAATGAACTCTATAGAACAAAATAAAGGAAGTATTGAAATTAAGAAAATACATGATATAATGAATGAATGTATTAAAGTCTTGGTATTTTTCAAGATTTTTTTTCTTGGATAAATGATTAATTAGTAATTAGTAACCTACTACCAAAGCCTTACAAGTCTTAACAAGCAAAATTTCTTATCAACTATGTTTGTGTTGTAAATATATATATATATATGAGATTTTTTTTTGTTTTTTCTTTCTTGCCAAAATATATGGACACAAAAGAAGGGTAATGAACATGGCAAGTCCCTGAAATAAAGAAACAGAAACACGGCTATATATGTATCTATTTGTGAATTTACCATACTAAAAAAACATAACTATCAATATTTAAGTTTGTTTAGAGTATTGTGTTGTGTTGGCTAATTCCCACACCAAAAGCTTTGAGTTTTATTTAGTTACCTTGTCATACCATGTTTTGGGTCACTAATGAAGATGGGTTTGCTCATTAAAGACCTTGCTCACAAACTCTCATCTCACCATTAGGCACGGTAAGTGACTTAGAGGCCAAGAATTCGAACTTCATTGGTTAGTGACTTGGCCTAGGTAATCGCACTTGGGTGGCTTCTATCTTAGGGGCTCAAGACTTGGGGTTTATTTGTCTTAAATTGTTTTATTTTTGAAGATCCTAAGGGATCGCTCGAACGTGTTGCTTGCGCATTTGAACGTTTAGTAGACCGAGAGTTCCACTCTTGACATTGAGCTGGCCCAAGAGTTTCAGTTACTCTCAAGTCACTCAATGTTCAAACGCTAAGGGCCTCCGTTCAAACATTTCATCAGGTGAGAAAAATTTTCAGCTCCGAAAAAGCATTTTTTTGGACCTTTCTCCCCTTCTCAACCCAAAGTATAATTAGAATATGGTGAGCCACATGGGAATTGTGTACCAATGCTATGAGAGATAGTTTGGTTTACAAGAGAAGGAAAGCAACTATATCATCCTAAGTCTGTATATGAGTCCCTTTGTTGAGTCTTGTAAGTACTCTTTCTAGTGGATTTGGTTTGGATCCATGGTTTTTACCCATTTAGAGGTTTTCCACGTAAATCTCGTGTTGTGTGATTAGAAGAGTATTTTATGCTTCTATGAAGCATGTTGTAGGTTTGTGGTAGTTTATCTAGGATTAGATTGACCCTTGCATGCTTAAAATGGGTATGAATCAACAAGCAAATTAAAAGTTGGTATACACCTAAATACCCCTGAACCCCCTCTTCTCTCTCTTCTCTCTCTCTCTCTCTTCTCTAGGTGTAGGTGTTGGATTGACATTCCTTACGCTGCGGTTGAGACAAGTTATAAACAAATTTGTTTTCTCAGTTAGTATGTGCATTGTGAAAGAAAAATAGAAAGCAAATAATAAAGGAAATAATGCCATACACGTAGTTTCTTAACAAAGAAAAATAGTACGATAAGGCTTTTGTACATTAAGTAAATAAAGTGCGAGAAATTTTGAAGTTATCTTAAATCACTTTTCAAAGTAGGACATCACGAGCTGATGAAGAATTGATAGGACATATGTGAAATGTAGCACTTATCTGTACTTTTCCATTTATCTTACTGAAAAGAGCATCTTAAATAAGAATCCTATATATGTCCAGCTAGGCAAGCAATAAACCCTGGAAAAGACTAGATACCAGAACTTTCAACCCAAAGAAAGAGAAGTTCTGTTACTAAGGGAAAGGTGGAAAAAGGTCAAGATGGAAGTTCATTAAAATTGGCAGCAAGAGAAACCAAAAATATTCACATAGGGGTAGCTACTGTAAAATTGTAAGGGCAAAGGAAAAAAGGGCAAAGTGTATCCACTTCTGATATACAAATTGTGTGTTGAGATACAGGTTACATGTTATAGAGGATAAAATGACAAACTACATTGCAATATATAAGCTACAATCATAGGTATAAAATTCAGTAAATCATCATAAAAAGATATATCTCTGCATTATCAATCGCTTCATTACTTAAGCATGAACTTACCATAACAAATTCAACAAAAGCTATACGAGTTGAATGAACATGATCCCCCAAGAGCCTAAGGCGAGAAACCTGGTAATGAAAAGATTATGTCAACCATCAAAGTATTTTATAACCATTTATTTTTAAACTGACAGAAAATATTCATGTTTTGGGTATTGCCCTAACCTCACCACATGTCGATTCAAAGAAATTCTTCACTTCAGCTTGAGCAACCTGCACTTACAATATAATATTTAATTTGAACCAACCAACAAGGTGTAGCCTTATTCCACCACAAGCAATGCATATGCTACTTAGCACCAAAAAAAGAAAAAATAAAAAAAAATAACAATACATATGCAAGCACAAGACCATAATGATCAATCTAATGCAAATCACAAACACAAAGATGCATTCAGGCAGGTAGGTATAGCATTAAACTTAAAAGAGTTAACATTCAAACAAGAAACAGCAAGGGTACATACCTTCTTATCAATATTTGTACAATAGACTGTCCTGGCACACATTTCCCGTTCATCTTCTGACTGCATTCAATTACAGATCATCAGAAGACCTGTACAGCAAAAATCTCTGCAAGCAAAAACTTTACCAAAACAGGACAAACTTGCAGTGCAAGTATCATGACGAAATTAACAAAGCGGCCAGTCATTTGTATATTCATACCCTGGGGAGAAATGTAGGATTTACGGGAAGAATGGCAGTTTTTGAAGGTAAGACCCTCACTGGATAGTACCCTAGCATTGTCCCACCAAGGTTTAAGGCTGCTCTTGCACCATCTGTTCAGAAAGAATAAATAAACAAATAAAATTTCATGAACATGGAAGATATGAAAATAACATAAAAATTTCAACAATGTTATACAGACTAGTAGGCCAAAAAATAACAACATACGCTCATCAGCAAACTCCACAAATGCAAAACGAAGAACTGAATGCGGGTCACCACAAACTCGGCAGTCGACAACCTTCAAAAAAAATCCAAAAATAAAAAATAAAAGTTCAGAATTGTCACATTTCCAATCTCTTCAACCACTTCAGTAGTATGAATTCTAGGTCCTCTTCCCTCTGGAAAATAGAAATCCTTGTTCGTTAAAGAAGACGCAACCCCCCCCAAAAAAAAAAGGCACAGATATCGGACATAAACTAAAGCAACTTGATGCTGAAACTTGAGAGACAAAAACCACAAGAATTAGAGTGGAAGGTGCCTCAATAGGAGTAGTTTAAGCAAATTACTATTTGTGCGACATCTAAAATGCAGTAAAGCTGAATGTAAGCATATGAGCATTAGGCAGAGACCAAACTTCAACCAATAAAAAAGTTGGCTATTATTTTAGCAGCACTGAATGATATAAAGCTATTATTGCCCATTTTATTCCACATACAACACTAGCAATGTCAGGAGGTTGATTAACAATGAGTAAGGCTCCAAAAGGAACAGATACTGTGGGTGACGTATCTCTGTGTTCACAACAATTAATTCATGTGGGGATCAGAAATATGTGGAAAGAAAAAGGGCATCCATTGACCAATGAATCATAAAGAGACAAAAGGTGCAGTTTCCCTTTTAGGCAAACAAGCACCACCATCCATTATCTTTCTATACAAAGTTCAGGTAGTATTGAATATCATTAAAATTTATGAAACAACTCTAAAAGAGCACAAATGAAAAATTTTCTCAACATGTGCATTCTATAAGAAAAAAAAGAAACATCCAACCCACAGATTAAAAACCAATATGAGAACAAAGAGATTCAAAGTATTCACACATTCTTATAAATAAATTTTACATTAAAAAAAAAAAAAAAAAAAAGGCATTCACACATTGGATAAGAGAGAAAATTGGAACTAAAAAAAATTAAAAACTGCGGTTCTCAACCAACGGAAAACTAGAGACAAATACACTATTTGGAAATAAGATCAACCAATTGCATCCAACCGCTCTGAATAAGAAAATGACATATGAAGACAACCAAAAAATGAAAAATAAAAGAAATTTTCGTAGCACTTAAAATATCACAAAATCATCAAATCTTTAAATCTATTGAAATACCATCATCTTACTTTCACAGTCAAACACAATAGTGACCGTGCTCCTAATCTCAATATGAGATCTGCTATTGCTATCATTGCGCTGGCTTTTGCCTACTCTAATAGTCTAATTACTTAAGCCACCTAATATGCATAACTTGTAAACATAATAGAATTCCTCACTGCTGCAGTACCTCAAAGGAACAAACTATCAAATAATTTCTGATTCTGGAATTATGAGGTAATTCATAATCTATCAAATAATCTCTCAAATCCAAAAAATTTCTCTTACAATACTTAACCTGGAATTTTATTTATTTATTTATTTTTGGAAAATTGAGTAACTTACTTTTGTGACAAACTGATCAGAAATTAATAAGGCTATACAAATTCCATCACCCCAATCACACATAAATCACTGCTGCTGGCAAAAGATCCTAAATTATTATTTCATCAGCATCTGATCCCACATCAATTACAAATCGATTTAACATGACTTCCTATGCCTGTTTGGGCCCTCCACCTAATAATAGCTTAGGCTTTTAGGTTGGAAACTTAATAGAAGTCATAAAGAAATTAAAAAATCCAAGCAAAATCCAGAGACGTCACTCGTCATCAGTACAAAACATAACAATTTCCTAAATTAAAACAGAATGGAGGTGATTGGGTCACCCTTCAACCAATCAACATCTGTTTTCGTTTTTTTTTTTTTTTTTTTTTTTTTTTTTTTGATGAATTAAGAGTATATTAAAAAGGAGGCAAAGCCCAAGTACACAAGAAATATACAAGAACAAGCCAAAACAAAAGAAAAAACCAACCGAAGCTAAAGCTTCAGGGAGTCAAGAAAAGAGGCAAAAGAAAGATAACACTTGCCAAAATGGCTACAAAACCACCAAAAAAGGGTCTTAGTAAAGGAGGACTCAAGGGCAATAATAGAAGCCTCGATCTCTTCAAAGGTTCTCAAATTTCTTTCCTTCCAAATACACCAAAAAAAGGCCAGCGGAACCATATTCCACACCATCTTAATATCCTTGCGAACCGCCTTGCAAGTCCAACTCAAAAGGAGATCATGACAATTCGAAGGCAAGACCCAAAAAATCCCAAAAAGATTGAAGATGAGAGACCAAAGATTCCAAGCCATATGACAATGAATAAATAAGTGATCCACTGTTTCCGCCGCCTCTTTACACATGATACACCTATTAGCCATGACCCAACCTCTACTAACCAAGTGATCAATGGTCAAGCATTTATCCTTGGCCCCAACCAAGCAAAGAAAGAAACTTTAGAGGGGACTGAGGAGACCCAAATCTTCTTAGCAGGAGCGAACAAACCAATCAACATCTGTTATACCAATTTTTGTGATTACCTATATTATACCTCTTGGTTATTCTCTAATTTCTTCCAGTTCTCTTATATCTTTTCCCAATCTGCTCATCTTAGTTCTTAACTCATAGGCTTAAAAGTTTAGGTCACCCAAATTCGCACATATCCTTTTATGTGAAAACCCTATAAAACAACCCTTACAACATCACCGCTCAGATAATTTCTTCTCACATATTAAGTTCAACCTACCATGGCCTCAAATCTCAAACCTAACTTCTCATTTTTCAAATTTGGGAATCTTTTTAGACTGACCTGCATCATCTGGTGAAACTTCTCTTATCTTGAAATTTCTCACTAAAATGGTGTTAAAAAGGAAGACACATATATACATTAAAAGCATCCACAGTTCTGCACCAATAAGCTATAGGAGACTGATCCCCAAGCATACAATGGTTAATACAAGACAAATCTTCCAATTGTTTAGCACTTATACTTATATATCATTCTTCTTCATTATAAATCACCGATTACAGGGACAATATTCATACCTCAATTTCTATATACAACTATTGGCCAATTTCATAGGCCAATCTCGTAAGTGTAAAATGTTGAACATTTGAAAAATTGTTATCTGTAATCCATAAATTTTTGAAGGTGACCTTTTAATAAAACGAAATAATATCTAAGAAGCCAATAAGTATATAAATAAATTCACATGAACTCTCCATCATATCTAGATAAATAAATTCATGCCAAATCATCTTCATGTTCTCGTTCCACCCCTTTAAACGGAAAGTTCCAATTTGTTATATAATTAGAGAAGTTAAAGCCAAATCTCAGTGTAAAACACCGAATGTGTGAAAATTTGTTATCTATAATCATATAAAGTCTTGAAGGTGATTTTTTAATAGAATGACGTATTTAAAAAAAAGAAGAAACATCCTTGCCACGAAGCTTTTAAGTAAACCATTTTCTTAGCTGTAAATATAAATAAATTCACATGAGCTGTCCACCATATCTAGATAAATAAATTCATGCCAAATCATCTTCATTTCCTCATTCCACTGCTTTAAATGGAAAGTCCCAACTTGGCATATAATTAGAGAAGTTAAAGGTTGAAATGTTACCATACAAGACTATAAAATTCAATACACTACCAAAAAACAGAAGACCAAAAATTTAGGTAACAAAACCACATTCTTTCAAGCAATTATACACCATAAGATCTATATATTGTTTCAACATTCATGTGTCATTAAAATAAAACTTTAGGAACATGTGACAACAGTAGAACAGAGCATGAATCAACACCACAAAATTCTAGGCAGATTCACGGTCACCATACAAACCAAAGTACCAAACAGGACACAAATAGTTACTTGCTCTGCATGGTTATTGTGTCTACCTAGCCCTCATTAAATATAAGCCTTCATGAACATGGTTTTAACAAACACTAATTATATTTAAAAAGCAATAATTACACAAAAAGTATACAAGGAGAGTTTAGGAGACTAACACACCAAAATGTATATTCTATAGAATGAATCTATCGTAGCAATAAGATACCTAAGATGGCAACTAATGAAATAAGAGAAACAAGCATCACGTGGATTCATTTTCTACCAATATAATCTGATTTACCACATTCTCAAAGGTATGCCTATCAACTATTTTTCATTTCCGCATGACCCACAAAATGGTGCAAGCTGTAAATCTCTGAATCAGACAATCTCCTCACCAGTATCTCATCTTCCAAAAGGAGGGGCCCGGCCATGTGCACACATATAGGGGAGGGGGTTTAAATGATTAACTAACTTAATAGTACTAAGGATTAGTGGACGGCAAGCTATGGACACAATAGCTGAGAGTCGTCACATATAATACAGGTATCTCAATATCGCTGATTGTATACATATTTTTAACCACATGGATTTCCATAATCCATACCCATACAAGCACCTCAAAGTGCACTTCAAGGCAGGGATAGTAAAATTGCCTTAAGGCATAAGTTCTTTGTTTTTATTTTATTTTATTTTATATTCATGTAACTTCATAGAGGCATACGCATCCTACTGGGCACACATATTTGGCATGCCACAAGTGCTTTTTACAACTTCTAGCTTGAGCTGTAAGCCTCACCTGATTGCAGTAAATTATTATCTCATTTTATGAAATAAAAGCTATAACATGTCAACCATGATCAGCTTAACAATTAACCATGGTTAAAAAAACAAAAAGCCTCTTTTATTATATATATTCGACAAAGACGTGTGATGATCTGAAGCCCCAAACCCCTTTTTCAACTAAGCTGCAAGAGAGGAGGACATGGCTAGAATTTGTGACGATGTATCTGGAGTTTGTAATGTTGTGACCATTTTGACTTTCTGGTGAGAATTTTCCGGCAAGAATTTTCCAGCAATTCATCTCTAGAAACTATAAGGCTCTATTTGGTTCCCGGATTTTATCAATGAAAAAAATAAAATATAAGGAATTGAATTTTTCCTTATTTTGGTTGCACTGGAAAATTAGAAGAAAAAGAATTGGAATAAATTTGGCTTGATATAATTTTGTCTTTTTCTCTCATTTTCTTTACTTCTCATTCTTTTCCTTCCCTTTTTTTTCTTTGGTAGAATCCACGAACCAAATAGAGGATAAAGGTATCTCTATTTTCTTTGCTTAAAATTTGGCTTGATGGTTTTGTTCTTTCTTAATTCTTGACTTTTCTTCTTTCCCCAAAACTAGTTCAAACTAAGTTGTTTTCACCCAGAAATTAAAAATATCCAGCTTTCTTGCAGTATAGGGTGATGGCATGGATTTCCCCAATTTTAAGCTTTATTTTTGGCCGACTACCTTCTTGTTTTCTAAAGAAGGTATGAAAATTATCAACCTTTTTATGAACTATTATTATATTATCCTCATTTACTGTTTGTATATAAAATACGCCTTTCTTTTCCTTTTAGGTTTTATGCCTTCCATAAATTGGCCAATTGAAAGAAAAGAACTATTAGATACTTATTCTGTGATTCATTGATCTGAAAATTTTTTGTTAGGTTTTGGTATAATTTGGATCTACAATTCTATTGTTGTTTTTGCAATATTTGTTTGCTCATGTATGTACTTTGTATAGCTTGATTAGCCTGTATTCTATAAACATGACTGAGACCAAGTGTAAGGGTCAAAAGATGGATTTCGTATCAAAGGTGTGAAGGGGGCTAAAGGGGTAAATATTTTAGGTATAGATTTTGTAGACTAGTTCCACTCAAGAACCAACTAACCAAGACCCCAGGTCCAATGGACAAGTTCACTGCTTCACCGAGAACTACATATATTCAACATGGAAACAAGAAAAAAAATCATAGTTATTAAACCCAGACCGGTCATTGACCCGGTTTGGAGGTCGGGTCACTGGTTCAACCGTCGGGTCACCGGTTGGACTGGTCATATAATTAAAATAATAATAAATAATTAAAATAATACAAAAAAATAAAATGTATACATTTACACTTTAAATAATATGTGTTGTGAAGTTTTTCACATAAGCACTAGGTGGTCTAGTAGTTAAGAACTCCTTTGGGTGTGTACATCCATGTTTCTACTCCCCATACACGCAAAATGTTAGAATTTTTTAGTATTAGTACCGGTCCAACTGGACCGGTTTGCATCCGGTTTGCATAAAAAACCAGTGGTTTAGACCGGTTTAATCCGGTTCGTCCGGTTCATATGCATTTCCGATCCAATTAAGAAACCAGACCGGTCCGGGTTTAATAACACTGAAAAAAAAAAATTTGGAGGGTGCTTTATATTTTCAAGAGGACTCCCAATCAAAGTGGTGAAAAGCCAAAATTTTGTGCCTTTGTGTACAGGTATTGCATCATTAGGGGATAGGTTGAAGCCACCTATTACAAAGAAAAAAAAAAAAAAAAAAAAAGTGGATAGAAGAGTTTGCATGTATCAATACCATGATGCAGCATAAGAAATCTTGGAAAAAATACGGATGCTCGATAATGCATTCCAATAATTACATAGATGGGAAAAGTGAAAACTAAATTCCTTATAAACTCTCTTGGGATTGGTCCTGCTAATATCTGGTTTTTAAAATCAGTTGGTGCATCTAAATGCCATTAAAAATTGCAACTTGATGTTTCAATATATTGATGATTTCATAAAAGAAATTGGGAAGGAGACAAACTAGGTCAAATTTTTGGTAGAGGGGGTAAAAATTATTCCATTACTAAGGCTCATCATATATGTCTTTTTTTCTTTTTTCTTTTTCTTTTTTTTTTTTTTGGGGGGGGGGGGGGGGGGGGGGGGGGGGGGGGGATAGGTGGGGACTTAATATTTTTCTTGGTTCTCCATGAAGAAAAAAAAACTGACACAAATTTTCAAATCTTTATGGGGAGCTGGTCCCCTCCTCACAAAAACTAACACGCGCTGTGCGAACCTATGCCAGAGGAAAGAATTATGAAGAAGAGGAAGAAATTTTATAGGACTCTATGTGCTACTTGTTTCGTTAATCTAATGCCAGAAGATATCAGGCAAGGTATCAAATTTCATTCAAAGGGTCATTCACTAGGCCGAGAAACATAAATGTTTTAGAAACATCTCAAATAAGCAGTGGAAATGGTGTTAAAATTGTGAAACACAATTAGAAACAAAAGAACGCCCATTTATTTACAAAAATAAGCTTAGTGAGTAATGACTATGTTGGAGGTCTACATATTTGCCTATGTTTGAAAATATTACTAATAAACCAGATGCTGTTATAAAGTGAAACTAGTCTCTATAATGCTACATTATTCCCTAGTAGAGAAATATTCAAATATCGAAAACATAAGTTCCAAATAGAATACTAATTAATATATTTAGCATCATACCCCAAACACCATAACCATCCAACTGGTATTTTTATGTTTCTACATGAACTTATGTAGTCATGTGGCATGGTCATGTGAAATTGATTATAGATCTATAGCTTAATAACATGTCTCAAGAAATCAAAGCTGACTCGAATACATGAATCAAGTGGAAAAATAAAATTCATAAAACAAAATTATTGGAAGACTAGAAATAATGATTGAATCCCAAGTATTATGTGTTTCTTATCAAAAAAAAAATTGTGTGATTTGGTTTTGCAGAATTTTGTCAAACACACAAGCATTTATTATAATATAGTTTTATAGAAGACACTAACATTCTAAGAATATTTTATTTTATTTTGAAATACACCATTGTAGTAAAAACTATGAAGTTTAAAATTTATATGTAGGTTTCATTTTATTTGCCCAAAACACAAAAACAAGAAAAGTCCAAAAATTTAACACCATCGTATTGGGAAGGTGAAAATTTATGTAGAGACATTTTGCATAATAAAATACCCCTCATCCTATCTTGCAATATCTTCTCTTTCTATTCAATAAAATTATTTGTTGCTGATAAAAAAAAAAAAAAATGTGCATAGGCAAGTACAGAAATTTATTTATGGACAAACATAGGTTCTTATCTTGATGAATGTTAAGTTTCCAATCCAATAGCCAAAGCTGTTAGGTGGAGGACCCAAACAAGTATTATGAAGCTGAGTCAAATTTTATAATTAACCAATGTGGGATATAGTACTTTCCGACACTCCCCCTCACATGAAGGCCCAACAAGACATAAACAGACCTGTTATGTGGACAACGAAGACGGCCTCACATATGAAACGAACCTAGAAATGACATGCTTTGAGACCATATTAAGTTTCCAACCCAATAGCCTAAGCTGTTAGGTGCAAGGTCTTTAATATCGATATCGTTGGATATATCAAGGGTCCAAAAATGTGGATATATCGGATATATCGTTGGATATATCGACAATATCGATATCGTTTTAAAGATATGGTGGACATTATGAGTTAAACATGGATATTTTTATTAAAACTCTGGGAAATAATGATTTAGACTCTAATACACCATCTAGTATCAAAATATTGCAATTTAAATATGTATAATACAAGTATGTGTTGTGTAGGATATAAAAAAATATACCGCGCTAAGTAAATAAATAATAGAAAATTTTGCAAATTCAACATTTAAATGTTATATAACATTGAAATAGATTTTTGTAACATTTAAATATAGAGTGCTATTAGACCAAAGGCCATTGGTTTGAAATAATATTTTAAATTATGTGAAATACTAAGCATAGTAAAATGTACATATATATATGTGTGTCAGGGTGCGTGTGTATAATTACATAATAAATATAAAAAATGAGTGGAGCTATTTTTTAATTTTTTTTAAAAAAATTAATACAATAAGATAGAGTAGAACTCTTTTAAAAAGGTTATAAATCTAAAGGTTAGAAGGTAAAGTTGTTAGAAAAAAAAAAGGGGGAAAGGGGTAAGAAGGTCAAGTTAAAAAGAATTATGGGTTACATTTATAAAAATATGTAAAAAGTGGGTTTTTAAAGTAATAAAAAGGTTTGTTTTCCCTTTTAAAAGGGTTATAAAGCAAAACAATGTAATCTGATGAGGAATCCTTACCAGCCACGATTTGGGCTCAGCAAACAAAATGAGAAAAAATGAAGAAGGAGAAATAAAGGCTCCAAAGTCCAAACATAGAGGCGTTAAGAGGCTTCCATGGGGGAGGGGGGTTTGACGGTGAAGCTAGAGGGCTAAGACGATGGCCGTGGCTAGAAGCCCCATGACGACGACAACAGTAGCAGCAGCGGCGAGGATTTCTTCTTCAACAGCAACAAGGGCAACGGTGAGGGCACAAACCGCCGCCACCTCCTCCTCCTCCTCCTTCTCCTCTTCTTCTTCTTCTGCTACTGAAAAATGGAGGAACAGCACCAGCAAAGAGCAAAAGAAGCATCTGGACAAAACGATATTTTCTCATGTGTCAATATCGTCGATATATCGACGATATATCCACGAAATATCCTCGATAAATGACAGAAAATTGACGAAATTTAAAGTAAATGATATATCGTCGATATATCGACGATATCTCTCGAAATTGTTTTTTTTCAAAATCTTTCAATATCGCAATACAATATCGTTTCACTGACCTTCAATATGACGATATATCAACGATATATCGCGATATTTAAGTACCTAGTTAGGTGGAGGGCCCAAACAGGTGTATGAAGTCATGATAAACTCGATATTTAATCAATATGGGATGTGAGACTACTCAACACTCTCCCTTATGTGCAGGACTAACAAGACACAAACGGGCGTATCACATGAACAACAAATACGGGCTTACGAATGAAACATGCCTAGAAACAACATGTTGATACCATGTTAAGTTTCCAACCCAATAGCCTAAGCTATTAGGTGGAAGGCCCAAATAGGTATTATGAAGCTATGTCAAATTTTATAATTAACAGATGTGGAATGTGGTACTTTCCAACAATAAGATCATTTACAAAGAATCCTGAACTTTGTTGTCTGGAATAACACGCTATGCTTCACTTTATCTTACACTCCATAGAATTTATTAATAAGAACCACCCACTACACTATGTTCTCTTTCTATTGGTTGGAAAGAAAATCTTGAATGTGTGAAAGCTCATGCAACTCCATGTTCAATCCAAATTTTTGGGCTTACATTGCTTTTTGTATTGAGAGCACAATCTAGCTAGTTAGCATGTTGAGAGAGGTTGATCCAAAGTATGGGCCTGCCATTGGATATATTTAGAAATTGATGTATTCCACAAACGACAAGATCACTTTCAATTGTAGAGGAAATGCCATTATGTTTTGGAAAAATACTACTTTTTACTTTGCAATATTAGGTTTCACATGACTTTATAGACATGTTTGAGCCCTCCACCTTATATTTTAAGCTTTTGGGATCAAGTGGTGTTCTAAAATGGTATCAAAGCTCTAGTCATTAGGAGGTCCTGGTTTTAAGTCTTCTCATCTCCTCCCCTCATTCATTTATTACTTCACTGTCATTTATTGATTCACTTCACAACCGTTTATTGGTTCGTCTCTCCACGTGCAAGCAAGGGTTGCACGTGAGGGAGAGTGATGGAAAAATACTACATCTCACAATTCCCAAATATTGGGTTTCATATGACTTCATATATATGTTAGGGCCCTCCATCTAATAGTTTAAAATTTTGGGGTCAAATGGTGTTCTAACAATATGGACTAATACGACGTAACAAAAAATGACATAAATATGGACTCCACAACTTCATCAATCTCTACAAACTATTGGTTATTATCTAATTCCTCATTACATTATGAAGGTAACTTCTTCAACATCGATAAAGTGAAGCAAGGGGGTTATTTGAATGCACAGATAGAATGTTGTCTAAATATCATTTCACTCAATATACAGCTTCAACGTTTAATAGCTGAAAATTTAAACTTCTAACATTTTTCTTTTCATGTTAATAGTATATCCATAATAAAATGGATGTATAGGCTTGAATACAAAAACGGTTGAAAGCTCTAACTTATGTCATGAACAATACTAAATTAAGAAAGGGAATTATAAAAAGAAAACATAATATTGATCGAATATTAGTGGATGAAATTGATTTAGAAGATGAATGGATTAAGGAGAAAGAAGATCCTTCCCTCCAAACTAACACATCTCCACTCGATGATGAAGAGTGATTCAATGTCAATTCCATCAGGATAATGCTAGCATTGAACTATATTTGTGGTTGATATTGGTTCCTCTTCGGCTCCAAAGTAAAGAAAAGTTGGAAAAGGTCCAATCATCCAACTGAGTATGATAAATGTTAGGATTACTTTAGATCTAGGCTCTCATTGATTCTTAATCATTATTTTGTCTCCTATTTTTAAAAAGTTCCAACCTTTATCTAATGTAGAGCTGTACAGGTATAGGTAGAAGGAATGGCAAAGCAGTGAGACTAACATACCTATCCAAGAAGGTGTGTACTTAAGGAAGTGAAAGAATTTGATGGTCGAACCATCCTCGATATAGATTGGTTAGATGAAGATGATGATATTGATGAAAAAGACATAGAAAAGAAAGAGTGATACATCATTTTCTTGTTTGCTTCCAGTGTTATTTTGCAAATTTATTTGGGATAGCATTTGTATAAATTTTAAATGTTTTTCTTGGAACATTAAAGAAAATTCCAAGTTTGTAATGTTAACATTTCTTGTTTCCGTGATTTTATCCAATCATCCGTGTTATTAGGATTACATTACTTGTAAAATGTCTAAAAAAGGATTACACCTTCCTATTTATTTTATAAATTTACTTATATTTACTGATTTTTAACTAATTTCCATTTTAATTATTTTTAGGTATTAAACATAACAGTTTAAAATTCGAAAGGGTTACGCCTAACCATCTCCAGGCGTCTACCTTAAGAAACTATGTCCATATCTGTGAAAAGTTCCTTGTCTGAAAGGGATGTATGGGATGGAGTGTTTTAAAGACCTAAGAAATTGACCTCGGCGTGGAAATTCTCCATGTGAGTATTACTTTAGTGTGTGGTATGGGTAATGGGTCCCTAGCATCAAGGTGTCTCTAGTCATTACGTCATCAACCACTTTAAATCAAGGTATGGGAACATGGCTGTGTCAATATCCTAAATTAGCTAATACAAGCGAGGGCCGAGGAAGTCATTAGCACATAAAAAAGGGTGCCATGCTAAGTGTCCAAGTGTCAACATAGATGTAAGTGTTAGCCTTGATTAAGAGCCTCCATTTTGAAGTTTCCTAATAACACAATTAAAGATCAGCATCAACAGTCATTTTTGGGCACTAACTTGTGGTCTTTCCTTAAAGATTGATCTTAAAAAGTATGGTCCAAAGGATGAAGTAAAATCAGATGATCTAAGCATGTCACAATGTGTATACATTCAACACTACAACAACTTAATTATGGCAATAGCAAGAAAGCCTCATACTATACAGCTTGAAAACTTCTCATCTGTAGGTTCCCATCCAATAAAGCTATTGTTCATAGTAAAACCATCACTTTAAAGTAAATCCCACTGAAATTCTCATATAATATTCCCCCTTCCTTTGCGCCAGCTCTTCACCACCCCATCCCTCTATCCCCGCTCACTTGAGAATAGATCCTATGCAGGTACTGCATGCCACCCCTGGCTCTAACTCCTTGTTATGCAACAACGGTGGTGAATTAAGAAACATAAAATTAGTCACCATTAAAGACAAGAACTTTTAAAGTAACACCAGAAAGTAATAAGCTACTACAATTGTATACGTATATATATAAACAGCTAGAATAACAATTTCAGTTGCCATCTAAAATTTTAACCCACATAATAGGCATATGGTCTTATTCAAAGGCAAGTGTTCATTAGCTTCTTCTCAACTTAATTGTCACACAGCATTCCAAGATCATAAAACACTTTAAGCCCTTTGGTGGTTGCTCATGATGCAACACTCATTTGCACAATATTTTCTTCAACGAAAAAAAAGAATAACAATAATAATAGGTCTTTTCCTTCTATCTACATCAACAATAATACTGATTACTGACCATTAAAAATGAGCAAATAAAATACATTTAATAAAATAAATCCAATAATTTATTATCTTTTAGTCATCATTGAAGTACAACATAAGTGTAACATGACCTGTGAACACTTATCAAGTCATCAATATAATAAAAATTAGAAATCACTTAAAAAATAAAAAGAAGCATCAATTACTTCAGTATTTCTTCCTTCACCTCGAGATGTTAAAGAGACATTTCTTAATTGATAGCTTCATAAAAGGCTTCCATAATAGTTTTAAAATTTCCAACAATATGATGCTGAAAAGTAACTAACCCGCAAATTAAAAGTTTATTTGAATTATACTATGTTGTCAAGGGAATACTTTTATTTTCTTTTTCCCTTTTTTTTCAAAAAAAAAAATATTAAAAAATTAAAACCTGAACACAGGCAGTATACAAGAGGACCTAAAGATGTAAGAATCTAAAACTCTTGAAGGGGATTCCTAGAACAAAAATTATCAGTATCACCGCATGCAAAAAGACATTCAAGGACCCGAACTATAACAATCTGGGTACTATTCTCCACATTCTCAAACACTCTCTTGTTTCTCTCAGTCCAAAGTGACCAAAAGATGGCATGCTGCACCACTTTCCAGACCCGCCCGGCTGAATCATTAGAACTGCTATACCGCCACGAATACAACACCTAAAGCACTGTCCTAGGAATTACCCATTGAACTTGAAATAAACCCAGACAATGATCCCACACCTCCCTAGCCATCCAGCAATGAACCAGAAAGTGATCTACTGACTCCTCCATCTGGTTGCATAAGACGCATCTATTTGCAAGAATAAAACCTCTCAGTTGTAGATTATCCAGCGTCAAGCATTTTCCCCAGCATGCCACCCAAGTAAAAAAGGCAACTTTTGTCGGAGCTTGTGGAACCCAAATCCTAGCCGCAGGAAAGGATCTACCCCGAAACCCAACTAGAGCATGGTAGTAAGAGGGAATACATATGGAGGACAAGCTTTTATAGTCTTAACTCTTTAAGTCCTTCAATTAAATTTTCTAAGAAATTTACTGAAACAATAAGTCAAGCTCCTACAGAATCTCACTCCTTCTATAGAATCTCATTCCCTCTCTGGTCCAACACAGCCAATAGCAAGCATCAACCAATGATTGGAATCAAATGCCCCAGAAGTCCACTGTATCCATAATTTTTCAAGTTTCATTGAGGTGGTGATTTGGTGAATCTTGAAAATATCGCACTGATGCTAAAAATAGTGTTGCTAAATGCAAGCACCACCAATAATAGCATTTGCAGGAAAAAGAGCTCGTAAAAGTCAGAATGAGAAGGACAAGGGAAAAGGTAAACCCCCACCCCCCACACCAAAGACAATAATAATAATAATAATTAAAATAGGAAGAAAATATTTGGGAAACACAAGCTTAAAAAACAAATATGGCCTTAAGTATTTGAGTATAACAAACTTAAGGCTTCGTTTGTTATGTTGGAATGAGTGGGGGAATTTTTATTTTTTATTTTGATGAAGTAAGATTGTATTAATCAAAAGGGCAATACCCGAGTACATAAGACATATACAAGCGATAGCCAAAAGAATGAGAGTGGGAATGGAATCACCATTCCATTCTACCCATATTTTGGAGTGTTTCGTTGGTCGTAAGAGAAAGGAATGAACATTCCCTTGTGCGCCTATTGCCTCCAATGAAGAAATAACCACTCCACTCCCAAACAAGAGGAATGGCCATTCCCATTCCTCAAAGAATGGATCACCATTCCTTTCCTTCTTTTTTTTTTCCCTTTTTCTTTGGTTTTTGAAGATGATGGTGAAAGAACATGGGGAAAAAAAAAAGGCATTTTTTTTGTAATAATTTGGTATTAGGATGTTGAAGAAGATGATGAAAAAAAAATGAAAAAAAAAAAAAAAAAAAAAATCTAGATTAAAAATGTGGTATATGGAATGAAAATTCCTTTCGAAGGCAACTATTAGTCACACCAAACAGGAATGGAATGGCCATTCATTTCCTGGGCATTCATTCCTACGTAACCAAACACAATAGATGAGAATGACCATTTCTTTCATTCTCATTCCTATTCCCTTTCCCTTTCCCTTTCCATTCCATTCAAGCGTATCAAAAGCAACCTAAGTACTTAACCTAGGATAGCTAAGCTAGGCATGAATGATGATGATGATGATGATGACAAACACAAGCATGATTGTGATGGCCATGATAAGCTTTCTACAATTTTGACATTAGCTTCTGTTTGTGGGGGATATCGACGTGGAGTCAACAGGGCCCATGTGGGTTGTAGTCCATGGAGGTTGGCCATGCGAAGTGGCTGGATAGCTGTTGGGACCACAGTGGGCCACCCTGGAGGGGATTGTTGATAGTGGGATCCCTCCAAAAGGGACCGTTGGTGGGTCACCTCGAAGGGAGATTGTTGATAGTAGGATCCCCCGGAAGGGATCGTTAGTAGAGCACCCTCTAGAGGGGAACTCGACTATTAAAGGAGGAGGTCCCTGGAGAAGAACTCCATCTTTAGCCATATGAAGTGAGGGGATGGTTAGAGCGACCAAGTTGGAGGACAGAGAGAGAAGCAAGCTTGAGAGCAGCGTAAGGGAGAGGAGAGGGCAGTGAGGTCCGCGACCTTGAGGCGTGATTTCAGCCTTTAGCGGGTTCTAGTCTAATAGAACCTTGGAGATGTACTCTGAGAAAAGGTAAGTGGAGTCGACCCGCCTTCCTCCTTGGTGGTTATCTGATCCTGTCACGGGTTTTGGATGTAGTGGTGGTTATGGTGGTATGTCGGATGATACTGATGATGGTGGTGGTGTAAGATAAGCTATGGTGTTCCATAATGGATGTTGGTTATGGTGGAGTGTTGGTATGTTGGAAGGTTGGGAAGAAGGCCTTAGTGGTGGGTTACCGTATTGGTGTGTTGGCTCACCGGGTCTTGGTCATTCGATCGTTGGTCCGACCGTCTGGTCCTCAAGAATGAGGGCAAAGATGGTTTTTTATAGTAGTGGAGTCTACGGTAGTCTGGCAGCAAAGCAAGTAAGGTAGGTAGGGTACATAGGGTAATGGGGTAGTAGGTCTAGCCATCTAGGCTCAGAATAGGCTTGCAGTAACAGTGCCGTGTGCAAATCGTCCATCATGTGTCAGGACAACCATGCTGTGTCAGGCAATGATGTGATCAGTGCTGTATGTCGTGTCCCCTCAACTACCATCAGACTGACTAAGACAAGATCGCTGATTCCCAATGCCATGAGAGCGACCCGTGCCTGCCTTAGAGAACCTTCTCTCTAGGCAACAAACCAAGAACCTCCAACCATCTTAGAGAGAACCCGGTCAAGGCCGAGTGACGACCTTACCCAAACACCAAGCTTGAGATCGAGCTCCCCAGGTATTGCCCATGGCGCGAGGGAGTAGTTCTATTATGGCATTCCAAGGGGACCGCGCTCACCGACAACCTTGGCTCCCGCTGCGTGATGCAGCAGGCATCCAACCTGAAGAGGACACGAGGATCCACCTTGAGATAACTCAGGCATCTCGACAAGGGAAGCATCCATCTAGAGATAGGAAGCCTCGATGAGGTGTGACATACTCACCGATGGTACCTAGGCCAAAGGCATTAAGAAAGCTATGCCATAGGCTAATGGCGACTAAGAAGGGCGAGTTAGGCATCCTTCCAAAGAAGGGCATCTCCCAAGGGAGGCAGCCATCCGGAGATGGGTTAGCTATGCCATAGGCCAATGGCGACTAGGAGGGGTGGGCTAGGCATCCTTCCGGAGAAGGACATCTCCCGGGGGAGGCAGCCATCCGAAGATGGGTGAGATATGCCTTAGGTAGATGGTGACTAAGTGGGGCGATATAAGAGTCAACCTTGGTACCATCGAGAGGCGAGGCAAAGGTCGACGTAAGGACCTCGCAAGGCGAGGTGATGAGTGAGATTGGCGACCTTATGAGAGATGAGTTAGAGATGGTGCCTTAGAGCCTTAGGAGTGAGGCCACATCATCAGAGTAGTGAGCACGTGTCAAGTGTAGCATCCGGCCATGTGGCGACTTCCCATTGGACTGGGGGGCCATGTGTCCGCTTGTCATTGGTGTGACGTAGCTGATGAAATCCATGTATAAACAACTTCTATCAAATATCTTAGATTCAACTCACACATTAGCACATTACATTAATTTATAAAACCAAGAAATCCTTAACTATACGTATCTGTGTGACTTAGATTGCAGCTAATTGAATTGATCACTTTAATTCCATATTAGGAATGTTTCATGTAGTCATAGACTTAAACCCAATGTACTAGTTTTTAAATTTTTTTCCTTTTTTTGTTTTTAAATCCATAATTAACAAGCGGAACAATGAAAACTGACTTTAACCAGAACCTAATGAACAAGAACAACCATAGCAAAAGGAAGGACATATTATAAAAAAAGAATATGTTCAACACTGTGCTGACAAATTCCAGAAGAAATGGATAAATGTATCATCTCCACATTGGAAGACTATTTAAAATCTTTCCAGCAATAGCAGTAAATATATTTCTTTTTTCAGCTTAAACATGTGTCAATAGTTTGAAGAAATTACAGAAGGTCAAAATTAGGTGTTCTTCACATTTTGAAGAAATTACAATTTACATCCCAAGCACAAATTAAGAAAGCCTAGCAAGGATTTAAGGTTCCAATACTTTATAGCATAACCACGTGACAGACTTTGCATAACGATTCACCAAAATTAAGTTATAGTTCCAGACTAAGGATTTCTTCCTCATAAATAAAAAACAACTCAGCCTAGTCCCTGAAAAAACTAAGTTGTGCTGCGAGGACACTTTAAATGAGATAAGCACCTATGTCAACATGTACCAGATTTCTACAGTCCAGTTCTGGTTTCACACTTCTCACTGAGGGAAGTAATTGCTTATTCCAGATTTTTAGTGGTTAACACAACCAGAACATTAAATTTTCATGTTACAAATGAAGTATTGCTTTCCTATACAGTTGCATTACCTATATTGGATATCAAAAATAATTTGTATAAATATTAGCTATAACTTGTGTTCTTACAAAGAGATTAAATATTTTAATATTTGACGAATGACACGGTCAAGTGTCTAGGCAAATCCACATAACCAAGTGACCAACTATATTAAGGTTGGTCCAAGCCATCATCAAACAAACACACAACCAAAACGCGATCAGAACCCAAGTAACAGAACTGCAGAAGATGAGGGGAGGAGAACAAAAACAAACAATGAGGGACATTAAGGCGCCTCTTTTATGTACAGAGGTTCAAGACCATACTCAAACGAGGCGTGTTTTCACAAAAAAGTCAAACCAACCATCAAGAAACTACATTTCATTTCCACATGTCATTCAGTCATTCTCAAAAGAGAGATATTTCAAAACATTTCAACAAACCCAATGGAAGCAATGAAAAAATTCAAAAACATATGGAAACACTTCAAACAAGGAACAGATGCATTTACATGTTCAGATAAGTGTATTAAATGTTTACTTGGATGGGTCATGGGTGTATGAGGCCCATACACCCATGACCCATCCAAGTAGATATAAACTCCACAACATTTTGAATTTTAGTACTAATCTACCATTTTGATACTAACTTATAATTATATTATCGTCTGAAACCCATCCTTAAGTAGCCCAGTTGGTAAGGGCAAAATTGTGATTGTGTGAGTAGACGCACGGTCTCAGGTTCGATTCCCCACTAGCACAACCCAAGGTTTAAGTGGGGGGCCGTGGCGGTGGGTTGCTGCGCTAGTCTCCCCGAGGGTTTAGGTTCCATGGGTGGGTCCAAAGGCCCTGCTGTGGGATTGTTCCACCGTTATCCAAAAAAAAAAAAAAAAAAAGAAAATATTATCGTCAGAAGTATTTAGGACTAGTATTCATACGAATCAGTTATTATTTTTTTAAGCAGACGCAATAATTATAGTGATTCATACTCACCATTCAAATAGCTAAAGTTAATACTACTTCCAAAATCTATATCCTTAGTCCTTATTGGTAGAATTATTTGGGTGATCTACTGTAAAAATTTCGACACCAATTTACCTGAAAAAGTTTAACAACTAAAGAGAGAAAAGGAAGACAAATGATTTCTCTCTCCTCATTTTTCATATTTGTCTCTCTAATCCCTCTTCACATTAAATAAAATAAAACTAAAACTAAAAAACAAACAAACAAAAAATTCTCAATACTCTTTAAGAATCTTGAATTTTTTAGAAATGTTTTGGTCTATTTCAATCAGTTTCCATCAAAATGTCTTCCATTCGGTCTGTTTTGACTAAAACAAAGTCAAAACTGAGGAATTTCAAAATCCCTAAGGGTCCAATAGGAACACAGAATTGGAATTAGAATTGCAATATTCTAACAGATTTGGAATTGAACTGGAATTAGGTGAAACTACAATTCCCTTGTTCGGATGACCGAAGGAATTGCTGTGAAAGAAAAGAAATAAAAAATCATCATCTCTATCGGTGGCAGGAACAAGCCATCAGCCCATCTTCAAGCCAACTTCAACATTTTCAAGCCATTAAAAAAATAAAATAAAAAACCATCTTCAACAATTTCGCAAAACCCAAGCCTTCAACTATGTATATACCATCACACACACACTGCCAAAGCCAAAGCATAAAATCCATCAACCCATCTTCAACTAAAAAAAAAACCATTTTCAAAACCCACAACCGCACCACCAGATCTAACCCACAACCCAGATGGCAAAGTGTAGCAGAGATAGACACTCGTGATGGAGCGGTGATGGAACAACGCAAGAGAGAGAGTATTTGAAGAAGGCGGTTTTGGAGCGAGGGTTTGGTCGAGCCGGAAACTAACCCACAATCAATATCCCCAGCGACGGCTATTGGGAACCGGTGAACTCACTCAACAAGAAGACTTTACAGGGAGATCACACTGACCAGCATCTTTGGTGCGTATTTGGAGCGAGGGTTTGAATTTGAGAGAGGATGAAACGTGGGTTTGGGGAGCGTCTTTCCCAATTCCATCATATAAAATTGCAATTCAGACTCTTCACCTTACGAATTGCAAGGGATGTTTTTAAGTTATAACCCAATTCCACGGAATTGCATGTGAAAATTACAATTTCAATTCTTGTGGGCCTCCAATCGGCAGAATAAGAATAAGCAAGCCCAATTCCAATTCCAAGGCCTAATTCCAGCCCCATTTCCAGCATCCAATCGGGCCCTAAGGTGTTTTGGTCAGTTTTAAGTAAAACGTCTTCATTTCTCTCCATTTGTAACAAAATTGGAGTGGCCTAGTAGTGGCAATGTCCCTCGCACTGCCCTAATTTTATTTTTAATCTGCTTCTCTTGAGTCCCAATAACCAAAAAAGTAAAAGGATTTCTTCAGCATTTTCTTCTCCTTCATAGAAGGAGAATTCGGTCATGCATTTCCAAAAACCGGTTTCAATAATAACTTCACAGCAATAAGTTTACAACAACATGAAATAAAAATATTTATCCACAAATAAAGTGCAGACAAAGCATTCAAAGAAGCAATGCACTAAGGGAAAAGTAGCTAATGCTATTCATATTTTATGAAGTAACGAAACTCTAAGAAAATCAAGAAACAACATGCAGCAATCCTATCACAAATTTGACTCTCACATGCTCATTTTTTGATAAAAATATAAGGTAAAGAAACTATGAAAACGAAATCAGGTTTACATGAGAAACAATTTAATATTTAACATGAATAATGCTCTTTATGCGTATCGAAACATTGAAATGGACCATCCAGGTCTTGTAGATACTAAAGCACCCTAGTGACTATTTATCAATAAGTACAACAAATCAACTGATTTTCAGGTGAGCATAAAAACTTACTTGGCCACAACTACTAAATAAGGCAGCAAGCCGCTCTTCAGTGACCTAAATTGAAGAGATAAAAGAATATTGTTAATGCCATCTCTCCAAGATTAGAAGGAAACAATAAATATAATATTCTAATGTTGAACAAAACAAAGAAAACAAATCCTTTTCACTTACATGCTGATCAATATCAGAAACATATACAGTCCGCCTAATACTATCTTCTCGCTGAGCTCTGAAAGATCTCCCATTCAACCTCCTCCTGCCCTGGTTGAAATTATTTCTTCTCTGGCAAACCATAAATATGAAATATCAGCAAATATAACCCCAAGAAAAAAACAAAAACAAAAAACAAGGGGATCATATGTCCATGCTTATCAGTTATCAAAAATGATTATCTTATTTCCGAGCAAGAAATTTCATTCATAAGAAAGAAAGAGAAACTATCCCCAATTGCATTGAGTTCAATGACTCAAATCAAAACAAGACAAAAGACGAATAAATATACAGATTAACACCCCATAAAGATTGATAATGAAGATGACTAAACGAATCTCAAAAACCCTACTGATTAGAACAATTCAGAACCGCAATTTAGATCATAATTATTAATAATTAGAGACAAAAATAAAGATATAACTGAAAGCCAAAACCCACATTTATCTAGAACACTAACAACGGCCAGTTCAGAAAGTCAACTCAAACTATAGTAATTAATAATTACATAAAAACAAATAAAATTAAACCCATACAAGTTAAATACTCAATAACAAAGCACATACTGGAACCGCATTAATCTACCAACAAAACATACCAATTTAAGAACTCAAATTAAATCATAATTACTACAACTACAAATAATGAAGAAATAGAAGATCCCAAAAACCTCATTTATCAGATTAATTAATATTTTTTTTTTTAAATCCAGAAAATCCCACTTATATAAAAGTATTACTCATACCAATTCTTATTATATTAATCAATAAGTACCCAAAAAGTGGATAAAAGCAAATCGCAAAAATCCCATTTATCCACAGAACTAGCACAAACAAATTTTAGAAGATCATTCAAATCATATTTACTAATAATTATTAATGGATGGATAAAATATGAAAATCCTAAAAGCAAATTTTTTTACATACCAATTGAGATAATTAAAATCACATTCATTAATTCTTATTAAAAATGTGAGAATAACCCCTATTAAAAATATAAAAAAAAATCCCTACAACACAAACAAACCAAACATTTCTTAATAAAAAAAAAAAAAAAAAAAAAAACCTGATAAACCCATAAATCCAAAATTTTATTTTATTTTTTAAAAAAAATTATATTAAAATTTATAGAAAAAAAATTAAGAAAAAAAGATCAAGTGAATATGCGCATTACCCTCCGATTATTGGGGTAGGCGTCATTGGCCGACTGCTTATTCAACGAGAAGAAATCAGTCTGAGACAATTGATCATGATTCTGTTGACGATCATGCGAGTGTGACGATGGGAAAAACTCCTTCGCCAAAGGATTCAGCTTCGAAAGCATGTCCACAAGCGTCTGCACCTCTCGCCGGAACTCCGATTTCGAATCGGAATTGGAATTCTTCGCAGACGGCGGCACCGCTGTAGCTGCTGCTGCCTCCCCGGACATTTCCGCAACCGCAGCCATGGAATCAAAAACCCCCCCAAATAAACAATATATATGTGTACAAATTATATAGAAAATAAGTTAATAAATTAGAGAGAACCCAGTATCTCTCTTTCTGTCTCTCTAGAAATTAGGGTTTAGATTACGAGCGTAATCCGATTGGATTTGTACGCGAAAAAGAGGGTTATAAATACAGAGCCATTCTGGAGAAGATTGTGTCAGAAATGTAGAGAGCGGGGGAGAGAGAGAAGGGAGGAATTAGGGTTTTTTCCTATGGGCCAAATTGATCACACAGACGTTGCAAGGTTCTGTTTGGGAGGAACCACAGGTGGCTTCTTTGGTTTTTGCTTCTTTCTGAATACCCTTCTCTCTTTTGTCTTAGAGCAGAGATAGAGAGAGAGAAAGTATGGAGTCTAGAGAGAGAGAGAGAGAGAGAGAGAGAGAGTTGAAAGTGTATTAAAGTGAGGGACGTTAAAAATGGGAAGAAGGACAGCTAACGTAAGATGACTTAAGCCCAGCTTTTGTTACTTTCTGTAACAATGGGGAAAATTGGATATGTCATTCATAACTGTTCTTGGGGTTTGTTGGGATTGTAAATTTAATATTTCTTTATATGAATAATCCTTTTATTCATTTTTTTTATTTTATATTTATTGATATTATTTATTTATTATTATATATATTTATATATTAGGTTCATATCCTCTACAATTCCCTCTAATGCAGTACCTAAGGTCTTACTTTACTGTGCTGTTAAGAGTGCTGACAATTGGCTGTAGTGGTTAGTGTAGGGTGCCATTGAGTGTTCTTTCACTAGTGGGAATTTTTAGTGACACGTGTAAAATTTGGTTCCCATAACCATTAGATGGAGGAGGGCCCTCCCTAAAAGGTAGCTTCATCAAAATCAATAGTTTGACATAACCTTTAGCACTAAATAATGTATAATGTATTGTTTGACATAACCTTTAGCACTAAATAATGTATAATGTATTATCATTATCCCTCTGTTTCTAATTGATTGATTTTTAAAAAAAAACATGTCTTTTTAGGAAGCTTTATTAAACGCTTTGACATCATTATGTTTATTATAACATTTCAATTTTACTCTTAAGTTTATAAAACGTTAGAAATAAATAAAACATGATAAAGGGTATTATAAGAAATTTAATAAAAAGAATCATTGATTTTATGAGTTGGACAATAATTTCGGGACATCCCAAAAAAGAAAAAAAAAACCCATAAAATAGGAACAAAAAGAGTATATGGGGTTTGGCTAGTTCTGCATTTAGACATAAATCTTTATGATTTCCATTTACAATTGGGAGAATGACAAGATAGGGGTCAAAATAAAAGTAAATCTTAAAAGAGGGTAAAAGTTATCATATTATATTTCGAAGGATGATAATTGACTTTAATTCCCAAAAGAGGGGATTTGTTGTATACTAATTCAATAATTCCCAATCTATTTTTTCATCTAAAATAGTTTCTCTTTCATGAGGTTCTCCTCTCTCTGAATTCAAAGGATCCCTAATAATAATTCCAAAAAACCTATCATATTTATTTTCAAGTAAAATAATAATGATTTATATTATGGGAAGCTGATATTTAAATACTCTCTCTCCACATAAGACTGAAACACATTCTATAAATGCATCAAATCCAATTGGAAAACTACTGTTTAAAAATTAATAGCTATCCTTTTTTTTTTTTTCAAAATAAAAAAGAAAGAAAAAGAAAATGGAAGAAAAGAAAGAATCAAAATCCCATTCTTTTGTTTGTTTGTTTGTTTTTTTTGGGGGGGGAGTAAAAGAGTAAACCCTGCAATCCAAAATTTATCATTTATGAAATCAATCCGAAGCACATAATGCTAAGAGAACCCTCCAAAAAGTAGAGAAGTTCTATGTAATCTGTTCACACAGTATCAAAAGAAAATAATAATAAATGTAATTAATGTAATTTGTTAATTCAATTTAATTATATCATCTGTCCAAAATCTGAGAAATTCTCAAATCTTACATACAAAGATCAAATGTTCTTTATTTTCTTTGTCAGTTCATCAAAATTCTCTTTCGAGGTTGGATTCTCAAGTCTTTCTCATTGGCAACTCATTATGCAAAAGGTACTTTCATAATCGGTTGCTTTTTGTGAAATTAATTAGAGGATCGGAAAACCAAGAATTAGGAGGATGGGAGGGTTTGACTAGAGGGAATTTAGGCGGGGTGCAAAAAATTTAGTAAAAGGACATAAAAGACGTTCAATTCTAACTCCTCTCTTTTGGGAATTAAAGTTCATTATCACCATTTTGAATGAAGTTGAAAAGTTTTGGCCCTTTTTTTAAGATTACTCTTATTCTTGACCACCATTTCATCATTTTCCCTTTACAATTCATATTTGGCGAAACCAACCGTTGGATTAAATGACTTTCCCATATAGGTTATGCATGTAAAAAATCAAGTTGATCCGATATCAATTGCCATCAATCCAAAAACTTACATTACTATTCAATAAAATCTCACATTCTGGATAAAACGACTCTTAATCTCGGATCAACTTGACTTTTTGTATGTATGGGTAGCCAATCTAGTCCAATGGTGAGTTTCACAAAATATGTGTTGTAGATGGAGTTATAAAAACTTGTGTTTCCTGATCCTAACCCTACATATATAAGGTTATGATCAAAAGACTTAATTTTTCACGTCATTCTTAAGCCATTAGATTCACAAGATCTCATAGTATTCCAAAAAGTTGGCATGGACAAGCTCTACTTGCCATTTGATAAATCAAATGAGTTACAAAAATGAACCCATAACTCAATTTAGAAGATATTGGCAAGCATTGGGAATGTGATAGCACTTAACTTTGTACCATACCACATTACAACATATGAGACATCACTTAATAGATGAAAAGATTCCAACATGTGCGGCAAATTTAAAATGGCTAAGTGTGTTAGAGCTTTTTCGTCCATTAAATGATGTCTCAAATGATACGCGTGTTGTGATTTAAAATCAGGTATGATCAAATCATGTAAAATTAAGGAAAAGATCTTCACTCATTAGTTGGGGGTCTTGGAGATATACACAAAAACATCATAGTGGTTTTGAGGTAATTACGATTGTTAAGTTTTCAACCTAAATGTTTAAACTTATAAGTGAAAACAAGTATATAAAGACATGTTTAACTCGATATTTAATCGATGTGAAATGTGATATATTTTCAACACTCCCTCTCACGTGCAAGCGTAATAAGATATAATGGGCATGTCACGTGGACAATAAAGACGTGCTCATGAGCGAACGACATCCTCTTATACCATGTTAAGTTTTTAACTTAAAAGCCTAAGATAGTAAGTGAAAGGCCCAAACAGGTATATGAAATAATGTCAAAGTTTATAATTAACCAATGTGGGATGTGGTATTTTTCCAATACTCCCCTCACATGCAGGCTTAACAAGATAGAAACGAACCTACACATGAACAACAAAGACAGGCTCATGAATGAAAACAACCTAAGAATGACATGCTCTAATAGCATGTTAAGTTTCCAACCTAAAAGGTTAAACTTATAGGTGGAGGGTCCAAACAGGCACATGAAGACATGTTTAACTCAATATTTAATCGATGTGGGATATGAGCCTTCCTAACACTTCCCTTCACGTACAGGCCTAAAAATTTTCAAATGGCCTATCATATGGATAACAAATATGGACTCACGAGTGAAACGGGTTTAAGATTGACATGCTCTAATAACAATAAGGGTAGAATTCTATAGCTTAGTCGTTTTGGCCTTAGCCGAGAACACAATTGAATCGACGAAGGGTTAGCTCTTATTCTCCAAACACGATACCAAACCACCAACTAATATAACCAAACCATAATTGGTGCGAAGCATTAAAATCCAACGGTTCAGACATTGATTAATTGGGAAAATAAATACATATCAATATAAGTTAGTAGTCATTTTTAGTTAAGTTAATAGTCATATATTACAAAGTTAGTAATTATTGGTATTGATATATAATTATTTGTCTCTAATTAGACCAGTATGTAATTCTTTTTTGATGGTCTTCATTCATCATCTGTGGAGTTGAGACTTTGATCGAGAGCTGCAGAGAATAATAAAGAAGCAAGAAATGATGACAAGTGACAATAACAATCATATGTCAGTCTGTTGTTTTAGGGTTTACTTTTAGCTTTTGTAGGTGTAGGCGTGGCCTGCATTGTCAAATTAGTACTAAAGACCTTGGTGGTTAATCATCTTGCCATACACACACTCATGCATATAGGGAGATCAAATGCTATACTTGCTGTATTGATGAACTTGAGGCAGCGTCCGATTGAGTGATCCTTAGGCCTCTTGTCTAAGGGAGAGGTATTGGATTCAATTTTTATCATTTATTTTTATGGCCAACTCCAAGAATTTTATTTTGTAATTATCAGGTGCACGTGGTTTAAAATAAAAAATAAAAAATAAAAGATGCTCAATTATTGTTGGATTTTTTTTTAAATTATTATTATTATTTTATTTTATTTTTTTTGGAGTCAAGAGATGTATTTAGACCTTTAATTTGGTTAATCCTTAAAACACATGTAAGGCCACGGCCCACTCCACGTCAATTAATGTTTAGGATAAACCCATCTAATAAGTAGTCCTCAGAAAGTGAAAGATCAAATCGAAAACCTAATACTTCTTGAGATGTAAGTTTAAAAAATAATTGACCTACTTTTCAAGATTTCATTAGAACTCTATATAAAACTTATCGTATGTTTTTATAAATTGCTTATAGGAAACTTCAAGTCAAATTTATGAAAGGTTAACAAGAGACATGTGTTTACCTTTGTCACCAGTGGAAAAGGGTTTTTAAAATTTTCATCCTCTATGATTTTCTGTTGGGTTGGTTAAGCCACTAAATGGAAAAGGGTAAATCCAAATATTGTAACATGGAATTGCCACATAGTTAGCTCATTATCCATATATTTGGTCTAACATATCTATTGGTAGAGTCTCTGATAATTTTAGACCTGACATTCTTAATTTACTACTAATTTTTATTGGCTTGTGATATGATAACTTTAGAAAATATTACGTGATTTATGTGGATCAAAATTTTACTATGTTATTTTTTGGTTTAACAATGCTTAATCGGTTAATCCAATTTTTAAGTTTGATTCTATAGTGAAAGGGACTCAACGTGGTAAAGATCATAACATACTCCCTTTATTCCATTTTGTTTGACCACAATTTTCATTTTGGGATGTCCCATTTTTTTTAATTTAAATTTTAAAAAGCCAAGATGATAATAATTTTAATTTTCTAAAAGATCCTTTGCAATATCTATAATTATAACTGTTATCGAATAAGTTAAAAGAAAAATGAAAGGTAAAATTAGAAAATTCAAAGTTAAATGAGTGACATAGCAATGCCATAAATGTCCTTCCTTGGTATGTCTGCATAGTCGAAAGTTAAAAAAGAAAGTGGATGAAGACAATCACATGTATCTTGTATCGTGTGTTTGGATAAGGGGGGAATTTTAGATTGGTCGGGTTAGGGAAAAATATTACAGTTCAGTATAATTTAGTAGTAACTTCTTAGTAAATGCCTACTAACTTAACTAAAAACGACTACTAACTATAATTATTTTCCCCTAGTTGACCAGTCTAAATTCCCCTTTGAATAAATGAAAAAAAGAGAGTTCAATGGAATAAAGTGCCTTATCCAATTTGATTTTCTTCCTTTTTTTTCTTTTTCTTTTTTTGCTAAGACCCAATTTGATTTTCCTGCCCTTCTTCAAACTCTACTATTCCTGATTGCAATTTGGGACAGCATAGTCATTCACTGAAAAAAATAATAATAAAAATATAAAAGAATAAGTTCCTCCGAAATGTACAAGCCATGAAAGTTGAGATATAAGAATTTCCTGGATGGGAATCTTTCATGATTAAAATTAGTTTGTCTTACACTTGTTACTTTTTTCCCTTTCAACCATTTGAGCTGCCTTTTTCCGGTGGGAATTAACATGTGCTCTTGGAATTGGTGCCTAAATGCTTAATGATTATAAGCTTTATCATTGAACCCAAATCCCACCCCCCCCATCCCCCCAACCACTTTTTTTTTTTTCTTTTTTTTTTTTTTTTTGGGTGGGGTAAAATTGAACCCAAATCTTAATTCTACTAAAAATGGTTAAATCATCACAGAAATTTTCATTGGTATTATTGTTGTTCTGATAGAATTCCTATGTGAATCTTGAAATTAAATCATTAGAGTTTCGAAATGGAGTTCTTATAGGAATTGATGTAACCATAGCATTTTCAACTTGGGTTTGATTCCTCTAGAGAGCATTGCAGGAATTAATTCTTAAATGCATCAGGTTGATTTAGGGGAGTGCACTCTTAAGATCGCTCGAGGAGAGATTTAGTTGAGGTCCATGTAAGCTGGCCCGAACACCCCGTCAAAAAAAAAATAAAAATATATATATATATATATATATATATGTTAACTATGTACATAAAGATAAAAGGGTTTGCAAATAAATGGACCATTTTTTTTTTAATTCTAACAAATAAATGCACTTATTATGTTTGGGTTGATACGTTGACTCGGTCTGTGTTAAGTAAAAAGTATAATATATGCATGTTTTAAATTTTAAAAAAAAAATTTTTTAAAAAAAAAAAGAAAGAAAAATTACTGTTAGGGAAGCAAGTATAAATTATTGCTTGTCATTTTCACTAGAACAAAAACAACACACTTCCAAATTAGGAAGGAACCTCTTAAATTTTTTATTTTACAACAAAATAGAGTTTAAAAATGCATAGTTATGACACTCAATTTCAAAATTTAATGCCATGTCAAAGTGTCAAACTTTAATTATGATATAAGTTATTTTTTATCAATGATTGGCACACATTATTCATAGGATGGCCTACGGCCTACTTCACTGTGAACAAATCCCCCTCCTCCCGTGAAGATGGTGGTATTCAAGCTGTTAGGAAGAGTTGAAACAAGCCCCTGTACAATCCTCGGATAATTAAAAGCAAAAAAATATCCAAATGACCTAATCTATAGCTCCATGGAATAGCTTAGTTTATTTAGTTACTTGCACCTTTCAAAAGGTACTTATTTTAACTCTTCATACTCTTAGAAAGCTAGTCATATACTTTGGTTTTTTTTCAATTGATTACATGCTCAAGTGGACGATGACCTTACTTGGGATTAGGGAACTTTGCTTGAGATTGGAAAATAGTCAAGTACAAGATCCGGACACCTAAGGGTGATATAATTAAAAAAAAAAAAAAAAAAAAAAACTAACTAATGTATATTTTTTTACTTTATGACAAGCTCTCAAGCAGGTTATGGACTTAAGGCTCCATTTGGGCATTCCCGAAAGCCCATGTAGCCAGTTTTAAGACAGTTGGAACAAGAGGGTGGCATTGCAACCCTTTAACTTTATTTGCATACTCCACTAATTTTAATTTCTCAAAATTTTAAAAAAATATATAAGATTTTTATGAAAACTGACTGTAGTCAAATCTTTATATATTTTTCTAAAACCTTAAGAAAATAAAATTAATGGGGTGTATAAATAAAGTTAAGGGACTACAATAACCGGCCTCTTGGAACAAAACTCTTGGATGATTATTATGATTCTAGCCATATCAATTCCTTTGATTATGTTCTCCAATCCTTCTTGAGAGGTGGTAGTATAAAATCAGGAATAGTGATGAGCAGACCGCATAGGGAATAGAAAGAAAAAAAAAAGGTCTAATTATCTTAGTTTATGCAATAATTGATGAAAATGTTAAACCCATCTATATTTCAGCCCTATTCATATGACTATTAAGTTAGGTTCAGAATCTCTCTCTCTCTCTCTGTGGCCCTTTGCAATCAAGGAAAACCCATCATGTTTATACCTTTAAGAGCAAGCCAAAGCAATCCTATATTTCTTTGTTTTCACACAACTTGTTTAGGAATCAATGAATTGAAATGGTATTATCACTCACCCCTCAAAACATTTTTTAGAGATCCCATCTTGAATTTCCAGTTCAATATATTTATAATTATTATTAATATTAGTTAAACCGTTTTTATATTGTCCCCATTAGTGGTAAGATGTCTCTTCTCATAACCCATTGTCATACCAAAGCATTGAACATCCGGGGTCACTATCCTCACGAATTGTCATATTCCTAATTAAGGAGTACCACATTAGCTTTATGCTTAATAAAGCTATTAAACTTGAGAAACCATCTCACTTTGAATCTTGTAAGTTAAACGAATAGGAGACTCGAGCAAATTCACTTGGTAATCAGTGATACAATTTTTACCGAGTAGACAGAAGTTACTGTATAATAGTTAAGAAAAAAAAAAAGTTTTTACCCAGAAAAAAAAAAGTTAAAAAAAACAAAAAAAAGTATTCATTCGTTTAAGGTTTGTTTGGTCGTCCAAATGAACAATAAATGATTGTAAATTATTTTGTCCGGCATTGAAGGCATAGATATGTCATCTTGAATCCAGCTATTTAAAAAATTTATTTTGTCTGATATTAGTCCAAAGTGCACTTGGGCATGAGTTTGAAACTCAAATCCCCACTGGCGGCTTTACAAGGCGGTGTGTGCTTATCCTCTTGTATTGATTGTCATGGGTGAGGCGTAGTGGTTGCTGTGGTGCCACCCACCCTCTTTATATGTATATAAGATGATGATTAGGTAAGCGTGTGTTAATATCGAAGAATTTCATTGTAACAACCATAAGATATGGTATACATCACTACACCGTATTATTTATTTTAGGAATATAACTTCCAGGAAAGAGAATCCCAATTTCTCATGTAAGAGATATGTTAGGGTGTATGATAGTTCATTGTAAAGAATGAACCATCACACCCCATTGGTGAATGAATAAGTATGACTATTGAGAAGAGGTTATAAGTCATCATAGGGTGTCTATAAATACACTCTACAACAATCCTTCTCTCATTTATAAATAAAACAAAACAGTACGTATGTATTCTCTCCTTCCCAAACTCCTACATGTGATAAATAGTTTAACGACAGTAGGGAAATCCTTCATTATTCTACCTTATAGAATCCATCAATGGTATCAGAGTCAGGCACACATGTTGGTGAAGAGAGTTGGCAACGCAAAGGAGTACGCAGAGAAATTAAGGGTTAACCATTCAAGAGGATTGTTGGATGATATTCGTTGTGTTTTTGATAAAGAAATTTCAAGTATAGACACAATGATTCGTTTTTACAATCATCATTTGAGTGTTGTTAATCCTCAAATTTGCCCATTGACAGTAATTATTAGTGGTACGGATGCAAGAGATTTGAAAATCATTGAAAGTGAATACAACGAGAAAAAGAAGGCTCAAATTAAAAGGGTTTGAGAATATCTCCAAATTCTTTCAAAAATTTTGAGGAAATTCAAAATTCTAATAAAGGGAAGAATATAATTATTGAGATTTCAGACAGTGATTCTAAGAAAAATCTCAATTTGGGTGATTCACAGAAGTCTTTTTTGCAGAAAAAAGTCAAAAACACTGTTTTTTTTTTTTTTTTTTTTTTTTTTTTTTTTTTTTTTTTTTTTTTTTTTTTTTTGCAGAAAATCACGAACAATGGTGAAGATTTGCGTCATACCCGACCCGTATCACTTCCGGATCGCAAAATAACCCAGTTCAGACCCTTCACGCGCCCATACGCACCTCGAAGAGTGCCCATGAGCAGCCACGAGCCCAGGAGAGCTTTCACGCGCCAACCTCGCATGTCACGCACCCATACACGCATGGCCCGCGCTTTACGCGCCTGCACGCGCCCATTACCAAGCCATTTTGGCCTGTCGTTCCACGACCCGCCTTTAGCCTGCTCGTGCATGTTTTTGACCCGCCCACCTTTGACCCGCCACTTCGACCCATCTACCCATCAGTGCCTCTCGGCCCAGCCCGCTTCTACGGTCCAAATTGGGCCCAGTTCGACCCAATTGGCTCGGATCCCGCCCTTTTTTCTCGGTTTTGTTCAAATCCGACCCACATTGCTGATACATTGGGTTTTAGCCCAATTAGAGGTCCAAATGAACCCGAATTTGCACCAAATTTGGTAACCCAACAAATTTTCGCGTCCCGGACGCAACCGTGGGATCAAAATCAATTTTTGGATGCAACAAAGGTCACTTCTGAGCAGGCTGTACAAAGTGTATTACAAGAGGAAATTGGTAGACAAAAGCACATATTGCCTTCCGAGGGAGAATTAATTCAGGCTTGTTCTAATAATTTTAGTAATTAGGATTTTATTTACTTAGAAACACATTTTTTTTACACATTTATTATTTTTATTTGTTGTTCTTTTTAACACAATTTCTGTAATACACAATTAGATATTATATTTGTTTATTTTTTTTAATGGCAAAGGCTATGTTTGATACAATTAAAATAGAAAAACTAAATAATGTAAACTTTCAAATTTGGAAAAGGAAAATTTCATTTCTCTTAATACATGAAAAGACCCTATTTGTTCTCACAAAAAAAAAAAAAAAAAAAACCAATAGAAGTTTCAGATGACCCAAACACTTTGAAATTAAAAGAAATGTGGGAGGAAGATGATATGCTCGCAAGAACATCCATCTTAAATCATATGCAAGATGATTTAATTCCTCTCTATGAGGATTTTAAGTTTGCAAAAGAAATCATGAATGTTCTTGAGGATAAATATGGACCAAAATCCGATACTTATATACAATTATTATTAGATAAATATACAGGACTTCAAATGTCCAAAAATGATAGCGTGGGGGATCATGTGCTAAAGATGAAAATCATAGCAAAAGGTCTATTTGTCGCTGGGCATTCAATTTCCGACAAAATGCAAGTATCCACTATCCTTAATAGTCTTTCAAAATCATGGGACCATGTAGTGACTTCAATAACTTATGGATAAGGAAAATTGTTCATGAACACATTACCTACACTATTGGCCCTTAAAGAGGAAAGAATGAATAGAAGAAAGAAAGAAAAAGGAAGTGGAAACTTGTTGTTAGCAGAGGAAACCTCAAAACAACAACCAAAGAAAAACTCTTGGAAACCAAGAGGCAAGCAATCAAATTTCAAAGTGCCCAAGTCAAAGAAAGATAAAGCTTGCTTTAATTGTGGTAAGAAGGGTCATTTCCAAATTAATTGTCGAAGACCAAAGAAAAAGAAAGTCAATGATAAAAGAGAGATGGTCATGACAGTTTTCGAAGCAATAGTAACACAAGAGGTGGAAGATCATTGGTGGATTGATTCAGGAGCTACAAGACATGTTACAAAGAACAGAAATATCTTCACAATTTACAAAGAAAAGGCACAAGGAGAGCATCGACTCTACATGGGAAACGATACATATGTAGATGTACTAGGCGAAGGTAATTGTAAAATTTCTCATAAAGGGTCTAATTTAATACTTCAAAATGTATTGTATTCTCCAAATATTCAGAGAAATCTAATTTCTGTCTCTGTATTTGAAAAAAAGGGGTTTGAGGTTCGATTTAGATCAGGTCATGTAACTATTGGAAAGGATGGACGTATCCTTCTAAAAGGTGTAAGAATTAATGATATGTACTCAATAAAGGATATTCCATTTTTTGATTATATTAATATCTCTACTATAAATAATGATTATTATTTATGGCATTTAAGATTAGGACACACAAATAAAGCAAAAATGGCAAAAATGTGCCAAATGGGATTACTACCTAAAATAAATCCGATTGAATATGACACATGTGAACCATGTATCAAAGGTAAACTAACTAAGAAACCTTTTTCTAAAAGTTGGAAATCATCGGATTTACTTGATGTAGTATACTCAGACATATGTGGACCTTTAAGAACAAAAACACATAGAGGAATGGAATACTTTATAACATTTACTGATGATTATTTAAGGTATGGGTATATCTATTTAATAAAATATAAGTCAAATGCTATCGACAAATTTAAAGAATTTAAAATAGAAGTAGAAACCCAATTACGTAGACCCATAAAAGCTTTGAATAATGATAGAGGAAGGGAATATGAAGCTTTTGATGAATTCTGCAAAAACTGTGGGATAAGGCATATTTACACTATATCATATACTCTAGAACAAAATGAAATTGCAGAAAGAAGAAATAGAACTCTAATAGATATGACAAGATCCATGATGGCATATGCTGATTTACCTTTACATTTTTGGGGTGAAGCCCTGTACTGCAGCATATATTCTGAATAGAGTTAAAACAAAAGCTAAACCCTTAACACCTTATGAGTTATGGACTGGTTAAAAACCTGAGATTTCAAACTTAAGAGTTTGGGGATGTAAGGCACATGTATTGATACCAAAACCTCTTAAAAATAAATTAAGTAATAAGATACGGGAATGTCGATTTATTGGATATTCTGACAATGGTAGTGGATATCGATTTTTCCATTCAGAAAATGGATTAATTGAAAGTAGGGATGCTTATTTTATAGAAACCACTAACGTGGTGACACCTTTGGAAAATATAAAACTCTTAGATGAAAATCAAGAAATGCCTACTTTACAAGAAAATTTCTCTATTGATCAAGAAATGATTAATAGTGAGGAAATTAATGAACCTTCTTCAAATGTTCAGATTAGTGGAAGGAAAAGACCAAGGGAACCATCTGTAAAATTGAAAGATCATTATGTCTTAAGTATAGAAAATATAAAAGATCTAAGTGAAGACCCTAAGAGTTTCTCTGAAGCCATGAAAATGGATGATAGTAAGGAATGGCATAAGGCTATGAAAGAGGAACTAGACTCTATAGAAAACAATGGAGTATGGGAACTTATTGATCTACCAAAGGGTAGAAAATCAATTGGATGCAAGTGGGTTCTCAAAAAGAAATTAAAAGCAGATGGAACTTTGGATAAATATAAAGCAAGATTAGTGGCAAAGGGTTACACACAATAACCCAGTATAGACTTTGTAGATACATATTCACCTATGGCAAATTTTACATCCATTAGAATTCTTATGTCAATTGTGGCTAGATTAGATCTAGAGCTACATCAGATGGATGTCAAAATCGCATTCCTCAATAGAGAATTAAAAGAAGACATCTATATAAATCAACCTGAAGGTTTTCAAATTGAAGGACATGAGAATAAAGTCTGTAAACTAAAAAGATCTTTATATGGACTCAAACAATCTTCAAGACAATGGTACTTGAAATTCCACCAAGCTATCTTTGGATTAGGATATGAGATGAGTCCGCTAGATCACTATGTATATATATTAAAATCCAAAGAAAAATTAGTAATATTATAATTATATGTTGATGATATATTACTAGTAGGAAATGATATGAATATGATAAACAAAACAAAGAAATACCTAGGATCTAAATTTGAAATTAAAGATATGGGAGAAGCTTCCTATATATTAGGTATTAAAATTTCTAGAGATAGGAAGTCAAGATTATTATATTTAGATCAAGAAAAATATCTAGAAAAGGTACTTAAAAGGATTAACATGGAAAATTGTAAACCAATAAGTACACCTATTTGCAAAGGCTTAAGCCTAAGCAAGTCTATATGTCCACAAAATGAGGAAGAACAAAAAGATATGATACAAATCCCCTATGCCCAAGCTGTGGCCAGTCTCATGTATGCTATGACAAGCACAAGGTGTAGTTGGATTGGTAAACAGATATCAATTCAATCCAGGAAAGGCACATTGGCAAGCAGTAAAGAGGATATTCAGATATTTACAAGGAACTAAAGGTATGAAACTTTGTTTTGGTTTAAATGATCTAGAAATTGTAAGCTATAGTGATGTAGATTTTGCAGGTGATATAGATGATAAAAAGTTTACTAGTGGCTACATATTTATGGTAGGTGGAACTGCTGTTTCTTGGTTAAGTAAGAAACAAGGTTGTGTTGCAAAATTCACTATGGAATCTGAATACACAGCATGTAGCACAGGAGCGAGTATTGCAGTTTGGATAAAGCGCTTTATGGATAATTTAAAATTAGGTATACCAAATAGACCAGTCAATGTGTATCGTGATAATTAGTCTGCCATCGCTTTGATAAAAAGTAGAGCAAATAGTTCAAAAGGAAAACATATTGACGTGAGCTACCACTATATACAAGATATAGTGGGGAGGGGAGAAATCAAAATCGAATATATACCCTCTGAAAGAATGGTGGCTGATCCCATGACCAAGGGATTATCTCTGGAAAAGTTTAGAGAACATGCGGCTACAATGGGATTAAGAAACACCTAGGTGTTGTAGCAAAAACATGCAGTATAGTGCATCATTGGATGGATTTTAGGGACGCCTGAGCAGAACAAGATGATACGACTCTATCTATTTATGGGGACAAATATTGGTTAAAGATAAGATAGAGGACACAAGCGAGGTAACGAGGTTATGACGAGAACGATTGAGGATGTAAAGTTCACAATAAGCACCCAATTGATTCTGCATAACACTTAGGCGCATAGTGTTAAAGTCGCTGATAAACTGTATCAAGGAAAACTTTTGCGATGACCTAAAAGGAAGTATTTGATCTAAAATTCGAGCGCAAGTCAACACTATTTGTGTTTGGCTGAAGTCGCCAATAGTAACTGGGGTGGTGAACTATAGTTCCCTGTTACAGGTATATTGGTGCGATTTACTTGAAATAGAGTAAATAGAAGTCGTTTATAACATATCAAGAAATTGATATATTGGGAAATAGACGCAGTCAGAAAAGAATGGTAAAAGCGTGCGCACATATGGTTATACCATCATCTGACGCTGATCTGAGGAAAATTCGGATGAGAGTTAGTGCCCAATTGAAGAATTCTAGAGGATATTTAATCGTGGTAACTAACTAGAGGAAGTTATCGTGCTATCTCATATTTGTCAAGTGGGAGATTGAAGAATTTCATTGTGACAAACATGAGATATGGTGTACATCACTACACCGTATTATTTACTTTAGGAATATAACTTACAGGAGAGAGAATCCCAATTTTCCATGTAGGAGATATGTTAGGGTGTATGATGGTTCATTGTAAAGAGTGAACTATCACACCTCATTGGTGAATGAATAGGTATGACTATTGAGAAGAAGTCATAAGTCATCATAGGTGTCTAATAACCATTGAGATCATCTCAATGGTCACAATTGATGCTTTTTGAGTGTCTACAAATACACCCTACAACAAGCCTTCTCTCATTCATAAATAAAACAAAACAGTACGTATGTATTTTCTCCTTCCGAAACTCCTCCATGTGATAAATAGTCTAACGACAGTAGGGAAATCCTTCATTGTTCTACCTTATAAAATCCATCAAATATAACTTATATCAACATTCGCATTGGAAGTTATACCTTATGCATTAGTGAGTTATAGAGTACATTGGGCCAATGCAAGGGGTACAACTCCCAATGCATAGTGCTGATATAACTTAAATCAACACGTGTTGACCTGATCAAGCCTGTATATATATATATATATATATAGGATGATGATCAGGTAAGCACGTGCTGATATAACTTATATCAAAACCTGCATTCGGAGTTGTACCTTGTGCATTAGTGGAATGAGAGGTGCATTGAATCAATGCAAGGGGTATAACCCCCAATACATAGTGCTGATGTAACTTATATCAGCACGTGCTGATAGGATCACCTCTGTATATATATATATATATATATATATATATATATATATATATAGATAAGATGATGATTAGGTAAACACGTGCTGATATAACTTATATCAACACCCGCATTGGGAGTTGTACCTTGTGCATTAGTGGGATATGAGGTACATTGGACTAATGCAAAGGGTACAACCCCCGATGCATGGTACTAATATAACTTATATCAACACGTGCTGATAGGAACATAACTATATATATATATATATATATATATATATATATATATATATATATATATGAGGTACATTGGACCAATACAAAGGGTACAACCCCCGATGCATGATACTAATATAACTTATATCAACATGTGCTGATAGGAACATAACTATATATATATATATGAGGTACATTGGACCAATGCAAAGGGTATTGATAAGCACAAAATATTCATTGAAATTACTCCCTAATTTATATTTTCTAGTTATTTTATTATATTTAATTTTATGTGTTTAAAGTGTTGTTGATTTATTGCAGGGCTGTTGAGTTTATACCAGAAAATATGACAATCAGGACTACTTAAGCTAATAAATGCAACTTGAAATGGGTTTCTCACCTACCTAAAATTTCATGGAACTGCAACAAGAGTTGGGTCAACTATTTTGAAGATTTGAGCAGCTGAAATTCAAAGTTAGGCAAAGAAATTCATGATCCCAAAATCAGCAGCAAATCTGGACAGATTGACCAAGTTTTGGTAATCTGGCCATAACTTGTGATTCCCATATCCGATTTGGGTGAAATTTGTGGCTCTGGAAAGAGGACTTAAAGAGCTACAATTGTTTAGTTTATGGCATTTCCTGATTCAAACGTCTTCCAAGTCAAAAATGAGCTGGAAGTGGACTTATTTGCAAAAATCTGAATGTGGCAGCATTTGTCAAAGTGAGAACATGGGCAGCCAAGAATTCAAAGAAATTAGGCATTGCTTTTGACTTGTAGGATCAGCTGGATCCTTCCCCCATCTCCTATAAATACCAAGGGAATTTACATAACAAAAAAAAAAAAGGAGAGAAAAAGAGGAGGAGGTACAAAGGTGGCAAAGGGGAGAGACTAGTTCTTGGTTATCTACATGGCCAACTAATCTTTGTCTTAGGGGGGAGATGAAGCCCTAATCAAGTATGGTGTATTTTATTGTATCATGTTGTTGATTTGATTATTTGTGTATGAGGATTGCATAACTAGGAGGATTGTATTATTGATACAATTGGTTTTAGTGTTTTTATCTCAAATTGTGTTTAATTTCTGTGATTTTAAATACAATGGTTATGCAATGGTTTTCACTGTACATATATTTGGAGATTAAGATGATTCATGCTTAGACAAGATGAGCCGTGCTCACAAATTAGTTTAGAGTAGAGTAGGTGAGACGGTTCGTGCTATATCTTTGATGAGTTATGCCTAATTTACAAATATATGAATCTTTCTTGATGATGTCATTGGGCTTGTAGCTACAATGAGTCTTGCTCATACTAAATAATAATTTCTTGAAACACATTACAATAAGTGCATTTTTATACAAGATTAGTAGTGGATTTGAGACCCTAAGTATTTCCTTTCTTAAAGAAAATATAAATTTATTTTACTTGCATTCCATAGAATTCAAAACTATAAAAATCATCTTTGTGAATTATTTTAGTATTCAGTTTTCAAAATTAAAATAATCTCAGTATAGTCCCTGTGGTACGACACCCGTACTACCACTATATACAAATTTTTGCATCCTACGGGTAATTGATTTTGACACGATCAGGTACAACCCCCGATGCATGATACTAATATAACTTATATCAACATGTGCTGATAGGAACATAACTATATATATATATGAGGAACATTGGACCAATGCAAAGGGTACAACCCCCGATGTATGGTACTAATATAATTCATATCAACACGTGCTGATGGGAACATAACTGTGCATATATATATATATATATATATATATATATATATATATATATATATATATATATACACAAAAAGAGACAAATTTTTAAGGGCCGTTTGGCCGGTTCAAAGTGGAAGCCAACTTGTATATTGCCAAGCTAATAGAGCAATAGAATTAGAAATAGAATGACCCAAACTAGCTGCACAATCAACTGCTATATAATAGCAGTTGATTGTGATAGCAGTTGATTGGGCAGTTAGTTTGGGTCATTCTATTTCTAATTCTATTACGTGGGATTGTAATTTTCCTAGGAAATTTTAGAGGACTTGTATTGAGGATATTTCTGGAGTGGCTCTTCCTAGATGTATTAGACAATAATTTATTTAATAATATTTTCCACATTTCAAAAAAAAAAAAACAAAAAAGAAAAAAAAAAGGGGAAAAAGAAAAAAGAAAGATGGAAATCCAACCAATTCATAAGAGGGATGGGATAGTTGCCATGGAGTGAGCAACATAGCTAGGTAGCCTCGTTATCAGGCTCCTAGCCAATAAATATTTGCACGTTTAATAGTTTTGCGCAAATTCTTCACGCGAACAACATTGATTTTCCAACTTTGTAATTTTATTTGTGCTTCTTCACGTGCAAATTCGTGTGAAACCCATCCAAAAACCGGCTTCAAACACCCACCTTTTCCTTGAAGCAAAATTCATAAAACATGGTCATATCTGTCAACAGCACGTATGTACCTTTTTTCATATACGCTATGTTTGGATAAGGAATTTATAGGTGGAATTTGCTTTTGAGATGGAATTTGTAAAATTTTTATAAGGATTTTGTTCATCTCATAAGCAAATTCCATCTAAAAATTCCTTACCTATAGAGTCCTCTCTCTCTCTCTCTCTCTCTCTCTCTCTCTCTCTCTCTCTCTCTCTCTCTCTCTCTCTCTCGGGTCAAAATTTTCTCTTTTGTTTCACAAACGTTGCATGCAAGACTAACTCAATAAGATAGTAATTGAGAAAATCGTCTCAGACCTCAGCTTCTAAGGTCTCAACCTATTTATTAAAAGTTTTTGTACAAAAGATCCTATTTAAAATCTTGGCCTTCAACTCCTATTCAAAAATGCCTCATTTACAATCTTAAATTTAGGTCAAAATTTGTATTGAGCCGGTCTTAATTGCGTGTTATTATCTAATTCTAGCGATAGTAAGGGCAGCAAAAAGTGTGGCCAGTCCAAGATCCACCTGAGCTCAGCCGGCCTGAAAGCTCAAAACCTCAAACCAACCTCAGCGCGGGCCCTATCCAGCTGAAACTCTGCTGCCCAACCTCCAATCTAGCTGGAAATCAGGCTGATATTTATTTATTAACGTATTATTGCCATCATCCTCATTTTTTTTTTTTCCTCCCTAGTGATTAGTTTCATAATTGTGGATATCGATCTTACCAATGACAACAAAAATTAAAACAATAATATCTCCCCGGCTAGAAAAAAGTCCAATAGGTCTAAAGCATTTATGTTTGATACTTGGTTTGCATGGGACAGGCCGGTTTGGGGTTCAAGATTGTTTGAAAAATAATGAACAGCCCATAACAACAACAACAACAACAACCAAAAAAAAAAAAAAAAAAAAAAAAAAAAAAAAAAAAAAAAAAAAAAAAAAAAAGGGAAAATGGAAAAAAAAGGGGAAAAGGGCAGATTTGATGGGTATTTGTCAAACTGGGACCCAAATTAAACCAGTATATTGGATAAAATGAATGAAGTTTAAGTCACTGGGACTTGCTTAATGATGAGAGAGGGTGAGGAGTAGGAATATGATTGGTTGGGGGTTAAAAAAACTGTCCCATTGTACCCAAAAACCGTCCCATTGTACCCAAAAACGTAAAAATAATAAAATGAATGAAGTTTAGCGAAAAATGCATTGAATTGTAATTTGTAAACAAGTGATATTGATGATCATATTAATGAATAATTTCTCTAATAAAAGGGGGGTAATTTTATGGTACCCACAAGATATCATACCTACTTACCATTTGAAGTAGTTCACTTATCATTTGAAGTGGTCTAAAATTGGCCGCTTACCATTTGAAGTGACCCATTTATCATTTAGTGACCATTTACCATTTGAAGTGATCAACTTACTATTTCAACTTACACAATTTACCATTTCAACTGACTTTAAAAATATGGTACTTAATTTTTTGCTACGTACCATAGAATTGGCCATAAAAGGGTAGACAGATGAGAAACATAATTCAAGAATATATTAATTCAATCCCTCATGTATCCTTCCATGAGGGGTGAAGGCAAATATTATGTCCTGTTAGGCCGACAATGCCACTCTGGGGCGGTTTCATCATTTTGAGAATAACTCCAATGTCTGTGGCAATGACAGAACACAGCGAGCCTTTGTCCTTGTGGTCACCGATAACAATTTCGGTATCAATGAGTAATTCATCCCCCTTCCTTTTCACAGTAGTCATTTTGTGTGGTCTTCGGACTTGGGAGGTCCCTTTTAACCTCTCCATTATCAAAACCAAAGCAATAAGCAAGTAGTGCCAACATATTAAGGGGTGGCTGGGATAAGTTTCCTCTTTTTTTTTTTTTTTTTTTAAATTAAAAAAATAAAAGCTTTGAATGTGAAAATTTTTTATAGTTTTTTTTTTAATTTTTATTTTTTGGCCAAATAAGTCCAAACTGTCTGACTAATTTCCGCTCTCCACGTGAGGCTACCACTTCATGAGCTTGCTTAACGTCCAGACTAATAAAAATTGGTTGGTTTTGAACATGAGATGTCTAAATTTACAGTTCGCACCTTTGCTGCTTGGCCAACTCTCGTTGGTTTAGTTATTTTTAAAAGTTGAGATAATAGGAAATTTTTGTTATCTCAACTTTTAAAAATAACTATCAAAATTTTTCACTATAAAAAATTATAAATTTTTTTTTTTTCATTTTTTACTTTTAAAGGTCAAAAACAAGAAGTAGAATTTTATCCAAATGAACCCCCTAATTCTCCATTACTACCGGGCCCATCTCTCACAAAATTGTATAAAGTTTATATAAAGTAGTCTTGGATGGTTCACATATGGGCTATGGCTATCAAATGCTAATAGGAAGAATATTGGCGAGTTATAGTCCTATCTCCAAACTTTACAAATAATACTAGGGAGTAGGGAATGAAAACAATTGAAAGCTACCGTGACTCAAGTAGGCTGTTGTGACTTGTGATGTGCCTGGTATTCTTCCTCCATTAGACTCCAAGAGGCTCAAAAAGGGGCTTTTCCGGAGGGCGAAAAGACTCAGCACGGTCACCTTATATTTTGTCCATTTCTTGTTGCCCAAATAATGTGATAATTTGGATAATTAATTAAAATTTCATTAAAAATACGGTTATAGTGGAATGACGCAGCGGCTGTCACATCATGTGGGTAAAAAGTTGGAGTATTTTTGCAATTTTTCTATATTTTTAGGTAGGATTTTTGTTGTTGGTTTGATCTGCAGTGTTTGTATTGATGGTGGATTTGATCTCCCCTTCTTTTGCGGGGGAAAACATCTTGTTTTCAACCACGTATATCTTGTATTTATTGATTTTTTTTTATATTTATTTGGGCCTATTTTAAACTTTTGATTTATTCTTTACTATGATAGCTTGCTAGCAGCCTTATCGTGATTGGGAAGGATAAGGCTGCTATGAGGGGATTCTCATTCGTAAATTGATGGACTATCTTTTAATTTTAATAGTTAATGTATAAATTTCAAAACAAGACGTATATCATTGCATGGAAGACTCTTTAAGATTTTATGTATAAAAATTCATGACAAAATACAATGTGGTTAAAGCCGGTTCTGAGTTATTTGGAGCCCTAGGCGAACTTTTAAAATGAAACTCTCTTCCTTCTGTACGTATTCCCAAAAAAAAAAAAAAAAATTCTAAATATCCAAAAAAAATTTCCTACTACCAAGTACCAACATAAAGTTTGTTTGCATATAAAATTACTAAAATTTGCTTTTATAAATTAAAATGATAGGAGATGATTACAAAAACTTATAAAGATAGAATACATACTTATTGCTTCATAATTGAGCAAAATCCACTTTTACAACACAAAAAAGAAAAAAAAAACAAATGCCAAATAAAATCTAAATCTATAATACCAAAAGAAATGAATCGATTACAACAAAGTGTCATTTAAATATTATTCTTCTTGCATTTTTTTTTGGTTTTTTACTTTTATTTTTGGGCTATAATTGGGCTGACCTAATTGGTAAAATAGGGCCCTTTTTTAAAAAAACAATAGAAAAGCTTTTGGGCGGATTCTTGGGCTATTATAACTAGTAAAGGGGGAAGCAAATGGGGCCCTTTTTTTTAGCCCAAATTATGGGATCCCAGGCGAGTCTTGAGGTCCCAGGCGAGCTTGCTCGTCTGGGTCAGAACCAGCCTTGCGTGTGGTTTGATCACACAAGCTGTTCAAAGTTTGATGCTTTATTTTATAGATTAAAATTCTTCATTAACTTTGATCACTTTGTGTGATCAAATCGTAAATCATTTTTTAATAAATTTTTGTATATGGGACCGTCAAAGAGTTTTCTATCAAATGGTATAAACTTTTTCTTAAAATTTATAGATTAGCTCTTAAAATTGAGAGAAAACTCATTAATTTACCAATGAGGAGGTCATAAAAGAGTGGTGATAGGTAGGACGAGAGATGGAAGGCCGAATAGGGAGACGACTGATGTGTTGGTGTTCTATTCATTGATAATAAAAAATAAAGCTCAAAGAATTTGACACATTCATACCAAAAAGACTAAAAACCCACTTTCCAATTTGTGTGGAATATCCAACCGAAAATCACGCTCAAAATCAAAGCAAGAATCATGCTCATATAAAGAACCAAGGATCTTTATTTTGAAAATTCAGATAAAAAACGAGGAAAGGAAGGAAATTCAAATCAAAATCAAGGTAAAATCAGCACATTAAAAACCGAGATAAACTTGTTAAACATACCTTGATGCAATCAGATGTAAGAAAAATTAAGATAAAAAAATTAGATCCAACCAATAGGGATGAAATTCTTGAAAAGAATTACATAGAAGTTATCTAGATTATTCTGAAAATTCAAATAAAAAACCAGAAAAGGAAAAGAAATTCAAATCAAAACCAAGATAAAATCAGCAAATTAAAAACCAAGATAAACTCGTTAAACATACGTTGATGCAATTAGATGCAAGAAAAATCAAGATAAAAAAATTAGATCCAACCAGTAGGGATGAAAATTCTTGAAAAAAATTACATAAAAATTATCTAGATTATTTTAAAAATTTAGATAAAAAACTAGAAAAGGGATTGCATTAAGATAAAGCATCATAGAAATTACATAGATCCAACCAATAGGGATGAAATTCTTGAAAAAAATTAAATAGAAATTATCTAGATTATTTTGAAAATTCAGATAAAAAACTAGAAGAGTGATTGCATTAAGATAAACCCAATGAGTAGCTCTGGCCATGAGAATCGAACCGTCAAGACCTTCACCCACCAATACTATGCATCTATTAAACCAGTGAGTACCTCTGGCCATGAGAAGAAACCCAATTTGCACTTGCCGACGATCTCTTAATCTATCATCTCATTGTCGTCTTGCTATTATCGTGTTGCCTGTGTGAATATTATTGGGTCGAGCACTTCTTCAACGACGATGCAGTGAGGCATTTGGCATATAACATAGAGATGGGAGAAAGGCATAGAGATGAGCTATCTAGGTAAAGATGGGAGTAAGGAAAGAAGAGAGAAGTTACCCAGATCAGATATGGATCTATTGCCCCCAAAAAGGGAGGTTCGTATTTATGAAGATAGAGAGAGAAAAATCTGGAAGAGGGAGAGTACATATTCTGTCTTTTATGCATGTAGGGGTATGTTTGTCATTTAACTTAGTCGGCATATTTCGCCTAAAAATCACTTCGTCTCAAATATTATTACTCGGTCATAAAAATAATATATATATATATATATATATATATATATTAAAAAAAAAAAATCTTCGTTAGATTGCTTAAATTAGTGTAAGATTTTAACACTTTTTTCTTAAAATTAAAAAGTGAGATGTATCGAGTTTAATTTTTGTCTCATTAGGATTAGCCCACCACATATGTTTACCCTTAGGGAACGGCAAGCCCCCATTTTTATCATCCCATCCCTTTCTTTTGGTTTTTAAAATTTCATAAAAAATATAAAAGGTTTTTCAAAAAACTGGTCATTTGGTCTACTAGAAAATATCATTTTGAACAACTTTATAGAAGAAAGTTTTTCCAAAATTTATCGTTTAGGTAAACTTTTTGGCAAAAAATGAAATAAATGTTATAAATGGCTAAAAAGTATATTTAAACGATAGATTTAAGAAAAATTTTTTTCTATAAAATTGTTCAAAATGATGTTCTCTAATGGACACCATGGCCGGTTTTCATAAAAACGTTTTATATTTTGCATAAATCGTTAAAAACGTAAAGGATGGTGGTGGGTAATAAAAATGGAGGGTTGTAATAGCCGTTCCCTTACCCTTAACGTTAATTGATCAAGGGTAGATGACAGTTCTACCCATAAGGAATTAAGTGGGCTGGAGCCTGGAGGTCTGGTTATCCCGTTTGCCCAAAAAAAAACACTGCCGCTAAGGATTTGTATTTCGGGTAATTCCGCAACTGAATTTCAAAACCCCGAAATCCGTGGATTTGAACCAACAGTCTTATACCTCTCAGTCTCAAAGCCCTGCCCGAACAAACGACTACCCCGATCCTCGACCCCAATGCTCAACAGACTTACAGACGAATTTCATGCAGAAATTCTCCTCTCTCTCTCTCTCTCTCTCATATATTTGAGTTCTTTATTCTCCCCCTCGATTTTGCATATAGTTTCGGTTAAAATTGGTTTTATTATTGAAGTTTGACGTTGGATTCCCCATTAACAAGTCTTCTCTCTCCTCTCCTGTATTTATTTTTGCAGAATTTTTTGGAACAGAGGTTGTTGGGTTGCTGTCTCCTGTTGGAACTGGTTTTTAAATCGAAATCTTAAAGTTTAATGCTTGAATCAGAAGTTGAAGGTGAGTTTAATTTGTAGTTCTTTTCCTTTTTTGTTTTCCTCTTTTTCGGATTTTTTTTTTTTGGGGGGGGGGGGGGGGCTTTTAATTTGAGTTCTGTTAATATGTTGAGCCTGTACTAATGAGGCATGTAACGTGTTTGATGAAAAACCCATGTGAATCATCTCCTTCACCTGAAACAATAATATTTGATACATCATTAAATTTGGTGAGATGCTATCTTAGCAATCCTGCGAAAAGTAGTGGTGTTAGCAGATCAAAATTAATAGTTATTTCTACTTATTTTGATGGACTGTTAACTTAGTATTACACAATATGGCCAGATTTTCTGGTTTCCGCACTGTAGATGGAAGGCAGTTGTTTCCACTTGTTTTGATGAACAAACTGTGCATATAAGGGTTTTTTTTTTTTTTTTTTTTCAGTTGGAAGTTAAGTTCAATGATTTACTAGTGAGTTTCTAACCATGCGCCTCTGGGTCATACATTTATTTTCCTACTCTCTGTAAGGTTGGTGCTCTAAATAATAGAACTTCTCCATGTCTGCCAAGGTACAAATCACCTGATTTTCTGCCTTGTGCATTGTTTTATGCATCACAAGTGTCTGAGCATTAAATAAAGCCTGCTAAGTTTATGTTTTCTAATTTTTGTTTATATAACCCTCTAATCATTTCTATTTATTTATTTGTTTATTTTCTAATTTTAATATCTTCTTTATGAGTTTGTTCTAAGTCTGTATGTTCCTCAAAATGGTCTTTTTTGAAAAATCTAATGTTGAATAAGGTGTTTAAATTGGCCTCCCCCCACCCCCATTTGATTAATGCCCATTTGCTATAAACTGTTCTAAATCATTTCTATTGAGATTTCATCTTTTTTTTTTTTACCCTCTAATAATATTGCTATATGGACATCTGTGTCCATTTTCTTCCAGATTGTAACTTTTTTGTTGTGTTATAGACTTATAGTGATACCCGTTTGCTTCAAGTTGTTTTAGTCCATCCTAAGTCCGTTCCTCTATAGAAACAAACCCCAACTCCTAGTTGCCACCCAATATGAGAAGTACCAAAATCCTGCCCTCATCACCGAGAGGAACTCCTCCCATATTTAAGCGGTCTTGTGGACCAATTCATCTCTTCAAACTGCGTTGGGATCTGATAGAAGTGCAGGCTATACACGATTTAGTGCCACCTTGAAGAACAAACGTAGTGGCATAGTAACCCCCGCCTTGAAATATGAAAGATAAAACGCCTTAGAGATGTCAAAGAATATGTGCATTTCCCATCCTTTGCAGTCGGGAAATGAACCACGACATCGAAGAAAAGGTGGAATTTTTCTATAAGGCGATCTAATATTCCTCTAAGATTGGAAGCCATTGGATCAAAGAGACTTGTCAGAAAGTAAAAAAAACATAGGGGAAACAAGGAGAGAATGAAGTGAGAATTGAAGCTTATGGCACATGAAAGCCAATGGATAGCGGCGCTTCTTTCCTATTGTGGTTCTTTCCATGCAAAAAAGAGGAGTCTATATAACTAGAGTCCTTTTTCTTGCCAAGGCAACCAAAGTTCAGTAGTGGCTCTTATTAAACCAGTTAGCAGCCCTGTGAGTTGCCATAAGTCATGGCACCTCAAAACCATCCTGAACTCATAGTGACATTAAATTGATAAAGTCAGCTAACACACTTCTCTTAATGGGAGAAAAAGCCCAAGAGTAAAATAGCTAAGCAGTCAATCTGGTTTCAAATCAGTAACTTCAACTATTAGACTTATTTTAATATGGGCTAAAATCCTAGGGCTAAATAGTTAGTCACTCTAACTTTAAACTAGTAACACCAGTTGACAGGTTTCCTCTGATAAGGGAGAAATTTTTTTAGAATTGAATAGTTAGGCAATCTACCTTAGTGTAATAAATTTAGCTAATATACTTCTCTTAATGGGAACAAAAGTCCTAGAATTAAAATAGCTAAGCTGTCAGCCAGCTAATAGAATTCTTTCAATGGAGGAGTAAAAGCCCTAGAATTGAATTATTATGCTCTGACTTTAAAATTTAAATCACTAATATTACCTACCAAAATTTTAATGAGCGGAAAAAGTCATAGTTTAAGATAGTTAGGCAGTCTAACTTTAAACCAGTAAAGCTAGCTAACATGCTTCTTTCAATAAAGGGGCAACAGTTTAGAATCGAATGGCTAGGCAATCTGACATTAGATAAGTAAAGTTAGTTAACCAACTTCTATCAATGAGGGCCAAAAGTACCTAGAGTTAAATAGCTAGGTAGTTTGGCTTTAAATCAATTTAGCCACCTAACAGTTTTGCTTTTTATATTTGTTTTGTTGTTTTTTTTTTGTTGTTCTTATTTTTGTTGTTGTTGTTGTTGTTGGTTTTGTTTTGTTTTTTTTTTTTTTTTTTGGGGGGGGGGGGGGGGGGGGGCTTAAAAGTCTTAAGAGTCAAATAGGTTGGCAGTCTATCTTTAAATCAATTAAGCCACGCTGTCAAGTTTCTTCCAATGAAGGCGCAAAAGTCCTAGAATTGAATAACTAGGCAATCTGACCCAAAACAAATAAGCTAACAGACTTCTCCTAATGGGGAGTAGTAGAAGTCCTACAGTTAAATAACTAGGTAGTCTAACTTTAAATCGGTAAAGCTAGCTAACATGCCTCCTCTGATGAAGGAGCAGAAGTCCTAAATTAAATAGGTATGAAATCAAACTTTAAATTAGTAAAGTCAGTTAATTGCCATCTCTCAACGGGAACAGAAGCTCAAGAGCTGAATAGCTCAGCATGCAGTATTAGCAAGTACATATGTAATAAACAGGGAGAATAAGCTAAAAATAATGGCAAAAGGCTTAGATTGAGGCTGCTAAAATGCTATAATGTACAAGGCTGCAAAATGTAGCATTACAAGAGTAAGTGGAAAATTACAAGTCTTCAAAAGAAATAGAAATAGATCTATATGTTTTCTCCCTCCCTTGACTGTGTCACTGGGACCTCTACGAGTTGTGACATTGTTGGAACTTGGAAGTCACCTGATCACCATTAGTCTCTGAAGTGGGCACATGAACACTAGGACTTGTGTGTGCGGTGGGGGGGCTTCTATAGGATCAGTAGGCACAGGTTCATTAGAAGCAACTTGAGTGGGAGCTTTGCTTTGCTTTGCTTTGCCTTGTGTTGGCTTTGCTCGGGTGCTCCATCTCAGCATCAGTGTTCTCTTCAGCAGATGCTTCCTCTTCTTGGCTTGGAAGGGGAGTATCTGGAGGCATCCCAAGCCTACTCAATTCCCAGCTGTAAAGCCACCTTCATTTAGCTGAGTGTAAGGTCCAAGCCTTCCTTTCTGTTCCGCACCATCTTAAGCAGTGCTTCCTAATGCTCCTTCTGCATAGCTGTTCCCCTAGCATTGGCATCCTTTAGCAGTGCTAAAGGTTTTTATGATAACTGGTTGCATTGTTCGCTAGAAAACATTATTTTGTAGAAGAAAATTTTTCCAAAATCTTTCGTTTAAGAGGAATTTTCGGCCATTCACAACCTCTATTCATTTTTTCAAAAACAAAATTATAAATGACCTAAAGGTCCATTTAAAGTTTTAAACGACAGATTTTGGCAAAAAAAAAATTTTATACAAAGTTGTTCAAATTGATGTTTTCAAGTGGATAATGTGACCAATTTTCATGAAATTATTTTATATTTTTCATAAAACCTTGAGAAATTTAAAATAAATGGAATGTGTAAATAAAGTTGAGGGGTTGCAATAGCCACCGCCGTCGTTAAATTCCACATTAGTATGTCTACCTGCAAGAAGCCAAGAACACTTGAAATTTGTATGACCTAACTATGGGCTTTGAGTTGGTGACGTATAAAATTTTGGACTTGGGCCATGCTCCATTGTCTTGTGGTCTAACTTACATATTGGGCCATGATCTGTTTTAAAATTCTATTGATTTTTGGAATTTGGGTTGAGTTCCCAAAGCCTTACCCAATTGTGAATCATTATTTTTTACGAAATTATTTATAAAAACTATGATATTAATATATTTTAATTTTACCATATTTGAATTGACGTGTTATTTTAGGCTTTGTAATAAATTGATCGCTCAAAAGATAATGTTGTGAGATGAAAGAAAATAGCATGAAAGTAAAATATAGAAAGCACAATAGAATATAAGAGAGAACTTCTCAATTCTTATTCCAGTTCATATCGGCGTACAATCCATGTAGGTAAGACCCCCTTTTATGGGCTAAGGATAACATACCAAAACCCATAGGTACATGAATCAAAATACTTAAGTTACATGTACCCAATTAATAGGAAAACAGAGAGATGGGTGTTAAAAGAATGTGGAGTGGTTGTGGTCATCCACAAATGCATGCATTCATAACAAATAATAGGTATATAAAAGGTGAATGTTTTGTGTTACATTTTTATTACATATGGAGCAGAGTACTATCTCTCATGCAAAATCTGAAATGATCTTTTCCATTTTTTCGCCCGATTTTTTTTATAACTAAAAAATTTAATTAAGACACATTGCACAAATAGAAAGAAAATACAAGATGTGACAATAGGCTCTCTTTTTTGGTAATTAATATCTTCCCTAGATGTTTATTTTGAGTATCGACATCAATAAAAACATAAAAGAGAAAACAACTCGAACACGCTTTCAAATGGGGACCTCCTTTTAAAAGGTTGGAGTCATGCCATTAGGTCCAAAGTTATTGACATTTCAGATGAATTTTTTTTTTTTTTTGGCTATGAAGTTATTGACATTAGGTCCAGAGTTCTGATTCTTTTTTGCTATGATGTTGGATGCCATAAAAGATAAAGGATAGTCTTTTCCATGTAGGTCCCGTCCACTTGGCAAATGAAGGGTTATTAGCCTTCCCGTTTGGGCAGGGTGACAATTATACTGTGGGGACCTTTGATGCATCTGTCTTCTCTGTGCTGACTCAGCTGCTGATTGTTGGTTTGACCCAACCAATCAATTCTAACCAAAGTGATGAGATTTCAGATTCATTCAACACGTGGCATTTTTAAATGATTCTCACTCCACTCCCACCCCCTTCCCTTAGTACTCAATGGAAAATGCAGCACAAATTATAAAGTGACAATTATTGTGCCATGTAAGCCAAAAATTCTGTGTCCTGTGTCGGCAAAAAAATGGGGAAGAAGGAGCCTTCTAAGGCATTGGGACCTCAAAACGTACCTAACACAACCCCCCCTCCCTCTTCCCTTTTTTTTTTTTTTTTTTTTTTTTTTTTTTTTGGTGGTCCTTCTGACCTTTTTGGAAAAATCGGTTTACATGAATTCTTTTTCTTCAAGATCTTTGTAAAGGGATGTACTCTATTTTAAACCCTTGATAATCTCTGTTTTTTTTTTTTTTCTGTAAGCAACACAAATTACAATTTTTTGGGCACTCCTTGAAATCATGGGTATTAGACATCAAAATTCACTATATTAAAGTTTGGCGACCCACTTGGACGACTTGGCCAATTTACTTGGACTCGTAAATTAAGTAGAACTAGCCCATGCTCATATTTTTTCATTATTTTTAGTTCTATTATTATTATTATTATTATTCTTTTAGCCAATTGGTCGAAGAATCCCCAGTCATCCAATGGTGGACCTAAGAGGACCTTTGGGGACACGTGCCTCCACTGGCTCAACTAATTTTTATTTATTTATTTATTTTTTTTGGAGATGAATTATCATTCGATAACCATTTCATAACATAATACCAAAAGCAAGAAAATAGTAGTCATTTTAAAGCACATATACAATGAATTTGCACTAAGTTAACAAATAATATTCTTTTTTTTTGGAATTACATTGAAAAATGATTACCAAAACGTAATTTTTCCAAAGAAAAAAAAGGCTTTCCAAAGCTTTTGGTTCTCACTTCACATAATTATAACACAGTGTCCAATTAAAGATAACTCTTGCCTCCACCCCCTTGTAGCCGTCCATGAACCCTCACCTCACGTTCCTTGGCCATCTTTCGACCAATGTGCTCTTTGGGCATATAGTGTAAGAATTTTGGAGCGCGTATCAATTTCTCAAATCAATCAAAGATGGACATGTGGCATAAACTAGAAGTAACATCCGGCTAATCAAGAGCCATAAGTCCTTAACTTCCCTAAGCTTGACTGTGGCCCTTGAGATCACGACCATGTCGCAGTCCTAGCATGAGCACATTATGTGCAATGATACATTGGGCCAATAGCATGATAGCGTATTGGTATTTTCTTTACTTGTTAAGTAAGTGATATCGGATTCAAGTTTATGAAAAAGCATTGATATCTTTTGTTGATATTGAGGAGTTTGGGGTAAGAGTAAATTCTATCGAGTGTCAAAAGAAAAAAAATAAAAATAAAAATAAATAAATCAATTGTGACAATGGGATACATTGGACCTGGCCCAGAGCAAAACAATGTTTTACTGGGCTTCAATTGAACGGCGAGGCTGAGTCCACATTTGTTCGATCATGTACAACCTTAATAACAAGAGATCTCCAATTACCGGACAGGGTATTCTTTGATCATTATAGGTTTTCTATTGACTTTTTATACTAACATAATGAAAAATATAAAATGTTTTTATGAAAATTGATTGAGGAATCCACTAGAAAATATCATTTTGAATAACTCTATGGAAGAATTTTCTTCCAAAACTTTTCGTTTAAGTAGATTTTTTGGTAATTTACAATGTTTGTTTCATTTTTGCCATTTTTGCCAAAAAAAATCCACTTAAACAATAGATTTCGGAAAAATTTCTTTTGTAAAATTGTTCAAAGTGATATTTTTTTAGAAAAATCCGCAATCAATTATCATAAAAACCTTTTATATTTTGCGTAGAACTTTGAAAAACTAAAATAAGTAAGGGATGCTGATAAAACCAAAGAATGACAATAGTGGGCCCCAAACAAATATCTTACTGGGCTTCCATTAGATACTTCTATATTAGAAGATGAGTAAGGCACAACCGACATTTGTTCGATTATGTGCAACTTTAGTAACAAGAGATAGGGTATTTTGTAGCCATGGTAGGTTTTCTTGATGGGAACGAAAAGCCAAAGCTGCAGCCTTATAAACCTTTGTCGGCCCCTAAAGGACTAAGTCCATTGTCCATTTCTTCCTTTCGTATTAGATTAGATTGTCATTTTAATTTATTTTTCAAAAAATTTTGGATAAATTACACTAAGACACCCTATAGAATTTGAATTACACTAAGACACCCTATAGAATTTGACAAATACAGATATACCCCATCACATTTATGAAATTACACTGATACCCCTATTTTACAAAATAAACTATAAAGAAATCCCTCCCTCTAACCACCATTCAGTAATCCATTAAATCACGCTCAAATTTTTTCCAAATACCCTAACTCCCTTTATTAGATGACAACTTTCATATTAAATGTATATCACTCATTGGTCCAACTCATTCATCTAGTTCTAATTGATTTGATAGCTGTCAGATTTGCTCATTAGAAATAATTATTTATTTAATTAAATTTTTAATTGATGTGCTAAAAAACTTAAATATATATAAGAAAAATACCAAAAGCTTAAAATTTTCTACCCAAATGATGTGGTAGCTGTCAGATTTGCTCATTAAAAACAACTATTTATTTAATTAAATTTTTAATTGATGTGCAAAAAAAAAAAAAATTTAATTTGTCAAGTTTCTACCTCTATATGTACATCCCCATTGTGATAATTCTTTTCATTTATTTTTACATATGAGTAATGTTACATAGCCCCCCACTTTTTTTTGGGCCCAAATGTACTTACTCAAATGAGATGGCAACTTAGCAAATCAACTTTTTTTTTTTTTTTTTTGGCAAATCAATTAAAAATTAATTAGTTGAACAAAAAATTTAAAAATTTAAGCTTTTGGCATTTTTTTGATATATATATTATCTTTTTGTTGTTAAAAATTTGAATATGTTAGATGAATGAGTTGGACTGATGAGTTATATGCATTTAATATAAAAGTTGTCATCCAATAAGGGTAGTTGGGGTATTTTGAAAAAAATTTAGCATGATTTAATGGATTAATGGACGAAAGTTAAAGGGAGGAGTCTCTTTGTAATTTATTTTATAAAATAGAGGTGTCAGTGTAATTTTATAAATGTGAGGGAGTGTATCTGTATTTATGAGATTTTACAAAGGGTTTTAATGTAATTTACCCAGAAATTTTCAAAAAAAAATTGCATAGAAAAAAAACCTTATTTTGACAAAAGCTGGAGTATAACAAAGTGAAAATGAAAAAGATTAACCCAAGAGTAAGTCAGGTGGCAAGAGATCACACCGTACAAAGTGGATATCCTACGTTTTACCCTTACTAACTCAAGGGTAAGGCACAACCGACATTTGTTCGATTTTGTCCAACTTTAGTAACAAGAGATAGGGCATTTTGTAGTCATGGTAGGTTTTCTTGATGGGAAAGAAAAGCCAAAGCTGCAGCCTTATAAATCTTTGTCGGCCCCTAAAGCACTAAGTCAATTGTCCTTTTCTGCCTTTCATATTAGATTGTCATTTTAATTTATTTTTTAAAATATTTTAGGTAAATTGCATTAAGACACCCTATACAATTTTACAAATACAGATACACCTCTCACGTTTATGAAATTACACTGACACCACTATTTTATAAAATAAACTAAAAAGAAATCCTTTCGTCTAACTACCGTCTATTAATCCGTTAAATCATACTCAAATTTTTTCCAAATACCCTAACTACTCTTATTAGATGACAACTTTCATATTAAATGTATATAAGTCATCGGTCCAACTCTTTCATCTAGTATATTCGAAATTTTTTATTTTTTTATTTTTATTGATAAACAACTAAAGGATAATATATAGTCATGGTAGGTTTTCTTGATTTGGTACGTAGCTATCAGTTATTAGAAACAATTATTTATTTAATTAAAATTTTAATTGATGTGCTAAAAAACTTAAATATATATAAGAAAAATGCCAAAAACTTAAATTTTCTATCCAAATGATGTGGTAGTTGTTAGATTTGCTTTTTAGAAATAATTATTTATTTAATTAAATTTTTAATTGATGTTGCGAAATTTTTTTTTTTTCATTTATCAAGTTGCCATCTCTATTCGTGCATCCCCATTGTGATAATTCTTTTCATTTATTTCTACATATGACTAATGCTACATAGCGCACCCCCCTTCTCTTTTTTTTTTAGCCCAAATCTACTTACTCAAATGAGGTGGCCACTTAGCAAATCAACCTTTTTTGTTTTTTGCAAATCAATTAAAAAATTAATCAATTGAATAGAAAATTTAAGCTTTTGACATTTTTCTTATATATATATATAGAGTCCCTTTCTTATGAGGTTAATCTAATTTAACTTTAGGTTAGGTTACCTTCTAAAACTCTATTTCTGATTTTTATTTTTCAAAATCAACTATTGGATTAGATTTACTTCATGTGAAGATCATGCATACCAAAAATCAAGTTGATTCGAGATTAAGAACTACTTCATTCATAAATGTCTAAAATGAGCGATTGTTATTGATTAAAAAAATGTAATTTTTGGATCAAATAACAATCAGTCTCGAATCAATTTAATTTTTGGTATGCATCACCTACATGATAAGGTTATTTGATCTAACAATTGACTTCGTAAAATATGAATCACATGTATAGTTTTGGAGGGTAACCTAACACAAAGTTAGGTTAAGTTAACCTTATAAGAAGGAGACTCTCTCTCTCTCTCTCTCTCTCTCTCTCTCTATATATATATATATATATATTATCTTTTTGTTGTTTATCAATAAAATAAAATAAAAAATTAAATGTGCTAGATGAATGAGTTGGAGTGATGAGTTATATGCATTTACCATGAAAATTGTTATCCAATAAGGGTAGTTACGATATTTTGAAAAAAATTTAGCATGATTTAACAGATTAATAGATGGAAGTTAGAAAGAGGGGTCTCTTTTATAGTTTATTTTGTAAAATAAGAATGTCAGTGTAATTTCATAAACGTGAGAAGGTGTATCTGTATTTGTCAAATTTTATAAGGGGTCTTAATGTAATTTACCCAAAAATTTTCAAAAGGAAGTTGCATAGAAGGAATAACTTATTTCAACAAAAGTTGGAGTATAATAAAATGAAGATGGAAAAGATTAACCCAAGGGTAAGTTAGCTGGTAAGAGATCACACCGCAGAAGTGAATATCCCGAGTTTTACTCTTACTAAACCCCTTGAAACCTAATATGCTTTTTGAATTACATTAACAAAATAGTTTAAAAATTGGGAGAGTTCATGAGAAGAGGGATAAGAGCATTGCGCCCTCTTATGTTAACAACTCATCAAAAATCCCAAAATGTTAGAAAGGTTCAACACCCCAACACATATCGTCCTTTGGGTGTGATTTCTCACTATCTCCTTAAATCAAACATAGTCAAATTTATCTTTGCCATTGACTAACTAGGAGTGCACAATTGCTTTACTCATTTGACAAAGAACTAGTTAGACCAAGCTCATAGGCTAAAATGTCTAAAGTCTTTTTTGGATCGTGTTTTCGTTTACCATTTTTGTGTATAAAAAAAAAAAAGAACATTAATTAATCTAAAAGTGAACTATTAGAGATGAGATGTTTAGAAAAAAAATTTCTTAAAAAGGTAAATCTAATTTAATATAATAAATATAATAATATGACGTGCAATTTAAATTGTATATTTAAAATATTTATAAAAAGAGCAACCTCACAACAAGAAGAATGAGGGCAAGAAGAAGAATGAGGGCGCCCACATAGTTGGCCCCCCCCCCCTCTCTCTCTCTCACAAATATCGCACAAAGGAATGAGAGTCGATGTAATTGAGCACAGTGAAGGCAAAAGGAGGTGGGAGCTTTCACATCCGCACCGCGTTTTGGCGTAACCTCAACGTTAAGATTTTTTAGTATCCGTAAGTGGTAGTGGCGGTCGGTTTAAAAGTTAACCACTTTTTTAGCTTTGATCGTCGGTTTTTCGGTTTGGTCGGTTTCCGGGTGGGTCAACGACACAAGGCATCGTACACGTGTCGACGATTCCATGGCAGGTGTCAGGTTTTTTTCAGGTTGTCTTATAGTGTCGGGGAAGTTCAGGATTCTATGGGAACGTCACGTGGCGGATAATTGAGGAGAGAGGGGTCTTTGTTCCTTCGACGCAGTTTCTCAATCCCTTCAATTGGGCGTTCAAGGGAGAAAAAACGTAATTGCTCTTTTACTTGATCCTTCAATCGCTAATTGCCACCCCTCTCTCTCTCTCTCTCTCATAGACTATGACACCAAGGGTGACTCATTTTGTGGTGTTTTTTTTAGAGTCTTGATTGGATGATGTCAATTCCAATTTTGCCGCATAGTTAAAATTTGATATCATATCCAATTCTACATGGTACAAAACCCATCACCTTTCTTCCTCCCTTTTATATATATTAGTTGATGCACACATGATGTACACATGTGATGCATACATCTTTCACCCTTTGATCGCTAATTGCCACCCCCCTCCCTCTCTCTCTCTCTCTCTCTCTCACACCCACATAGATTATGACACCAAGGGTGACTCATTGTGTGGTGTTTTTCTTAAAGTCTTGATTAGATGATCTCAATTCCAATTTTGCTGCATTAGTTGAAATTCGATATCAAATCCAATTCTACATGGGACAAAACCCACCACCCCTCTTCCTCCCTTTTATATATATTAGTTTATGCACATATATTTTGCACGTGAACCATTTTGAGTTATAAAATTTTTTAATCAATAATAAAATTTTTTAAAAAGGTAATAAGTTTATAGTATGCTCTATAACGTGATAAAACTATGTTGGTAAATGGATTATATGTTTCTTAGCCAAAAGGAAAAAAAAAATGAGAAAGAAAGAAAGAAAGATAGAAAGGATTAAATGTTTTCTAGATTGATAGTGGTCCAAATCTGAATCTCCATAATAATTAGTGATATGAAGTAGTATTCAAGAGTGTATAATTAAATGTTGAACATGTTTTATAATTTTAATTAAAAAGAGAGATAGTATTAGTCCTGCAACCAAATTTGAAGCTTATAATCTTTAAAAGACTATTTAGTTCTTTTAATTTAAAGATCATATATGAAAAATTCAGAGAGATCCTTGAACTCTTGGATGACAGTGTCAATATCTAAGATACTTTCTTTTTATTTTTTAGTAAAATTTAGACATTTAATTACAGTATTAAATTACGAAAGATATAAATATTTTGGGTCTATTGGCATCTTCCACCCCAATAAGAGCGTGAGTGCATGAGTGAGTGTGTGCATTCTCCTATCGTTTGACAAAAATACTAATACTAATAATAATAATAATTAGTAAGTATGTTCAATATAAGAAATTGCAGTCTCAATCTTATAATGGATAATTAATTTAAGTAACACAAGGATTTTTAATCTTAAATTTTTATTTTTGATACAATGGCTAAAACGTTAATGGACTTAATAAGATCCAGGTTGAAGGAAATTGATAGATGAAGTAGAGTCGTCCGAGAAAAGAGAAGTCATTGAGTCAAATTAAGTGTGTGGTATTTATTACTCTTTTTTACGGTATTTTAGTCATTTGCGTTTTTAACAGGATGATATTATCTTTCGACTTTATAATAGCTAGGGATGTTTTGGTTAATCAAAAGTTTTTCTCGGATCCATCCTTTTATTAGTAGTGTGGATATAGATATTGGGACGGAGCCAAGATTTGAAATTGCCTTGGGTTAGGTAAACAGATAATAAACATACAATATATATATATATATATATATATATATTAGGGCAGTTATTGGCACCCTAATACTTGTTTTTTATCCTCCACTTTTAAACTTCTCAAGGTTTTATGGTAAGCATAAAAGGTTTTCATGAAACTATAGCTATGTTATTTACTAAAATTACATTATTTTAAACAACTTTGTAAAAGAATTTTTTTTTTAAAAATCTATTGTTTAAATAGATTTTTTTGGCCATTTAATGAAATGAAACTATAAATGGCTAAAAAGTCCATTTGAATAAGAGATTTTATAATTTTTTTTTTTAATGTTCTCTAGTAGACAATATAGCCATTTTTCATAATTTTTTTTTGTATTTTTCATAAAACCTTAAAATTTTTTTAAAATAAGAGATACAAAGCAAGTTTTGGGATGTTGATAGAGGCCTCCAATTATATTTAAACTAAACATGCAGCCTATTTTTTCTCTTTTTAGTTATATTATTGCAAACATTTGGACTATAGGATATATATAGCCCTGGGCTAGTGGGCAATTTCTTAGTTGGGCTAAGACTCCCTTAGAGGTAAAACTTAACCAATATACAAAATACAATGAAATGAGGAGGGCTACCTAGGCTATAGCCTAGGTAGCCCTCTATTTACCTCCGCCCTTGCGCGCGCGCGCGCGCGCACACACACACACACAATGAAATGGGGAGGGCTACCTAGGCTATAGCCTAGGTAGCCCTCTATTTACCTCTGCCCTTGCGCGTGCGCGCGCGCACACACACACATACACACGTATTCACTTTACTTGTATCAGCACCATGCATTTGAGATTGTATTTTGTATATATCCTGTATATTTGTCCCATGTATCTCGTAACCAATGTTTTAAAACCTAGACTGTTCATCGAATTGGAAAAGTTATTTGGTTACCGGTTACTAGTTCAACAGTCGGATCAAGCCGGAATCGAACCGTAATGTCATCATGACGTAATAAATATTTAATTAATGATTCAGTATATAGTTTTAAATAGGAAAGTTGCAAAAAATAAAGAAAAACAAAAATGAAAAAAAATTGTATCCAATAGTCCGTGAAGAGGAAAGGAGGAATCAAAAGATAAAAGGAAAAATCATATAAAGGAGAATAGGGAAGCTATGAAGGAGAATATACATGAAACCTTGGCCTGAGGTTCTCAAAATATAAGAAAAATGCGTTAGTGTGTGGGGATTTGGGGATTGAGAGCAAAAACCATATTCGGGCTACTACAATTTATTGAATTGGAACTTTTAGCCTTTTACAGTTTACAATTTTAGTGTTTTACAATTTTAGGATTTTAATTTTAGGTTCTTAACCATTTTATTTATTAATTTTCACACTAAACAAAAAATCGTCTTGTTTAAAACCCGCAGTGGTTCAAATGGGGCAATAGTTTAACTAGTGGGTTAAGTGGTTTTTAAAAAGTATAACGGTTTTTTCTTCAAAACGGTTTAGAGGGTTGAACTGGATTGGAACTTAACCCTATAGACGATTCAAACGGTTGGACCTACCGGTTTGGTCCGGGTTTCAAAACAGTACTCGTAACCCACTAATGCACGAGATATAATTCCTAATGTAGAATTGATATCACTTATATCAGTATGTGCTCATCTGATCGCCATTTTCTTTATATATATATATTGAACTAATAAGATATTGATGATATGAAAAATGATGTGATCGTTAATGTGATATGGCATGATCCCTTTACTTGGAATATCAAATCTCAACATTAGACTAGTCTTTTAACTTATGAAAGTTAAAATTATCTTAACCTAGAAATTGTTTTGATAAATTATGTTGATTTATCAAAAATAATAAATTACTTATGGGTTTGAGATTGATAATCTTGAATGAAGGGTGAAATCTAGTCCACTTGTGTGTTCGAAGTTTGTGGATTTTCATCCTAATACATTAACTGCTCATTTTAGCCCAAGTTTGCAATAAGTTCTTATTTTCTTTTATTCTTTCTTTTATTTTAAATAAAATTTGCTATGTATAGAAAATTTATTACACGCAACTGATAAAATGAAACCAACTCAGGTGAGTGGGTGCCAACGAGTTTGGGCTTGTAACTTTACTACATCACAACCTAACCCCAGAATCCACATTTTCAATCTGAAATTAACCTTTTCCCAACAATGGAATGAAAATTAATGGTCTATAAATAAAATTCTTTTTAAGGTTTTCTTATTCTTTAAAAATAATTCAGCGACTTCTACGAATGTTCTTGAATTTTTGTCGATGTTCATAACAAAATACGTACATATACAATGAAAGTGATCAATGGACAGCCTACATGGAATGGCACGGTTGGGAGCCGTGTGATAAACACGCATGTGCATATGAAAGTCATGCATGGCTCCTAGTTGTGTGATTTGTTTCAGACAATCTTTACGTTCCACACTTGATCATCTCCCATGCATATAATATACATACATATAGGATGATGATCAGGTAAGCACGTGCTAATATAACTTATATCAAAACCTGCATTGGGAGTTGTATCTTGTGTATTAGTGAGATGTGAGGTGCATTGAATCAATGCAAGAGGTACAACCCTCAATGCATAGTGCTGATGTAACTTACATCAGCACGTGCTGATGGGATCACCTCTACATACATATATACCTTCTTTTATATATATATATATATATAGATGTATAAATCATGAATGTATGCTTGTATACTTACATAATACTTGCCTATTACCTATGTGTATATTATTTATTTATTTATTTATTTTGCCAAGTATTACCTATGTATACATACATACATCATAACATATAAAATTTGCATGTGTTGGCATGCGACATATAAGTAGGAGCGACCCAATACAAATTGAGGCCTAATACTAAAATTATAAATGAGGCTTCAAGCCAAAATTTTTGCTGCCCTATTGAGGTCAAGGTGAGGCTTGAAGGGTGGCAATGCGCGTGGGACAATCGAAGACTAACTTATATTATTATGTAACATAAATTAAAGCACAAAGTTTGAATGAAGCATGTAATCTTTACAAAAGTTGGGTTTGATTGCGTGAAAATCTTCACATAAATGCATATATGCCATCATTTTCAATGTATACTTGATATTCTTTCCTTTTATTTTTTATTTTTTTAATATGTAGCTTCCTAGTTCCTACTCCTATTCGAAGTAGCCAATTTAGAATTTTCATGGTGTGCTATTTTATTGAAGGAGAAAGCAAAAACAAAAAGAAAGAAATCAAACCAAGATTACAAAGATAGAGGTGGTATCCATCCTATAGAGTGTTTTGACCATAGAACACAAGAAAGATGTTAGGTAAGGATATATCTTAATTAAGTCTCCTATAGAGTGTTTTGATAGAACACAAGAAAGATGTTAGGCAAGTATATATGTTAATTAAGTCATCAGAATTAGGTAAAGGAGCTTGAATTTCCTTCTAAGGTCATGGAACCTGCTAACGCACGGTAGGTATAATCTTTATGCATACTTATTAACCACACATTTTTTCTAAAAATTCTTGCAATCGAGTTTTTAGGAACCCATATGGCCATATATATATCTATATATTTTTTTTATTATTTTTTTTCTTTTTAACTAATTAAGGTGGGTTTTTTTTTTTTTTTTTTTGCCTAAGGTTGTTTAATTTATGTACTCATATTTATATTCTTGTTTAGTTTATAGTTTTCCTATGAATTCTTGAGATGGGGGTTTTTTGAGAACCGCTTCAATTCGAATGTGAATCCTTTGGCATTAGATTAGTAGGACTCGAATCCATTGAACACCAAAGCCAAAAATTAAAAATTAAAAAATAAAAAAATAAAAATACAAATCCACTGGACAAGAAGATCGATGATAGGCGCATTGGCAGAATTTAATGATCTCGAGAAATACATGGATTTACTGACCTTATTTCCACTCAATTGCTTTGGTCTGAAAAACAGTCCCCTTTACCCCCCAAAAAAAAAAAGGAAAAAAAAAAGGTTCTCATGCTTTTCCGTGTGAATGAAGAAAAACTTATATGTAACTGTGACACAATTGGGATGATATCATAAATCAATAAAAAAAGAGAAAAGTAGGATTATTAGAATACTTTTTTTTCCCCCAATCTCCTTTTCCTCCTTTCCGTGATACTACACGGTGGTGTCACAGTTACGTGAAAGACTTACTAGTGTGGATGGAGTTGGTCACATAGAAAATTGCAGTCATATAGTCCAATGAAAGCAATGTATTAGTCTATTTTAGTCAAATCTCTCTCCCCCCACAAATGGTACACCGACACGTATACCACGTTTTAGCTCTACTTGTCCTTCCTACTCTTATATATTAATCTTTTAGACTTTTACGGAGTAGTAATTAAATTAAGACACAACATAGACCTAAGGATGACCTTATTTGACTCAATACCTCATGTGAACTCCATGCCACCATAGCCCCACCAACCAAAAAAAAAAAAAAAAAAAGTGGGTGATAAAAGGTGCTGTGTGTATAGTTTGTCTGGGTTAAGGCTGTGACCACAAGACAAACTGTACTGAGTGTTTGAAACAGATGTTGCCAAGTGCCCTTTCTTCTAGACTAATAGAGTGGGCATCGACAGGATATTCTCAGACATCCATGAATTATTAAAGTTTTCGATAATGTTTATTTATTTATTAATTTATTTATGGAGGCAGAGAATTATTCTACTCTTTAATTAGCACCGATTAATCAAACTCTCAGATGTAACCTTATTTAATTATGATAAAAGGGACTTGATTGCAGATTAGACGCATCTAATGGGTTGAATTAGATATATATGTCATGACTTAGACCACCGACTTGTGGAACATTTGGTCGATAAATAAATGGGTTGTAGGTCCCCTTATTGCCAAAAGGTGGTAAACCCCACAATTGGGTTGTGGGTGCAAAGTAAGCATTTCAACATACAGGTTCCTACCTCACACTAATCAAAGTGCTGTTTGGAAAAATGCAAAGCAGTGCCTTCAAATGGCTCAAAAAGGTTGCCATTCAATCTGAACCTCTCCGATACCTAATCCAAAGTCCAAACCATGCCCTTAGTCTAACCTACATTATCTTCATTATCGTGGGGGTGGCTGTTTTTTTGCCCTAGTGCATGTTAGTTCAGACTTGAGACTTGAGGGTCAGTTCCAACCCAACCATGTGGGTCAAAGAAAGGTGGTGGGCCCCAAGACCAAAGACCGGCAAAGAAGTGACCTATCCTTTTGAGGCCCATTTGGCCCGAAATAGCCCCTAGATTCCACCATGTACATGTCTTTGAGTCTTTTCTCTCTTTACATCCCTCCTTTGTACCCCCAATTATATGGAATGACACTGTGATGGAGTCCAATCCAGTTAGAAATACTAGACCAAATTAGCCCCAATTCATGCATCCCCTATTGGTTGCTCTCTCTCTCTCTCTCTCTCTCTCAGAGTTGCACCAGACACGGGGGGAATAGCATTCTCCATCAAAGAAAAGGCAAGAACGTAAGCTAGTAGGTATATTTCTACAAGTGGATGATAGGAAAATATCAATGGAGGGTCCAAATGGCAAAGTTGTGGCCATTGAAAGCTTGCCAGCTAAGTTGGTTTCCACGTAATCTCCTCCATCTTCGACCCCCTGTGATGGACCCAATATGTCCTGTGTGTTCTGAATAGTCCATGTCTGCATGTACAACCAAGTTGGCTACATGTTTTGTATCGAGGCAATCAGTTTGGCCGGTTTCAATAATTAGTCACATTTTCCTCTCAAGAAAATGCTAATTATACACGTGGCGTGCACGTAAAAGATATCAAACGGTCCACATTTGCCTAATTAGAATCCAAGACCTAACAAAAGAAAAGATGATAGTCCATATAATATCGATGTACTCTAAGAAACTTCACTATCATAGGTCAATGCCCAAATTGGCTTCATATTCATCATTCTGGTTTTGTAATTAAAGAATATTGGTTCCAAATAAAAAATAATTAACAACGAGAAAGCTTTTGAAAAAATAATTTAACTCATAGTCAACATTTATAAAGGAAGCAAAGTAACACGATAAATCAACCATAGGTACGGTGAACTGACATGGACATGATATTTTGGGAATTAGTAGAACCGAAGGTTTAGATATTTTGTCGCAAAAGAAATGAAAAAAAATGAAAACAAAAAGGGAGCTGACCATTTCAAATTTATATCATGGAACAAAAATTTGCATTTACAACAAGCCCCGTGAGTGCTTTCTTTCTCTTGTCTTATTTTCACACAAAAGCAACAAATCGTTGTAGAGAGAAGACCCCACCGTTAGCCTAGATATCCAACCGCCTCACGTTTACTCCCATCAATTATACTACCATGTGCCTCCAACACTGTCCTTCCTAATGGGCCATGTAGGGAGACCACTTCTTTGTCACTCATAATTTTTCTTTTCCTTAAAAAAAAAAAGAAAAAAAAAAAAAGAAGAAAAAGAAGAAGAAATCTCTCTCTCTCTCTCTCTCTCATGTTAATCGATCAAGAAGCCTACCCACTTTGAGTATATTGGTCTATATATCATCACCACAATATATTTTTCTTGAGAATATGAGCATGCACATCCCAATTGCAACAATAAATTCAAGAAGTGCTACCATGGGTTTCTTGAAGGTTGTAGCCTTCCATGGAGGCATAGGGATTAGCATCACGCACCAATTCTAATTCAATTCGGGGCTAGGTTCGTTGGGTCATGGAAGTTGGTAGGTTTTTTCAGGTGAAGTCGGTTGGTTGGTCTAGGAATCATCAATAAATTATTATTATTATTGTTATTATTTTATATGCTTCCATGGCTAGTGGGGAGATATATTAAAAATCCATGCTACCTAAGGAAGGCACATTTAACAAAGTAACAAAACAAAAGGTGATGCTGATTTAGGAAATCACATTCCATTTTTAATTACATGGCACTTGGTCTTGATTGCATGAAAAAAACTTACTGAGCTCAAATGTCATTGTGTCCTCCTTTGTTTTGTATCTCATGCACATTCGGACACTATTCCAATAGTTGGTTGGCCATTTTTTTTTTTTTTGAACAAAAAGAATCAATACAAGCATAAATATAATATTCAAAAGTTGTGGGATATATATATATATATATATATATATATATATATATATATATATATATGAAGTTTGTAGGACATCACATGATTCACATCCCAACTTCCATAAAAATATCGGTAACCAAAGTTTTAGATTAGCTTAATTTTACCATCCCAATCATAGTGCATGGCACGCATAATAAAATTCTCTAGTGGGAGAATTAAATTAAAACAAATAATCTGAAATAATTTTATAAGTATCTAAAAATTGAAAATCGGAAGAAAATTGAATCCTATTTTATTTTAATTATTATTATTTTTTTTCTTTGCCCATTTCCATATATTTGACTATAATTGAAGATCAACCTTGGGATAACAAAATAATTGGGTTAAGCATGTGCCATCATGGGCAGAATGACAACATAACACTTGAAAAGCCGCTACAATGGTTCCATGTGCACTAGTTCAATATTTCGAAAAGTAGGGTAGTCTTGCCTTTTGTTAATAGCTTCTTTGATTAATTTTCCTTGATTAGCTCTCAATTAACTTCAATTATATATATAACCCGAACCAAAAAGATACCTTTATTGATTTTTTTCTTCAATGCTTCCAAAGTTCAACAGTATTATTATATCATAATCCTTTTGCGTTGAATCGTTTGGTAGGTCCTTCCCATACTATCATTGGGTTATAGTTTTAGTCTCAATGGATCGATGTGCATCTCATGTGCCAACTGCTAGGCAAAGATGACTGATTGATCTCTGGATTGTCTCGTTATCAAATGTTGAGCTTAACTAACTCTTAATAATGATTTCACCCCATGTTAGCAGCATGATTAAACAAACAAAACTAGATTACTAATCATGTGAATATCAATGGCTGGTGGATCGCGGGCTTTAATAATCATAACCTCATCCTGATTATGGCTAAACAGCCATATTTTGTGGTGAAAATTTTTAAGATATATAAACTATTAGGAAAAAATTTTAATGGAGAAAAGATACTTTTCCTTTTTTTCCTTCTTTTAAGATATAAAGTTCTTGTCTAGGATCCATTGAAAAATTGAATGACTACTTTAATCATGATTACTCTCTTGGCCTTGTGTTATCTCCTGTCACATACCTCACATAAGATCATCTTCAGTGGTGTGATCTATATTATTTGTGTTATTGTTATTTTATCACATGTTAAGCATCTCCAGTGGGCTAAATTGCCTATGCTATTGTTATTTTAGCACATGCTACAGTACCAAATTCTACAATTTAGCACAAGAAATTCCAATGGTGCTAATGACATAGTATGCTATTTTTTGCCACAACCTTAATTCTCTCCATTTTTTATAAACTACCAACTACCATCTTTCAACCTCTATTGTTCCAATTAAAATAAAATAAAATAAAATAACAAAAAAAAATTAATTGACAAGTATGTTGGGGAAATTGAGATGCTTGAAAGTAAGCATGTACTTAGGATTGATCAAGACGAATCCAAAACTGTGATTCCACAAATTGGAGGTCTCATAAGATAGTGAATGGGGCATATCATAGATCAAATGCAAGGTTGTTTGAGTGGGACGAATGGACTAAAAAAAATGGTATGTTTTCTGTTATATATATATATATATATATATATATATATATATATATATATAAGATTTCAGTATTATTTTTGAAAATATTGTATTTATTTATGGGTTATTTGGTTACTGCGAAAATTTTGAAAGAAAAATTATATTTTTCACAGTTATTGGTGTGTTTGATTGTTAAGAAATAGAGGGAGAACTGACATGTCAAATATGGCAATAGCACATACTTGTACTATATTTGGCACAAAGGTGAGTTATTGCTATTTTTAGCACACTATTGGAACAGCCCAACTTATGCTAAATGCTATAATATAGCAATAGCATAGGATCTAGCTCACCGCTGGAGATGATCTTACAATGTAAAATGCTATAATTTGGCATAATGTACTCCGATGGTGCTAATAACACAATAAGTAATTTTTTTACACAACCACCATCTCCTTCCTTTTTTTTTTTAAAAAAAAAAAAAATTAACTTGGTGCTATTTTAACTCAAGGGTGTGCCAAATATATCTCAAGAGTATGGCAAATATAACGCAAGGGTGAACTATTGTTGTTTTTTAGTACACCCTTTGGTACACCATTGGAGATACTCTAACCCCCTCAAATAATCACTTTTATCACAAGGGGATAAGATCCAAATGACTACCTCTTTTAAAGGGAATTGGATTCAGTGCTGAGTTCATAAAACTTAGCACTATGCCAAGCCAATCCATACCATTGAATAAGAGATTGAATGACTTGGATTGAAAGTTGAAAAAGTTGCCCAAAAAAGTCATTTCAATAGCACATTTTCAATTTTTAATCAAAGCCATTCAATCTGTCATTCAAGGATGTGGATTAACTTGGCACGGTATTGAGTTTTATAAACTCAACACTAAATCCAAGTCCTTTTTAAAGGAGGCCAAAAGCTTTAATTATATAACTTTGTTAGATGAATAGTCACTTTTGACTGCTCAATTGCAAGATAATGAGACCCAAAACTTGTGACTCAAATGAACGCCCTCTCACAAGGAGGTAGGAGGTCAGACATTTAATCTATGTAACATGTTTTCCTAATCCATGAAACATGGTGCAATAAACGCAGGATCGATAACATGCGACAAGGAAGAGAAATGAAAAGTTGAAATTCAAGAGATGTATTTGACGCCCAACTCCTAATAACCTTCAATTTCTTTTTCTTGCTCACATTTCATTGATCTTACGTTTACTGCACCATATAGTAAAAATAATCAACTGCACTAAATCTGAAAAAGTAGCCAACTACACCAAATCCAAATCGTGCTGCTGCGAGTGCAAATTTCTTTCTCCTTTTACATTTTGTCTCCATTTGGTAACTAATTTTTTGTTTTTGTGTTTTTTTGTTTTTTAAACTTTTTGTACCAGATTATAGTTTTTTAAAATTAAAAAATAAACACCTTTTGCAATCCTTCCTTCCGGCAAACTTATCCAAGAAATAAGCAAATAATTGGGGCTGGCAGGCTTTATTAATTAGATCACACAAGCCACAGTCAAAAGTTGTTAATGCAGTTTTCAATAATGGGGTCCATCCCACTACCAATTAAAGTCCCTAATACCCTACATTACCACGTACCTGCAAATAATGTGAAGGAAAATTCCTCATTTTTCCTTTCCACTTCACACAATCCCCTCCCGGATTTGCTGCGGGGTTGCCCAACTCAAGTTTCCTTGCTCACGCTTATAATAAACCCGAAAAATGTTTTATCACACTAAAGTTTAAATAATGGAAGTGCATCCTAATCAGGAGCAGACGCGTAGATCGCTTAAGAATGTTATATTAATTTGCTTCCAAGATTAGATCCGGCGGCAAATGTCAAAAAGATCATCTCTATCAAATCAAACCCTTGATTTTTTTTTTCTTTTAAATGCACTAAAACATAAAATATCCCACCTTTTCATTGTTTTAGAGTCATCCATGACATTGATGAGACTAATCCTCTTCATAAAAAAATGAAATTGATATTATAAATATGAAGGAAGGATATGGGTGGTTACCCTATGATTGGAAGTTCAAAACCTGCATGCATGTTAGGACTAGATATAATGCATTCTCACAGTTGATGAGGGAAGAAGAATCTCTACCTACCATCAAAATATATGCAAATAATAACAATAATGATAATAATAATAATAATAATATAAAATTTGGAATTAGATCATGTGTACTGAGAGAAAATCTTTCAACCGATATGAACAGATGAGTGTTGCCGTTATTAAGGACACCTAATTAAGCATCTCTTTGGCCAAAATCAAGTAAGCCATTTAATTTATTTTTTATTTTTTTGGGTAAATTAGTAAACCATTTATTTTAGAGAAGAATTTGCATAGGACCGTTGTATAGCCAGCTGGTGAGACCAGCCAATGGGGGGGAGAGGAAAGTGTCTTTATCAGTGCAAGACCAGCCAATTGGGGGATGGGGAGGGGGACGAAAATGCCTTTATCAGTGCAAGACCAGCCAATGGCTCTCATGCAAGTTTTTTCTTTTTAGGAGATATGATATATATCTTAGGGTTGTGGTACTGCATTTTATAGCTTGTGCCACCAACTTTTGTTGTCTAGAAGACTTCAAATCTTACCTAGCTAGGGCTAAAAATCTTTCTTTGAACTCCTTTTAAATCTTGAATTCAGCCTTATCATTGAACTTGAAATTCTTGCCCTAAGTGCTACTTTCAAAGAAATTTGGTTCTGAAGCTTTAGGGGAATTGAAATTAAATCTTTTACAGAACTTCGGAAAATACATCTTCAATGATCTTTTCCCTACCATGTAATGGTCTCAAAACATTCATGATGAGCATGACCTCTATCAATATAAAAATGTGGCCTATATAGAAGTGGGGTGGCATACCTTGAGTACTTTGTTTAATCTTGGGCGATATTATATTAATCTTGCGACACACATTGGTTCTATCATTTGATAAAGGACTCTTCAAAGGTCATCTTACAATACAGATGAAAAAACACGGGTCGAAGGGAAATAATGTATCCCTCCTCAATGAAGCAAGCTAATATGAAAGACGGCGAATAATACTTCTCTTCTCTTCTCTATCTCAATCAGGTTGACTCAAATAAAATCTTCCTCAATTTGCTGTTTTGATTCACAGGCAGCTAAATCCCATATCATAGTTGTTATCCACATCCAATGTCAATTATGTCAAAAAGACGCTTTCGCATTTCTTGCTTTAATGTCCATGTGACAAAATGTGATTGGTCGATGTTTTTTACCTTTTGTGTTGAGGGACGTTTATATTCTAGATTCATAAATCTCACATGCATGTCTTGAATGCTTGTGGGACAACACATATGTGTGATTTAATTCCTAAATTGGTGGTGAATTTCTATTAGTACAACCTTAAGGCTAGTCAATTTCATTGTACATCAATTCATTCTTATCGTCTATGCTAACATTGAGTGTACCACTTGACAGAAAAATCATCACCTAAACTTATTCCAAAGTACGAACCTTACGTGCCTAATATGAATTAGCCTACAAAAAATCATAAAAATTATTTTGAAAATTTCGATGATACTAATCGATTTCCTAAACTTCAGATATGCGATATAAATACTTTTAACTTCATGCGCACGCTAAAGGAGAAGTCCAATTATTTACACATGCAGGGTTGCTTGATATTGTCACATGGAATTTGAATGGTTCCATTTATATTTCACTAGATATATAGCACACGTGAGTTGCATGTGAATATTTTAAAATAATATTAGTTATACAAAATAATAAATACATAAAGATTTTATATGTTTTCATAAAAGATAAAGTTTAATAATAATATTAATTTATTAAGAGTTTGAGTTAAAATCTAACTTTTATTTGTTACCAAATGATAAGAATGTTTACTATGTATTTCAATTAAAGGAAGGGTTGATATGTATGTTTTTTTTAAATAAAAAATAAGGGTATATTAGTCGTTCAAAAGTTTTTCTGAGATTCAACATTTTATAGATAGTATAGATATAGATATAGCATTTAAGCAACAAACCCTTAAATCTTTAATGGGGCAATAAAAAAGAGTTGGAAACGTCATAGAAATTGATTGGATATGATCAATGTTAAGAATTGGTGAAAATTTCCCCTGTCCAAGTTGTTTACCCTTATTCACTATGGGGGCAACCATGCATTCTCTTGAATTGCCTCATTCATGATGATGGTATTTTTTTATAGTAGTAAGATAAGAACGTTAGTACATACATCGTATTAAAAAAAAACCTATCTTAATTGGATTCAAAACAAGAACCTCCCCCTCAGTGGAGAAGTGTGCCATTAAATCAAAAGGCTATTGGCTCATGATGATGGTCTAGCTTGGTCACTAAAATTTGTACAAAAAATTTTAATGCGACATCCAAACAAGCCCTCAATTATAATCTCAGATAATTAATAATGAATCTCACAAGATACAAAGAACATGCACTAGAATTTGGAAAGGGCACGTCTCTAATCCCCATATCTAAATCTAAAATAGGCAGAATTAGTGTGACCTTTCAGGCAGAATTCATCCAAAGCAATGCATCTGAGTTGGTGTTGTTCTTATGAGATTAATAATGTAATTAAGAAGTAGTATAAGATATTCATATGACCCACCGTCGAATTGAAGTTGGAGGTTACTCTGAAAGAGGGGAGGAACATGGATGTGAAGCGTGTGGGGGCATTTGATGTTGACAAAGATTTTCCAGGGTGGGGAATGGAAAAAAACTGCCACGTGTAGGGGGAGGTGGCTGCAAAGAGGAAAGAACGCGGGGTAATACGTGTATGGGGACCAATAACCTCCACCCAAACACCCCCCACAACACATAATGGGCCAATAAGGAAACTTCAAAACTCTTATTCGTATTCTCTCTTTCTTTTTCATGATGAATAAATTGTTGGGGGAATTACCGATTAGGTTCATCATTTCATGGTATTGCCCCATAAGGATGTTTTGACTATCAACTTGTTTTTGTTTCCAGTAGTTTATAATAAAGTCAGTAGTCAGTTTGTTGAGGCAATCCTTCTTAGGCAATTCCATGAAATGATGAACCTAATCGGTAATTCTCCCTAAATTGTTTTTGTCATGTGGGAGATTTCTCCAATATTAAGGAACCTTCTCTCTCCCCATAATAATAATAATAATAATAATAATAATTATCATTATTTTATATATATATATATATGACGTAAGAATATTTATAATTGGCTGAGAGAGAGAGAGAGGAAGTGGGATGATGGTGATCGTGTCAAGATCTGAAGCAGCCTCGTCCCGCACCCCACCCCACCCCCCACCTCGTTTTAATCACTCTTTTCCAGTCCCCCTTTATATAAAATCGAACACGTGGTGTTCTCCTACATGTCTGAGGTGGACCTCAATTTTATTTTTAGGTGCAAACCCTCCCCTCTCTATATATACCTCCCTTCTCTCTCCCCTCTCTCCTCAAAAACTCACCTCTCTCTCTCTCTCTCTCTCTCATTCATCACTCTCCACTTTCTCCTACTCCTAGCAAGTCTTCTTTGCTCTTGCAACAAAATTCAACCACTAGAGTCCCAAGAAAGCAAATATATTTACCCTTTTGTTAGCCAATCAAGTCTCACCATTCTCACACTCCCAAATCCTCTATAGTTTACTATGGCTTCAATGGTAGATTTGGGCTATTGTTCAAGCTCCATCTCTATAAACAGGCCTAGTAAAAAGCCCAACATTAATTGCTCCATCCAAACCTCCCCTTCTGTGCTTCATTTCCCCAAGCAGACTTCAGCTCACCAGCTGCCCACCACAGGCATTAATACTACAAGTACTACTACTGCCACTCCACACCCAAAGAAGAACTCTTCTTCTACCTCTTCTGGTGATAAATCTTCGACCCCACAATGGAACCTATTACAAAGAGCTGCCGCCTTGGCCTTAGACGTTGTCGAGAGTGCAATGGTATCCCACGAACGCCAGCAGCCGCTGCCCAAAACTGCCGATCCCAGAATTCAAATCGCCGGCAATTTCGCTCCAGTCCCCGAGCAGCCTGTCCAGCACTCACTACCAGTCTCCGGCGAAATCCCAAAATGCATTCAAGGCGTTTATGTCCGAAACGGCGCTAACCCGCTCTTTGAGCCGGTCGCCGGCCACCACTTCTTTGACGGCGACGGCATGGTCCATGCAGTTCAAATCAAAGATGGCTCTGCTAGCTACGCTTGCCGCTTCACCGAGACTCAACGGCTCGTTCAGGAGCGAGCACTCGGCCGACCGGTGTTCCCCAAGGCAATTGGTGAGCTCCATGGACACTCCGGCATCGCGAGGCTCCTACTCTTCTACGCTCGTGGATTGTTCGGCCTCGTCGATCACCGCCAGGGCACCGGCGTTGCCAACGCCGGCCTTGTTTATTTCAATGACAGGCTCCTAGCTATGTCCGAAGACGATGTGCCGTACCATGTCCGCGTCACTGCCAACGGGGACCTTAAGACCGTCGGTCGCTACGACTTCGACGGACAGCTTAATTCCACTATGATTGCTCACCCAAAAGTCGACCCTGTTACCGGCGAATTATTTGCTCTGAGCTACGATGTTGTCCAAAAACCATACTTAAAGTACTTTCGATTCTCCCCGGATGGCAAAAAGTCCCCCGACGTCGAAATTCCTCTTGCTGAACCCACCATGATGCACGATTTTGCAATTACAGAGAAATTTGTGGTAATACCCGATCAGCAGGTGGTGTTCAAGCTACAAGAGATGATTCGCGGTGGCTCACCGGTCATCTACGATGGCAACAAGACGTCGCGGTTTGGAATCTTGGACAAGAATGCGACTGATGCTAGTGGAATCAGATGGATAGACGTGCCTGATTGCTTCTGTTTCCACCTCTGGAACGCTTGGGAGGAGCCCGAATCGGACGAGGTTGTCGTGATTGGATCCTGTATGACTCCGGCGGACTCAATCTTCAATGAATGCGACGAAGGTCTTGAGAGTGTTTTATCAGAAATTAGACTAAATTTGAAGACCGGCAAGTCCACGCGCCGCCCCATCATTTCAAATTCCGAGCAAGTGAACTTAGAGGCTGGGATGGTGAACCGGAACCTGCTCGGAAGAAAAACGCAATTCGCATATTTGGCCATCGCCGAGCCGTGGCCTAAGGTATCAGGCTTCGCCAAAGTCGATCTTTCCACTGGAGAAGTGAGCAAGTATATTTACGGAGAAGAGCGGTACGGTGGTGAGCCTCTGTTCCTTCCAAGAGACCCCAATTCGGAGAAAGAAGATGATGGGTATATCCTAACTTTTGTCCACGACGAGAAGACATGGAAATCAGAGCTACAAATCGTGAACGCCATGAATTTGAAGCTGGAAGCTTCAGTTAAGCTTCCTTCTCGAGTTCCATATGGTTTCCATGGCACATTCATAGACGCCAAGGAGCTAGCAAAGCAGGCATAGCTAGAACTACATAGGTTGGAGTGTTTTGAAGTTGATAATAATCGTTGATCATGGTCGTAGATTATCGGATTACAGGGGAGATTTACCAGTGGGATGCTTTGCAGATAGGTCCCCGGAGTCTCCTTTCAGATTACAGGGGAGATTTACCAGAGGGATGCTTGCAGATAGGTCCCCGGAGTCTCCTTTCATATTACAGTGGAGATTTACCTGAGGGATTATTGCAGATAGGTCCCCGGAGTCTCCTTCTTGTTTACAGTATCATACGTTTTTCATGTATTGTTCCCCAGGTTGATATTTTACTTTTCTTGTTGTTTCTGTGAGAGATTCTGAGGAGCCAGCTTGTAGCTTTTGGCTATAGGCAGTATTGGAGCTCAGCTGGTTTCTGTTTACTCCCACTATTGTGCATGAGAGGGTATATAATTACAGTATAAACTATAGTGTATATGTCCATGTTTATGTCTCTGTCTGTCTCTGTAGCTCTGTTTCTCTCTGTTCACTCGTAAATATTGGTATTTACACTACTTTTACCAGTATCCCTTGTTGGTTCCATCTTATTTTATTTTTATTTTTATTTTTTCCTTCATTTATGTTCGACCACTAGCTAGTAGCTTTGCGGCGCAATTGCATCTATAAAATATGGGATGTTATAGGATCAAGTCTGCTAAGATTTTTTTGTTGGGAGATAAACAATAACCTAATCTATCTCAAACACAGAAACAAGCATTAGCAAGCAAATAGAAACGACTCAAGAACAACGATATACATAGTTTGGCAAACTCGCCTACGTCCATGGCTCACATCCAGTCCATTATGCTCGGAGGCAAAAAAGAGAGAATACAGATTACAAATCTTCTGATGGCTAGCCCATTATATAACCCTAGCTTCTGACAGCTAGCCCGTTATATAACCCTAGCTATAATTAGGGTTAGCATTTAACCCTAGGAAAATACCCAAAATACTCTCAACGTTGTATGGACATTGTACGGTAGGACTCTAGGCCCCTGATCCCCGAGCCAATCCTGGTGACTAATACCATCAAACTTCACATAACATAACATCTTTTACCTCAAAAGTGTCCTACGTGGTCTTGAGAAGTGTTCAAATTGCAGCCATGCAGTTAGACACGACAATAGGTCTATTCGTTAGTCTACAATGTAGACACCCCATTTTTAAAGAAAAAATCGTTGATTAGAATTTCATTTGAAAGCTAGATCATTTACAACCCTATCGGGTAGTGACATACAAAATTTAGGATGAAAAAAAGGGGATAAAACCAAAGCTAGTTCAATTGTTAAATCACAGAAACTAATTGATTAAAAATAGAGTGGATTGCACCATCAGAGTCATCAAATTATCAAATTGACACCGACTTTACTTTCAGTTTTGTTTTGAATGGGAAAGTTGATAGTGGTAACCACGCCCAAGTGTTAGGCTCATGAGGGCACCCCAATTAGAATAGGAATTCATCAGGGTACCAATTAACAAATTGGAACTCGACAAATCCCACACTTTTTGAAGTTTCAAGCAATGAGTGAAGATTTTTCACTAAGGCTCTATTTGGTGTGTGGATTTTATCAAGGAAAAAAAATAAAGTATGAGAAATTGTACTTTTCTTTATTTGGTTGCAATGAAAAATTGGAATAAAAAGAAGAATTATAATAATTTTGGCTTCATATGGTTTTATCTTTTCTTTTCATTTTCTTTCCTCTTAATTTTTTTCCCATCCTTTTTTATTCCTTGGTAGAATCTATGAACCAAATAAAGGGTAATGGTGCGAAAAGTAGCGGTATTCGTGGTTCAGTTTGGTTCGGTTTTAGGGTAGATTTCAAATCAAACCATTATACTTTGGTTTTTTTTTTTTTCCAAAACCAAAACCAAACCATACTATAAAAAACCCAAACCAAACCATAAAATTTCGGTTCGGTTCGGTTTGGTTTTGGTTTTATCCTACTCCCTCCGTTTCAATTTAAGTGTCTACCTTTCCATTTTAGGATATTTCAAAATAATTGTCACATTCAAAAAGTCAAAGATTCTTTTTGTTAGATTTCCTAAATTACCCTTAAAAAAGTCTTTTTACTCTTTCCAATGTTTTGTACCTTTGAGGGCAAAATTAGAATTTTAAAACTTAAACAATGATTTAAAAACATTTAATAATGTTACCTAAAAGAGCATGTCTTTTCAAAGGGGACATTTAAATTGAAACGGAGGGAGTATCAAGTAGCAACAAATAATTGAAAATGGAAAAAATGACAAGCCAAACTCAAAATAAAAATATTTTTAATAAAATCATTACATTAGCAACTAAAAAAAGCATTAAACATTATATCAAAATGGAAAAGTATTGACTTATGTAAATCTAAGTTCAAATCCCCAATATAATACGTGTCAATATCTCACAATATTAATAGCTAGTTTAATACATGCCAATCTAACAAAGGAAAAATAATAAGAAAATTAAAATCTACAAAAACAAGCATATTCCAACGTCTTTCTTACAATAGTATACTATTATTTTGAATCTATTACCCATTCTACCCTTATTATAATAGAAAATTTACAAACTAAGTTTATTTTGAATCTATTACCTATTCGTCTCTTATTAGAATAGAAAATTTACAAACTAAGTTTAATATGTAATATATAAAATTATATATATATATATATATATATATATATATATATATATATAAAATATTTTTTTGGCTTTTTCGGTTTTTCGGTTTGGTTTGATTTTTTAAACGTGAAAATCAAAACCAAATCAATTTAATTCGATTTTCTAAAATTGGAACCAAAACCAAACCAAACCATTTGGTTCGATTTGGTTTCGGTTTTAATCAAAACCATGAACACCCCTAGCCAAAAGGGTGATTTGACTTGGTAACTACCTGATGTGGAGTTGCACAAAGGCCATTGAAGTCAACTTCCACAATTCGTTTATGGCTTGTGTTTACACCATGGCTGCCAACAATCGTGCCAAGACTTCTATATGAATGATTACTAATAATTCCACCAAAATCAGTGTATAAACAATGCCTCTGCAAATTGGCCTTTGTTGACATCTTATGGAACCTAAGGGATATTTTATCACGGTATCAGAGTTCTGGTTACTAAGAGATTAGGGTTTCAAGGCTTCATGTCCCCACCCGGCCCCATTCATCTATCACTTACTATCTTTAGCGGTTCAACTCATTTCAATGCTGTTTATTGGTTCAACTCTCCGCATGCGAGCGGAGGTCACACATGAAGTGTAATTGATATACATTTCATTAAAAGCTTAAACTTTTAAAGTTGAGTGTCGGGATTAAGTGGTGTTTTTACATAGTATGAGAGTTCTGGTCACTCGAAGGTCATAGTTTCAAGTCTTGGTGTCTCATTCCCAATTCATTTATCACTTCACTTTCATTTGTCGGTTCAACTCACCTCATTCCCTTCTCTCACGGAGAGTGAGTATTAGCTTGATATACAACCCATTTCTTGAGAATTTAAGTTTTTGAGGTCAAGTGGTGTTCTAAAAATTTGCATTGGTATATTGGGGATGAAAAGGTAAAAAGAGATTAGAAGATTACTCCACTGCTGAGAATATACATATGAAAGCCTCTTCATATGTAGCATGAATATGTGTCCGAAAGCATGGCTAACTAATCTACTCAACAGTTGGGAAGTTAAAGCCTCTGTGTCATCATATCCTTTGGTACTTGGAAGGTCCATATCACACAATCCTTCCTGCACATGACGTTCTCGGTCCACCTATATACATGTGCAAAATGATAATCAGCACCATTGGCCACTAGAATTCTTAGAGCTAGGTTGTGGCATGAAGGGCATGGGGTTCTCTGACCATTGAGTATTGTTTCGGTATGTAGGGTAGTATCCTAATCTATTTTGGTGAATGGTCGGCTCTGAGATTTCAATTCTCTCATCCATAGAGCGGCCTCAGGCATGGTCGTAGTTTGTTTTTTGCACTCAGAAGTTATGTCTCTTGTGTTCGGTGAGGTTAGAGTCAAACATATGGCAACTTAAGCCATTCTCTGCACCCAAAAAAAAAAAAAAAAAAAAAAAAAAAAGGCTTAAGCCATTCTCTGCCCTTTCTATTATTTACACTATGATTGCTTTCTTCTTCAAAATCAGCCTAATGGTATCTCTAAGTTACTGGGAATTAGTGAAAATTAGTTTTAGTCTAACGACTTGAGATACCCCTCGTTTGAGTGGAAAATTGAGAATTTTTGTACTCTATTGGAAGGCCACTCAAATTTAAGTGGCCTTAAATTTGGGGAAGACCTTCGTGATATTTAACAGCACCTGCCCTGGTTGAATAAGCTAGCTAGGTGGTTGTGGTCAGCAGATATCAGACAAACTCACCATTTTGAAAAGAATATTGGTTGCAAACTTTGTTGGAGCAATTTTTTTTTTTTTTTTTTTTTTAAATATAATTGTTCTCCTCTATATCGGTGGAAACGAAACATATCATAATTAGCAAGATTTATATATTTTATAAAGCCCCATTACACCCTGCCACTGGCCCCTAGCTTGTGGCCTAGTGGTTCCTGGGTGAGGTGTGGTAGTTTAGGACTCGAGTTCTTTGGATATAACCGAAAAAAAAAAGGCCCTTCACATGCACCCCCGATCAGTCCTGATTTGCCTCTTGATGAATATTTTAATTCACGTATATTTATGTATGAAATCAACTAAACTTAGTTTGTCGATATCTCATGATCGAATTACAAGAGCTACCCATATTGATCCAGCGTATGTAGTAAAGTTTTCAGGCGCTCGAATCCTTGTAACCATCAATTCTTGATTTCTCAGGATTTAGAAGGAATTATGGAGACTTTCGTATGTGAATGAAAATCCTTTTCTAGGTACTACACATCTATACGGTGTGATTATCAATCCATCACCTTTCACGAAAAAGTGAATCTTTGGGCCACTGGGCCCACTCAGAGCTTGTGGGCCCATTGAAGATGAAATATGCTATTTTAAGCCTCTTTGTTAAAAAAACAAAAGAGAAAGAACTATAAGGAGGACTGAGGAGGACGATAGACCAAAAAGGGCCGCTAAATATGGAGCCCCAAGGACCCTATGTGAATTTCCTCCAAAACCTCTTAAGTCACTGAAGAAGATGAGAATTAGTATTTGATTGAGCAATAATAATAATAATAATAATAATAAAACTGATAAACACGCCATACTCAAAAGGTCTAGCAACTTTTAACACGTAACCTTACTTTTATATATATATATATATATATATATATATATATATCTATACTACCTATAAAAAGATGAATGTAAGAAAAACTTTTGATTAACTAATATACCTTTATTTTAATTTTTAAATATACAATTACCCACCCTTCTGTATATATAGGAAATATAGCAATATGGAAACTATAATTGTAAAACACATACCTTAATATATAAAATATAAATAGGAATTCAAAGGAAACCCTAGATCAAATACTCCATTTAATACTATACATATAATCTTAAAGCACATTGACTTCGTATTTCCCTCTTCCTCTCATTCTCTAGCAAACGAGAATGGCCTGTTAGAGGCACACTTACTTCTCAGTACAGTCACAAACCAAATATCTACATCATGGAGACGATACATGGAGACAATACCAGATCTCAAGGGGCTGTTGCGTGAGTGTTTTATATTTTTATTATGTATTTCTTGAAATTTGGTGAGAATTTATATAATGTTGAATTTGTTTGTGGTTAGGGGTGATTGTTTTTGAGGATTTTGGATAGACTAGGAAAATCCTTGAATGTGTTTTGATTGTAACGTAGAAATTGTTAGTCATATATGTATATGATAATTATTATTATTATTTCGCTTGAATTTGGTTGTTGCTGGGCAGGGAAGGGGAAAAGAAAAAGGAAAAAAAAAACAAAGAAATGAGGAAAAAAATAAAATGAAAATCTCGATCTCTACTCTCTTTTCAATCTCTAAGTGAACAAAAAAAAAAAAATGTAGATGATGATACCATATAAAAATAAAATTGAGAATTTTTTTTAGAAAAAGTAAGAAAAACTATATTCTGAGGGATCAATTTCACTTATTAAAAAAATAAATCAAATAATATTTAAAAGCATCAAAATATAAAATATAGAAAATAAAAATAAAATAATTATATTTGCTACTTCCCTTTGGAATGCACATCTCAAATTGAAGTAGCAAATTGCCACAGCCCACATAAAGTAGCAAAAGAAAGATTTGTTACTTTTTTTTTTTTTTGCTACCTCCCTCAAAGGTGCTCTTGTATCACATATTAAATTATATTATATCTATACTACCTATAAAAGTTTATACTTTAGAAACACTTTTGATTGACTATTACATCTTTATTTTAAATTTTAAATTTTAAATATTTATTTGCCTCCCATATTTAACCAATTAAGAATGTTTTATATTTAACCAATTAAGAATGTTTATTTTCTTGCAAAAAAGAAGGAAAAAAGATAATACAATTTATGTTCACTTCATAAATTTTATACAGCCTCCACTACTATGCATGTGTTCTAGCTAACTTTTTATTCTTACCATAACTCGTAACAATTGAAGGAATTTTGACCTATTGTGTTAAGCGTTTATTCTAATAAGTTAACTTAACACAAAAGTAACAAATAATTAGATTTTCATGTTCAATATATATATATATATATATATATATATATATATATATATATATATATAGAATTTATAAATTTTTTTATTTAAATAATATTCATGTGCAACGCACGTGTGTCCATATATATATAGATATATTACCTATAAAAAGTTGAATGTGAGAAAAATTTTTGATTGACTAATATAACTTTATTTTAAATTTTAAATGCATAGTTACCCTTCTACATATATAGGAAATATAGAAATATAAAACACATACATAAATAGGAATTCTAAGGAAACTATAATTCGCATAAATAAATAAAATCCAGAATTGTAAGTTAACTCTATTTTATAACATATATCATCTATTCATTAACAATGGGATTCTAAATTCTACTTTTTTCATTAACAGTAACTTCAACCTATTTTAATAAAGCCTTCATCTTCTTTTCTTTTTCGAAATATAGGGTTTCAGGGTTTGTTCTAATTGCTATAGAAAATACTGTTTTCCATGTGAGTCAAGTACTTCATATATTTCTGTAACTTTGGTTCTCCTACCTCTATTCTTACTGAATGCCCTACCTACAAGATTCCTTGCAAACGCAGTAAGGTTCTATTTTAGTTCTGTTAGATATTATTACTTTTGAGTATTTTTTTATTTTATTTTTTTGGTGTAAGTTTTTGACATATCGTGATTCACAAATATTTTATAAGGATACCTTTCTTTTTATTTAATTATTTATTTTTGGAGTTGGTTTGTTTTCTCACATAGAACCTTTTATTAAAATCTAATATAATAAAACCGAATGAGGTTCTTAGACTATCAAAAACTAGCATTAAGAAAACCAAATCGTATATGTAACAATGTTAAAAATTCTACCTTATCTGGTCAATAAAACATCATCTCAACAGAGGACAACCCTGGAGGATTCCCATGTTTTAGTAAGTACATTTTTCATTGAGAAAATTTTAAAAATAAGTATATTTATCATAATTTCATTTAAATTTTTTATATTATAAAAAAATTTTATAAAAAAAAAACCCAACTTCCCCCCACTCATAGAATAATATTTTCAATGAGTTGAATGACATTTATTTTAATTTATTTATTATTTTTTGAATTTAAACACGATGTTATTTGTTCAATTTATTTATGAAATAATTTTTTAAAAAAATTATTACTCTTTGAAATAAGTATATAACTAGGTTAGTTGCCAAACAAGTTAAAAAAAAAAAGGGTTAAACTATTTAGCTTTTTCCTTACAAAAATAAACATATATATATATACACCGACAGAGCCATGCATGAGAAATATCCTTTTGATAGGCAAGTGTACAACTGAAATTTACATATATATTTTATATTTATTTAAGTTATAGATGACACATTTAATTAATTTATTAGTTTTGGCACTGATTTTTTTTTTTCCCATCACAAAAATCTCTTCTTTAAAAGACAATTTATATGGTCTACTTTAACATAAATTCGTATACCATTGATGAAATATTTACTTTATAATACAAAAATATTCACGTGCAACGCACGTGCGTACCAACTAGTATATATATATATATATATATATATCTATATATATATATATATTATTCCTAATAGCCTCACCTACCTACCTACTGGTGTGGGACAGGATTTCTGAAGAGTTATGAGTAAACAGTCTAAATTTTTGCACAATAAATAGTCATCATTTTATGAATTTTTTAACGGAAATTTCACAACCATGCAAAGTTGAGTGAATATTTCAATCATTAATGAGAGAGAAAACAAGCCTTCCGACAGCTATATATTTTTCCTATACGTCCAACAATTCCATTCACAGTCACAAAATAACACATATTCAAACTTCTCCCACCCCTCCGCCAAAAAAAAAAAAAAAAAAAAAAAAAAAAAAAAAGGGCCCATTCTCCCACCAAAACAATCCTCATTCTACGCATCAAGGCCACGTGAAACATTTGAATTTTAAGAAGAAGCTAGCTCTCCAGAAATTCAAGAAAAAGGCAAATATGGCAGCTGAGGGAAAGCAAGACAACAGGCATGCAATTCAATATTATGTGTCTCTTTCTCTCTCTCTCTCTCTCTCTCCAACCTCAATGGATCGAATTTTGTGGCTATTTTGTTGGCAGGTGTCCATTGATCCGGACTAAATGCCTAAATGTCAGGAGCATTCACGTGTGATTGGTGGGGGCATGCGTGAATACCTGTGTGAGTGTTGTGGATAAAAAGAAAAAGAAACATGCATGTCAAGGAAAAAAGAAAGAAAGAAAAAAGAGAGAGGAACATAACGTAAGACCCCATCTGGTCCCTGAGACCCAATGGAACATGACGAATAACATGATGTACTACACTTCACATGACACAATACATGATCTCACTCACCAATAAAAATAAAAAAATAAAAAAAAATAAGAGGAGACTATTCTATTATGTATGTGGTCGAGAAATCAACAACATGCCTCATTTTTATAATGTCATTCCACATTACTAGGCAATCTGCCTACCATTTTACAGGTCTACACTGGTCAAGCGAGTGCAGAACGTATACCTTATTAATAGAAAAAGGAAAATGGAGCCAGACAATTACAACCACATATGTATATGGCATACAAAGTAGACCTCATGTTTGCGTTCATTCCATGGTGTAAGCTTGGGTTTAATCCCAGAGTAGGTTCATAGTTTTTAGTTTTCTTGTGGTACGAATATGCCCGTAAATTATACATATATATATATATATGAACCGTTTTGCATTCATTGTAACTAGAACCATGCATATGCATACGCAAACACAAATATGTCATGTGAGAGAGAGAGAGAGAGAGAGAGATAGAGAAAGACTCTCACAAATCACAATCTCCAGTTGGTCCCCTGCACAGAGGATTGGATAAGCAACTAATATAACCAAACAGAAGAAGAGCGGGAAGTGCATGTGTCTTCCACATGCATGGCTAATCAAATATTCAAATATATATATATATATATATTATATATCGAGATAGAGAGAGAATGATGATCATATTAGCAATGGTAGGCGAGTTGATTTAGAGTTAACAGTCTCAATACGAGATTGATATGAATTATATTAGCACGTATTCATTTTATCATCATCTTATATATATATATATATATATATATACTCCATATATAATTTACTTCCATAAACCTACAATATGCCCATTGTAATCGTCATTGCATGTGCTGTTGCACTGGCTAAGCTAGCTTATATAACATATTCACATCACAACAAAACTAATAGGGCTTAAAAAGAAAAAGGAAATTTCAATATATACATATGTGCTTTTAAAATTATCATACAAATATTACCACAAAAATGCACTCACATTCCATTTATAATTTTTCTTGCTTAGGAAAAAGAGTTTAAAATTAGGACTAGCTATCACCATTTCTAGACCTAGTAGTTTACTAGCCAGCTCGTATCCAAGAATCTTCAATGCTCTTCCCCCAAAATCCCGGGATTCTGCCCCTCACTTGAAAAAAAAAAAGAAAAAAAAAAAAAAAATTTTGTGTAGCCTACCTAGGAGAGTGAAACATTCGTCAAACAAATAAATTTATACGTAGCCTTTGAAGGTAGAATCTGTGGCAGAATTTTTACATTTTGATTAAAGCAATGCGTCACCATTAAGCACCCTATCTCATAGAATATATAGGTTTCCTCCGCTATCTCCTTTTTTTCTGATGTGGTCCATACTTGAACTCAGGATCATCACCGGCCTTACAAGAGGAGCATAGATTCGGTGGTGGGGTGATTGGGGTCGTTGAATGAGATTTTGGGTGGCTAAGATTTAAAAACTCAAAAAGTTGTTGAGTCTGAATTCGTGCTATTACAAGAGGGCCAGAGGTGCCACCAAACTATAGGGCTATTGGCAACATCAATTATATTATTAACTTACTAATATATCTATTTCTTTTTATAAAAAAAAAGTAATAATAACTTACCAATAATTAGATAAAGCCTAAAACTTTTTCTCAATTTCAGCTATCCAAATAGCTAGTTTATTGAAAGATTTATTTTATTTTACTTATTTTTTTATTTTTTTGTACATTCTTTGAAATATATCCACCAACTCGACTCATTATTGTGATTTTCAATTTTGCCTAACTTAAAGAATATAGGAATTGGAAGAAAAAAAAAATATAACATAGAAATCAAAACCATGGAAAGTAATGACACTAAAAACAATCCATGTATTATCATTGATTTGTATGGTCTTGATTTGTCTATCATTGAAAAATACAATAATAGTTTGTCATGGTAGCCAAGTTTCATTAGAAAACATTATGGAGTATTTAACTCTTTCTTTCTTTCTTTCTCATTTTTTTTTTTTTTTTTCCTTAGTGGGTAATATCGTTAACTTATTGAAACTGCATGGATACAAATAAGTGCTGGGCCTGAAGCAATTTGGTGGGAAATGGACGACCCCAAATGGTGACAGAAACAAATCAATCTCAATACTCAATAGAATCACCTTTTTGTGAATGCATCCAGATGCAAGCTATTGATGCTCTCCCTCTCACACCCACAACTATAGATACTACAACGGCCCGCAAGGCCCCTCCAGCCTTTTTCATAACAACTTCCAAAGCCAAGATTGAAAGAAACTCAACAGTGACCGGACTGACTAGACAAAGGCCGAATGAGCTGCTTTCCGCCTCAATGCTTGAATCCTCCTATCAAATTTTTCGAGCCCCTTTTTTGATAGGACCATTGTCCCCCCACCAAAAGCTATTGAAGAAAACAATAACGGAAGAGACAATAATGGTCAAAACGTGTCGAGAGGAGGAAATGAGGTCCCCTAACATCCCATATGGTCATCGTATTGTGACATGGAATTATGAAGAAAAAAAAATGATTGACAAGGGAATTGGTTTTGTGTCAGCCTCCTACTGATCCATTCCCATCCACTTCAGCTCCTAGTGAAGGCATACATAATTATATATATCCTTTCCATGTTGCTCACATCATTGTATGCCTCACCCACATGACTGCCATGACTCACAAATCCAACGGACGAATTAAAAATAAAAATTCATATATATATGTATATATATATATCTCATTTACCTTAGCAACAGAAAAAAAATGTTTGATAGTGACCCCACGTCCGTGTATATTTAATTTTATATGATAATGATCATGCTAGGCGTATATTTTTCAGCTTCAACGTGGCTCCTCAAAAGACCAGATGGAGTTCTGTAGTCATATAGAATAGATGGGATTGATAATATACGATATAATGATATACGACCAAGACAGCATATAAAATGGTAGCTGCTCACTGAAAAAGGAGAAAGAAGAGTCTCGAATCTTAGAAGCAGAGCAGCCCAACATGGTAGGTAACACATCTAGAAGCATCTATTGCCAGCATTGCATGACCCTATAATATTATGTTGGAGATTACGTCCACATGGGTAGATTTCAATGCCTACTCGGATAAGAATATGAGAACCGAATTCAATTATTATTATTATTTTTTTTTTTTAAGACACTCCGAGATGTTTACACATCTAATTAATCCTCTTATATATCCAGTAGACACATGCAGCCTCGTGGATTAAATGGTCTACTTGAGAATTTTAGTATTTCTTTTTTGTTTCGGTTAAGAAATTCATTTGTTCAACCATTTGTCCTCATGATGTGTGTCAAAAGTGGCTGATGGGACTTGCACATTGCTGCATACATCTTCTGTTCTGAATGCCTGCTTGCCATTGTGGGGGTGATAGAAGTTTGAGTGGCTTGCTTTTCCTTTTTGGTTTTATTTATCTGTTTGTTCTGCTTCTTTTGTTTGTCCCCATGTTTTAATTAGCAAAAATAAAAATAAAAAGAGTACAAAAAATGGCCATCACGAGCTCCACTCTATGTGTCTATCTTGGAAATCCATTGCCACATGGTCTTTCAATTCAAAACTTGAAACACAATGGAAGGTGGAAAATATTCAGATAAACGAGGAGATCTACATAAAGAGTAGCAAGGATGATTAAACTTGTAACTTGACAAAATTTAATAGCTAGCTAAATGCGTTGAGGATTGCTGCACACAAGAATACTATATGCAAGGAGGCGGATTCTGATTGCCATAACAGACACCCTGGACATTGGCACAAGAGGAAGCTGCAGGTCCTTCCTTGCCATTGTAAGCTAAGTTAATGTCCTTGAGCTGAATGTCTTGACATGGTACATTTCTGCTGCACTGAAGGTTAACTGCAAGTTTCGAGCTCGAAGTTCCCCTGATGTTTATGAACCGAATGTCCTTGATCTGAACTTGCGAGCTAGCCTATAAAACAACAAGAGATTTCACCAAACTAAATTTACTATCATCAATTTTCTTGCGCTTTCGTGCCATAATCTAAGAACAAACTAATTCAAATGGCTCGACTGTCATACAGTTCATTATTGTGGAATTTATCAAGCTTCCGAAAAAACATGTGCCATATCTACATAATTAGACCCAGTGTACTAAAAATCAATTTCAACTTGATTTTGAAACTTTTGTTAGGGATTGATTTTTTTTTTTCTTTTTTTTTTTTTTTTGGGTGTTGAACGTAAACATTAAAATCGCCAAATTAAGCTGATATTTTAATACACTAGATATGTAAAATCGAACTGATTAAAAGATGGGTTCGAAATGCAGGTATGAAATATTGTAATGACAAGAGGTACCTTTGAATTGCAAGAACCAAAGGGGCAGTATTGTTGATCAATGATGATCGGGTTCTCGACATTGTCCATTTTGATGTCTTCAAATGTGAAATCAGTAGCAGTGCTGGGTTGAGAGGGAGCCCATGTTTTGATCCTCAGCCCATTAGTAGTGCCCGAAAGACTACAGTTTCTCACAGTTATTCCAACCACATCATCTTCATCCGGGTACTTCCCAAGGCTTCCCACGCTAATTCCGTGGCCCGGCCCACATACGACCCGAGTGATGTTTATGTTTTTGCTTCCTGGCCCCAATGATATGCAGTCATCGCCAGTGCCGATTTCGGAATCTGATATCTGGATGTTGCTTGAGTATCCGATATGGATTCCGTCGGTGTTAGGGCTGTCGGCAGGGGCCAGGATCTTAATGTGATTGATAACTATGTTGTTGCACTTATGTATGTTGATGTGGAAGTATTTGCTGTCGATCCATTTGAGGTTTTCAATCTTTGAATTGTTGACGGAAGCAAATTTTAGGGACTGATTAAGAAGATAAAACACAAGATGTTAGAATTTTTTTTCCTTTTTGGGGGCATGTAATAGGCAAATAATGAAATGAAAGCCAATTGACTCATAGGAAACTGATTCATAGACTGGGTTTATCTGGGTTTTTAGCTTGGATTTGGGTTTACAAACCACTTCCACCACATGGATCGTTTTTGGTAAGACAACATCATTGGCAAAAAAACCCCATTGTGGGCCGTATTCTATTGGACCAAAGGATACAGAATGATTCACAATAATGGCCCATTGCCCAGTAGAGCATGGGCTGTATATTTTTCTATGGAAAGCACATGAAAAGGTTTCCTAGAAATGGAAAAAGGGAGAGGCTCATTTGAAATCAAGAACTTACAATAGGAAAAGTCTTGCAGTTTCCACTCTTCCCGCACCGGTTGTAGGGCCAACCGGAAGCTCCTTGGCCGTCGAACATGCCGCCGCCACTAATTGCCAATTGGTCGACATATTGAAAGAGAATCCAATTGTCCACATCGAGCGAGGACCGATCAGTTGGAGCCTTCAAAACCCCTTTCATCAAAAATACTATGGGACCAGTGCATGGGCCTTTAAATAAAACAGGGCCCACCATGTATTCTCCCATTGGGATTATAATTGTACTCCCTCCGTTCCATTGACATGCCTCGTTCCATGCATTCGAAAAGGCCTAAAATAAAACATATATATACATAAAAAGGTAAGAAAAAAAATTTGCTCTAAAATATAAAATTTAACATGGCTATCATAAGTTTTATTGAGATCAATTACCTTACTATTATCGGTCCTTCCGTCGGCCACCGCACCATATCTCATTACATCGAAAACCTTGCTTTGTCCTTCAGCTTCACGAGTAATCCACACTAACAAAAACATTAACAAAGTGAGTCTTTGAAAAGCCATGCTCTAAACACCTCTTTCGTCTTCACCCTCTTCTTCTTGACTTTTTTTCTCTTTTGGTTGAATGGATTGGATTGCACTGATTTGACTCTTCTTATATGCTGTGATTTCATGGATGAAAATGGAATGAAAGAAAATCCCATGATTCTTTCGCAAAGTGCTGTCATGTTTTTTTGGTATTTTTTGGATTTGCGTTGATTACTAGCTTGATTTCGAGATTGACTTTTTTACTTGCTAAATAAAACATGTTACACTTAACGCAAGAGAGAAAGGAAATAGGAGAATGACTAAATGGTCAGTAGAAAAAAATTAAATATAAAAAAAGGGCAAAATTCTTTATTTCCATTCAAAATGGTAATAAATTAATAATGGACCTTAATCCCAGAAGAGAGGATCTACCATCTATCATTTTATAATCACCATTTTTACTTATTTATTTATTTTTTCTTTTAATCTCACCTAAATGCCTTTTTCATATACTTTATTTTTAGAGAGATAATTGTGCATGGGTAGGTGAATTAAATTTAAATCATGTTTTTCTAAGCAACGAAAAAAAAATTGGAGAACCATTTTTTTCCCCCCCTCTTTCTTAGCACAAAAGAGAAATATTGGTTAAGTTTTGTTCGATATATAAGAAAAAAAAAAAGAACGGTCTAATAGGATTTGGGTGGGGTGAAAAAAAGAATTTTTTTTTACGATAATGGAATAATGGACATTTAATCCTAACTTTCATCTTTTTGGAATTAATTCATTATTGCTACTTTAAATAGAATAAGGGAGTTTTAGCCATTTTTTAAGAATTACCTTATTTTGACACAACATTTTGTCATTTTCCCAAAGGAAATTTTTTTAAAAAAAGGGTATGAAAGGGAATTATTGCAAAAAAAATGGGCTAAACGAAGAGGGGAGGACAAGAGATTTCCACGTTTACCTCAACATTTCCCTCTTATTGTACAGATTTGAAGGCAAAGTTATTGGCTATGACAGGATTTCGGATTTAAATGTATTAGTATCATTTGGTAGGTTTTAGCCCCTAAATTATTTGCTGCCCCTACTATTTACTTGTTTAGATTTAAATAAAATATTAAATGTTTTTTAGTAAGATTATGTCCATATTTAATCTTTGTTAGTCAACATTAATTATAGATTTCATGGTTTTAGCCCCTAAATTATTTGCTGCCTCCACTGATAATCCTTTTATTTATTTATTTATTGTTATTATGAGAAACTAATACGGATATAGACGATAGTCATGGTTTTTTTTACTTCTAATTGGGCTTTCAAGATCACTGCAGCAAAGCTTAATATTTTTCATTTACATCTAATCATTTATATCATTTATATATCAAAACTATATATATATAATAATTTGTCTAGAGAGTCATGGCAGACCCACGACCCATCAGGCGATCACAAATGGAGCTTCACCCTTCTGCACGAAAATAATAATAATAATAATAATAATAATAATAAATGGTGAGATTACTCATTAAATTGGACTCTTGAGCATATAATAATTTAAATTAAAAGAAAAAAAAAAAAAAAGGAAGAAGAAGAAAACAAGATGGACCATGGATCACTCAAATTTTTGCTCAAAATTGGATGACTCAATTATATAATTTACTTCAATTTTGCGCACACATCCCGTCTGGGTGCTATCATATTAAAAATCATCATTAATTAATGAAATCATCATACAAATCTACTTAAACTTGAATGTAACACATCAGGAGGGAAAGAGTGAATAACCATTAGGAAGGAAAGCGAATGATATGATAGTCTAGAAGTATTTGCTTTACTTGCTAAATGAATGATCTCGGATTCAAGCTTACGAATAACTCATTTGTTGATATTGAGGGAGGACTAGAGGTATGGGTAAATTCTATTGATTGTTCCAAAAAAAAAAAAAAAAAAAAAAAAAAACTAGAAAGGAAAGAAAATATGTATCGCACAATTCATCATCATTCCACATTCATCTACTATGTAAATTTGTAATAGACTAAAGCCATGCATCATTCATCCTAAATTGTGCTACCAAAACTAGGATTCCCTTTCTTTAATCTGCAAGTGAAAATAGTTTGTTAAATTTTTTCGGAATCGCATTATGCACAAGGATTGGATTGCTCAAAAATCACCCCAAGAAGGAAAAAAAAAATCAGATTTGTTGGATTTAGACCCTTATAAAATATTCGAATTTTGGGTCATATGGTCAATCTCAATCTTTCACCCTTTTAGGAATTATAAAATTTCAGAAATACTGGTTAATTCTGATGATGATCTGAATGCGATTTGGATCAATACTCATCATCCATTCTTGTGTGTCATACTCCCAGGGCCAAGTATGGCATAAAATCTGAAGGCAATTCTATATAAGAAGTAGGGGTGTTCATGGTTTGGTTTGGTTTTAGGGTAGATTTCAAACCAAAGCATTATACTTTGGTTTTTTGCTTCCCAAACCAAAACCAAACCATACTATAAAAAAACCAAACCAAACCAAATCATGAAATTTCGGTTTGGTTTGGTTCGGTTTTGGTTTTATTCTATCAAGTAGCAACAAATAATTGAGAATGGAAAAAATGACTAGCCAAACTTCAAATAAAAATATTTTTAATAAAATCATTACGTTAGCAACTAAAACAAACATTAAACGTTATATCAAAATGGAAAAGTATTGACTTATGTCAATGCAAGTTCAAATCTCCAATCCAATACATGCCAATATCTCACACAACATTAATAGCTAGTTTAATACATGCCAATCTAATAAAGAAAAAACAATAAGAAAGTTAAAATCTACAAAAATAAGCCCATTCCGAACGTCTTTCTTCCGGTAGTGTATTACTATTTGAATCTATTATTTATTTTGCCCTTATTAGAATAGAAAATTTACAAACTAAGTTTATTTTGAATCTATTAGCTATTCGTCCCTTTTTTCTTTTTTTTTTTGATGTAGCATAAAATAAAAACAAAAACAAAAACGAAAAGGTAACAACACTCTTCATCTACCAAAAACAAAAACTCCTAAATAAAAGCTAAATTACAGATGAAGAAGAATGATGGATTAGACTCCATTAGAATAGAAAATTTACAAACTAAGTTTAATATGTAATATATTAAATTATATATATATAACATGTTTTTCGGTTTTTTCGGTTTTTCGGTTTGGTTTGGTTTTTTAAACATGAAAACCAAAACTAAACCAATTTAATTCGGTTTTCTAAAATTGGAACCAAAACCAAACCTAATGACAAAAAAACCAAACCAAATTGGTTTGGTTTGGTTTTTAGTTTTAACCAAAACCATGAACACCCCAACTAATAAGAAGGGAAGGTTGCAATGCTATAATTATTGCCTTTTTTCCAAATGTGGGGAGTCCCATTGTATCACACCATAGTAGTTGGTAAGGCTGCAACTTGGGTGAGTTGAGAGGCCATCCCATGCTCAACCCTAAGTATAAAACCCTCAACCTAATCTCAGCCCAACCTGCTCTTCGAGGTAAGGTTATCTAACCCATGCTCAACCCGTGCTTGGCTGGTTGGGTATGGGTTACATGGGTTGAACGAGGTTAGGTCAAGTTGAATAGGTTTAGGCTTGGTTGAGCAAGTTGGTTTGTTTATTTATTATTATTTAAAAAAAAAAACCTTCTTTAAAAAAAATAAATAAATAAAATAAATAGAAACCATTTGAATAAAAATGAATTATTACATATGCATATAAATCTCAATAATCCTAATTCTATTGATTAACCTATAATTGCCAATGGCCTTGTGTCTAATGGCACGTCCCATCCCAATAGGGCTATGGGGTTTGTGGAGGTGGAAATCACTACTACGCATGGGTGCGTGTGTTCTCCTATCATTTGGCTAAAAAAAAAAAGATGAAAGCATCAAAATAATTAAACAACACTTGAAGAATTCAAAACATTAACATATATATAATTGAGTTCATAAGAAACCATGTTAAAAGACATTATTAAAGGGGAAATATCCAAAAACTCTCTCAAAAATAAATTCATATCCAAAAACTCCATTAAATATTTTTTCTATCCATTTAATCCAAATAAAAAAGAATCATATTCATTAACTCCAATCAGTTAAATTTTTGTTTAGTTAAAAGAGAAGAGTGATTCGACTAAAATACCATTCTTTCACATTAATATGTTTAATGAAAAAATTGCATATTTGACAGAATTTCTACTTTTATCATTTTTAGTGTAATTAAAAAAAAATTAACTATAATTAATTAATTATTCTCTAATGTACACATGGGGGAAAGGGAGAAGAAAAAGAGGGAGTGGGAAAGTAAGTATGCAAGTTTGGGAAAAGAGGGGGCAAAAGGGAAAATTCACTTGAATATGCATTTTTGTCATTAAACGTATTATTGTGAAAGAAGGGTATTTTAGTCGAATCACTCTTTTTTTTTTTTAACCGCAGTAAACAAAAATTTAACTGATTGGAGTTAATGGACATGATTATTTTTTATTTGGATTAGATGGATAGGAAAAATATTTAATGGGGTTTTTAGATATGATTTTATATTTGAAGAAGGTGTTGGATATTTCCACCATTATTAAATGTATTTTAAAAATTATATATAATATAAGTTGGGTTCGAGTTGCCCAACCCCTTTGCCCAAGCCCAACCCGAATTGAAATCGGGTTGGGATTCTCCAACCCAAGCCCAACCTAATGTATGGAAAAATATTGCCCAAGCTTTTCCATTAGCTGGGTTGGGTTCGGGATTGGGGGGTTCAACCTGCCCAAAAATTGCAGCCCTAGTAGTTGGTGATCAAATTTTTTTCTTTTTTTTTTTTTTTATAAAAATTTTTAAATCAACAAGGGTATATGAGGCTTTTGCCCTAACTAATCCTTTGGGCATGTGCAGTCCCTCCGTCCCACAAACACCGAGTATTACAAGCCCTTTGGGCCTGGGTAGCCCCAAAGAAGATCAACGCTTTTGTAAAATTTTGAACACTCAAGTTACGCTTCCTAAGGCGCTTAACAATGCTTGACTTGATACTAGGCTAACCCCTAGGGATTGTTGGTGATCGAAGTTACTCCATTATAGATTTGTTCCATTTTTTTTTCTTTCGGTTTAAGTGTCTATTTCACTTTGTTTTATGTTTTCTCTTTCACAATGAGGGTATTCAGAATTTCAGCCCAACGCCTCGACTAATTCCCTAACATGGGTAGGGTTGTTGCCCAATCTATACGTATTGCTTAGTGCTCAAGAAGCTCGATTGATGAATGCCCCAAGGTAGAGTGAAAATTGAACCTCTGATCATCTGCTTCTTGAGGCGCACATTTGAAGAAGTAAAGAACCACTAGTCCACCCTCAGTGTTTTTTTTTTTTTTTTTTTGGGCGCTAAACACACATAGAAAACACACACACCACACAAAATGAGGAAGCCCAGTGTCACATATTTGTTCTAAGAGACTACTTTTATTGTAGCAAAGAGCAACAAAATTATTTCTAGATAATCTCAATCTAAATTTGGATTGCCTATAAAAATAATATGTGAATCTCAACCACCCATTTGATTTTTTTCTCTTCTCTCTTTCAATACAAGCATGATATTATGAGTATGAGCATAATGATCCATATGAACATGAATGAAATGTATGATCAACAAAACGTAAAACCCTAAGATTGCTTTTGAGTTTTAATCTTCAAAATAATTGTTTTATAATTAAATTCTTTTTTCTTTTTCTTTTTCTTTTTTTTCTTTTGGTAATCCAGCCTTCTTAATTTTTTATTTTTTTTTTCAAAAAAAGGAAAAAAAGGACTCATAGATTTAATATTGATACTTTGAAGGGGGAATTTTAGATTGGTTGGGCTACAGAAAAATAATTACAATTGAATACTAATTATTATTAACTTCTTAATGAATGAAATTACTACTAACTTCTTAATAAACAACTATTATATAATTTAATTAAAAATGACTACTAATTAATATTATTTTCCCGTAGCCCAACCAATCTAAAATTCCTCCAATTTCAAACGAAAGGTAAAAACCCATCCCAATGACGAACTACATTGGCTTTAAATCTTTAATTGAAGACAAGTCTGATCAATTTTGATTTTATATTGTTTGGTAAGTTTCATTTTCCTGTTAATCAGTTTAGTTTCGTTATGAAAATAAGGTATAAATACAGTTTTTTTTTTTTAAAAAAAATATTTTAAATCTAAATTAATCTAAAAACCAGAAAACAGTTATGGACTAGATTCAAACTGATTCAGTTTTTGAAGTTCCCAAACAGATCCTTCAGCTTTATATGGCCTTCTGCTTTGTTTGGTTTTTATGAGGCCCTTGCCTAGTGGGTGAGCTGGCCTTAACTCCCTCTCGCACCTGCTTAGTCAAAATCTAGTAGGCTCTTAAAGGAGGAAGTCAGTTGAAAAAAGAAGTTTTTCCTCGTTACCAAGTAAGAAATTTAGATACAAAATTTTTATATTGAAAACCACCTCTGAAAGAAGTGAGACCATTTATGGTAAGAGGACTACATGGAGACACCAAGATTTCACTTAGACTTAGGCCTCATCATCGGGCCGGGCCGGGCCAGGCTCTTCAGACTTACACTTTTCATCAGGCTGAGCCATGAAGGAAATTATGAAGCCCAGATCCAACCCACGGGCTAGGACTTTTTGGGGTCTCGAGCTTAGGGCCTTGGACCTAAGAAAAATTAACCTACTGCCTTAGACTACAGGCCATAAGTCATGGGGAAACGACCATTCCGTAACACTCCAATACCAAAGTCACATTGTCTCTCCCCTCAGCTTTAAAAAACAATTAAACAAACAACCTTTGGGTTGCATAAAATTCTGATTGATGCTTAGACAAAGTCCACCTCATATGAAGTTAAATTTAAAGAATTTATTCATCTTAATATGAATTCTTTTATGCCATTTAATTTTATCCAAGGTCGTGTTCTTTCAAAAATTTCAAGGCTGTATTCCATTAAGGTTATGGTTTTTGTATCTCCAAATTTTATTTTATTTTTCAAAAAAATAAATAAATTAAATGAGTCCGTTTAAGTCAGAAATCTATTTGTTATCCCTATTACCCCTCCTTCTCCCCAACAATAAATAAATAAATAAACTATGATAAAATGAGGATCTTAAACTATTTCCCACAGTAGTCTTTTCATAATCGTGTGAAAGTACAACAAAAAAAGATAAGGGTCAGGGTATTGCGATCACATAAAATACTTTAAGCCTCTTACTTAGTTTACATTGTTTAAGATTTTATGAAAAATATAAAAAGTTTTTACGAAAACTAATCACATAGTCTACTATAAAACATCATTCCTGATAACTTCGTCGAATAAATTTTATCAAAATCTATCATTTAAGTGAACTTTTTAACCCTTTTACATGGAAAATGAAATAAAGATTAAAGTGTAAACTAGAGGGGTTTACAGTACTTTATATGGTGGCAATAATTTCTCTCAAAAGATGATCTTTTGGGTGGGGGATGGGTTTTTCGTGCGTCAAAAAAATAGGCCTTTGCAATTTGTCTACAGTTTGCCATTCCAAAAATTCGACCCCTCAACCCTCTCAGGACTTGAAAGCTTTGGTTCAGAGGAGGTGAAGCGAAGCTGGAAAACCAATTGCACTCACCACTTTCTTTGGGTCATTAGGCTTAGGTCAAAACCACCCCCCCCCCCCCCCCCCCCCCCCCCCAAAAAAAAAATTTTCAAGCAAGAACTTCAAATTCATTTAACAAATACAAATATAACGGCCCACAAAAGCCGAACACCAACAGAACCAAGTCCAAATACAAAAAGCTAAAACCTAGACTAAACTTGCAAGAAAAGAGAAAGCCCAAGATCACAACACTCAGCAAAAAATTTTATATGGCTATTCTCAAGATCTAAGGTGACCTAATAATCATCCGATACGAGTGGAACCAAATTGGGATAATGATGGGGATATCTATGCGAAGTCAAAAAAACTCGATCTTAATTCCATTATCAGAGGGAGCTAATTAAGAAACACAAATATGTGACACAATTACAACATGACACAAACAAGTTGGTTTTGGGATGGACAAAATTGTAGGATTAATTTCATTGTGGGGCAGTTATTGCCACCCCTTAATTTAATTTGTTCCCCCACTTATTTTAATTTTTCAATGTTTTATGAAAAACATTAAAAGTTTTTATGAAAAGTAATCGCATTCTCCATTAAAAACATCATTTAAATTAAACTTTGCACAAGAAAGTTTTTCCAAAATCTATTGTTTAAGTAGGTTTTTTGGCAATTTACAGTCTTTGTTTCATTTTTGGCCAAATAGTTCACTTAAACAACAAATTTTGAAATTATTCTGTAAAGTTGTTCAAAATGATGTTTTCTAATAAACAGCACGGTTAATTTTCATAAAAATCTTTTATTTTTCATAAAACCTTAAAAAATTGAAATAAATAGGTAGTGAAATTAAAATGAAGGGATCACAATAACTGGTCCCTTCCATAGACCAGGCATGTCCACTTGTCCAGCCCAATTTCCCGAGTTCAGCTTGGCAGCTGCATAGGTTTAGATGATGATATCACCATAGAACTTTAGACTTTTCTTTCTTCTTCTTCTTCTTCTTCTTCTTTTCCTTTTTATTTTTATTTTTTAATTTTTTTTTAATCAAAGTCAAGAGCTAAACAATTGCAAAGTTGCGAGCCTTCGAAGTAATGCTTTCACTGGGACATGTAGAGTGGATCAACTATCCTTTCATATGTTCTTCCAAGAGCCTTTTTTTCCACTTGGACGCGCATATAGTGTGGATCAACTAGTCTTTTTCAAATTAGGGAAATATCCAAAACCTCTCTCAAATATAAAATCATATCTAAAAACCCCAATAAATATTTTTCCTATCTATCTAATCCAAATAAAAAAATAATTATATCCATTAACTTCAATTAGTTAAATTTTTGTTTACTGCGAATAAAAAGAAAAAAGTGATCCGACTAATACGATTCTTTTACGATAATATGTTTAATGACAAAAATACATATTCAAGTGAATTTTTCCCTTTGCCCCCTCTTTTCCCAAGCTTTACCTGCTCTCCCACTCCCACTTTTTCTTCTCCCTTCCCCCCCATGTGTACAGTAAAGAAGAATAAATTAATGATAGTTAATTTTTTTCTAATTACACTAGAAATGATAAAAGTAGAAATTCAGTTAAATATGCAATTTTTTCATTAAACATATTAATGTCAAAGAATGGTATTTTAGTCAGATCACTCTTTTCTTTTAACAACAGTAAATAAAAAATAAACTAGTTAGAGTTAATAGATATGATTCTTTTTTATTTGGATTAGATGGATAGGAAAAATATTTAATGGAGTTTTAGGATATGAATTTATTTTTGAGGGAGTTTTTGGATATTTCCCCTTTCATATATCCTTCCAAGAGAAATTTTTTCCACCCCGATCAAGAATCTACCGTACGTATTGTATTAATTATGCTGAGGCTGTTGGCACCTCTCCTGTTTCCAATAATGACTTAGTCTAACACGTATCAAATCTTTATGACTTACTCTAACACGCTCATCTCCTATCTCCAATAATGACATTGTCTAACACGTATCATAAAGACTAACACATATCAAATCTTTATAACTTAATCTAACACGCTCATCTCCTGTCTCCAATAATGATTTCGTCTAACACGTATCAAATCTTTATGACTTTGTTTAACACGCTCTACTCCTATCTCCAATAATGACCTTGTCTAACATGCATAAAATATTTATAATTTAGTCTAACACGCTCATCTCCTGTCTCCTATATGCTTATCTCCTATCTCCAATAATGACTTCATCTAACACGTATAAAATCTTTATGACTTAGTCTAACACGCTCATCTCCTGTTTCCAATAATGACCTTGTCTAACACGTATCAAATCTTTATGACTTAGTCTAACACGTTCATCTCCTGTCTCCAATAATGATTTCGTCTAACACGTATCAAATCTTTATAACTTAGTCTAACACGCTGAACTTGTTATCAAGCACATTGATAAAGAAAATGATAGCCACCCTCTAGGGGAGTGATCCAAGACTGCAAGAGTCTTATTCAGCATGATTGGGGGTACAATCTCTTGAATTTTGATGAGATTCGAGAAAGAAATTGGGTTCTTTAACATTTTCCTACAAGCAATATCCCCATCAAGGGAAATATCTCCTCCTAAATGGGGGCGCAATCTCTGGAATTTTGTAGGGTCTTTTCCATCCTCCCATTCGACTAAATTAGGAGGTATGGCCAATTTTCTGAGTCGTGCAATGCAAGGAATATCATCCGAGACCAAACGATGAGGAGTCCACTGCCGGCCTCAAAACGGCACGTCGAGCCAAGGGCCTTTTCGAGCGGAGCATCAAAATCTGCCAAGTCATCAAACAATGCTTCCAGCTTGGCATGCACCGTGGACTATTCTTACATATTGTTCATCCAGTAGCACGTACGTCTTGATTACGTTTATATGACTATTAAAGTTTCATGAACCTTCCCGCCTAGATCAAGCTTCCTTGTGTCAAATTCTTTCGGTTTGGTTAATGGCAGTAAATCATACTATGTTTGGGACGGAAGGATTTGGGGAATGAAAAGGAATTCAATTCTATTTACTAATTTCAGTGTTTGAAATAGAGAGATTTATAAAGGGAAAAGAGTTGGAAAGGATTTGATGTGATTTCGATAAAATGTTTTAAAATCTGGCCAAAGCAAAATTTCTACGGAATTAAAATTCATTAAAAGAGTTATAACTTATAGGAAGATTAAAGGACTTAATTGAATTCTTTAATTTTAAATTCCTTTCATGTTAATTAAACAAGACAAAGGGAAAATGAATTCTGTTTCTATTTCTTTCCTTTGAGGGAAAAAGGGAAAAATCTAGACGGTGTCAATTGAATCAATAGGTTTGAATTAAGTCCATTTATTTAGGACTCGGTTAGTTGTATTTTACATGGTTTTAAAGGCACAAAACCATCACTTTGAAGGAGACTATTTAAAATAGTTGAAATTATCAAATTGTTGGAAAATAGTGTAGATGTTACTGTGTAAAATAGAATTTCAAAACAAGAATTGTAGAAATAAAAAACACTTATCGGTAGAGGCATGTACGAAGCACTGTTTTTAAGAGTAATTCCACCCCTCTGAGTATGTAACTCGATGCAGTAGATCACATTGCTCTACCCTCCATGATTCAACAACCAAGCTCCCACAAGCGTGCATACGCAAATGTAGGAGTGAAGCAAAAAACTCAGAATGCTCCTAACTGTAGAAAAATAAAATTACAGAAAAGAAAGTAGAGACATGAAGCCAATATTCGGGTCAATCTTTTTGTACCCCCTGCACGCAGATTGTATGCTCGCGAAGCGTCCAACTAGGTCAATTTTCGAACCCCATTCCCACAAATCACTCGATTGGACTCCGTCTCATACGCACATGGGACTCCCTACATCCTACTACATGATATCACATATAATAAGTGGGATACTATATAAGCTCACCAAAAACCTTTCACTTTTCCAATGTGGGACAATGACACTTTATCTATACCACCTATAAAAAGATGAATGTAAGAAAAACTTTTAATTGACTAATATACTCTTATTTTAATTTTTAAATACACAACTACCCACCCTTCTGCATATATAGGAAATATAGTAATATGAAAACTATAATTTTAAAACACATATCTTAATATATAAAACACAAATAAGAATTCAAAGGAAACCCTAAATCAAATACTCTATTTAATACTATACATATAATCTTAAAATACGTTGACTTCGTATCTCCCTCTTCCTCTCATTCTCTAGCAAATGAGAATGGCTTGTTAGAGGCACACTTACTTCCCAGCGCAGTCACAAACCAAATATCCACATCATGGAGACGATACATGGAGACGATACTGGATCTCAAGAGGCTATTGCGTGAGTGTTTTATACTTTTATTATGTATTTTTTAAAATTTTGTGAGAATTCATATAATGCTCAATTTGTTTGTGATTGGGGGTGGTTGTTTTCGAGGATTTTGGGTAGACTAGGAAAACCCTTGAATGTGTTTTGATTGTAACGTGGAAATTGTTGGAATGGGTAATATATGTATATGATAATTATTATTATTATTATTTTGCTTGAATTTGGTTGTTGATGGGAAGGGAGGGGGAAAAAGAAAAAGGAAAAAAATAAAATGAAAATCTCGATCTCCACTCTCTTTTCAATCTCTAAGTGAACAAAAAAAATGTAGATGATGGTACCATATAAAAATAAAATTGAGAATTTTTTTTAAAGAAAAAGTAAGAAAAACTATATTATGAGGGATCAATTTCACTTATTAAAAAAATAAATTAAATAATACTCAAAAGCATCAAAAATATAAAATATAGAAAATAAAAAAAAAAAAAATTATGTTTGCTACTTCTCTTTGGAATGCACATCTCAAATTGAAATAGCAAATTGCCACAACCCACGTAAGGTAGCAAAAGACAGATTTGTTACTTTTTTTTTTTTGGCTACCTCCCTCAAAGATGCCCTTGTATCACATATTAAATTATATTATATCTATACTACCTATAAAAGTTTATATTTTAGAAACACTTTTGATTGACCATTACATCATTATTTTAAATTTTAAATATTTATTTGCCTCCTATATTTAACCAATTAAGAATGTTTTATATTTAACCATTTAAGAATGTTTATTTTCTAGCAAAAAAGAAGGAAAAAAGATAACATAATTTATGTTCACTTCATAAATTCTATACAGCCTCCACTACTATGCATGTGTTCTAGCTAACTTCTTATTCCTTCCATAACTCCTAACAATTGAAAGAATTTTGACTTATTCTAATAAGTTAAATTAACACAAAAGTAATAAATAATTAGATTTTCATGTTCAATATATATATATATATATATATATATAGAATTTATAAATTTTTTGATTGACTAATATGCCTTATTTTAATTTTTAAATACACAACTACCCTTCTACATATATAGGAAATATAGTAATATAAAACACATACCTTAATAAGAATTCTAAAGAAATTATAATTCTTATAATAATTAAATAAAACTAAACACAAATAGGAATTCTAAGAAAACGGAAACTATAATTCTATCTTAGAAAAAATTTTGATCGACTATATTGCCCCTAATAAAATACATATATAAAGACGGTATTACCTATTGCCTACCCTATTCAAAATCCATCAAATATCTATACTACCTATAAAAAGATGAATGTAAGAAAAACTTTTGATTGACTAATATACCCTTATTTTAATTTTTAAATACACAACTACCCACCCTTTTGCATATATAGGAAATATAGTAATATAGAAACTATAATTCTAAAGTACATACCTTAATATATTCTAAAACACATACCTTAATATATAAAACACAAATAGGAATTTAAAGGAAACCCTAAATCAAATATTTCATTTAATACTATACATATAATCCTAAAGCATGTTGACTTCGTATCTCTCTCTTCCTCTCATTCTCTAGCAAACGAGAATGGCTGTTAGAGGCACACTTACTTCCCAGCGCAGTCACAAACCAAATATCCACATCATGGAGACGGTACCAGATCTCAAAGGACTGTTGCGTGAGTGTTTTATACTTTTATTATGTATTTCTTGGAATTTGGTGAGAATGCATATAATGCTGAATTTATTTGTGGTTGGGGGTGGTTGTTTTCGAGGATTTTGGGTAGACTAGGAAAATCCTTGAATGTGTTTTGATTGTAACGTGGAAATTATTAGAATAGGTCATATATGTATATGATAATGATTATTATTATTATTTTGCTTGAATTTGGTTGTTGATGGGAAGGGTAGGGGAAAAGAGAAAGGAAAAAAATAAAATGAAAATCTCGATCTCCACTCTCTTTTCAATCTCTAAGTGAACAAAAAAACTTGTAGATGATGATATCATATAAAAATAAAATTGAGAATTTTTTTTTAGAAAAAGTAAGAAAAACTATACTATGAGGGATCAATTTCACTTATTAAAAAAATAAATTAAATAATATTTAAAAGCATCAAAAATCTAAAATATAGAAAATAAAAATAAAAAAATTATGTTTGCTACTTTCCTTTGGAATGCACATCTCAAGTTGAAGTAGCAAATTGCCACAGCCCACATAAGGTAGCAAAAGACAGATTTGTTACCCTTTTTTTTTTTTTTTTTGGGCTACCTCCCTCAAATATGCTCTTGTATCACATATTAAATTATATTATATCTATACTACCTATAAAAGTTTATACTTTAGAAACACTTTTGATTAACCATTACATCTTTATTTTAAATTTTAAATATTTATTTGCCTCCCATATTTAACTAATTAAGAATGTTTTATATTTAACCAATTAAGAATGTTTATTTTCTAGCAAAAAAGAAGGAAAAAAGATAACACAATTTATGTTCACTTCATAAATTCTATACAGCCTTCACTACTATGCATGTGTTATAGCTAACTTTTTATTCCTACCATAACTCCTAACAATCGAAGGAATATTGACCTATTGTGTTGAGCGTTTATTCTAATAAGTTAAATTAACACAAAAGTAACAAATAATTAGATTTTCATGTTCAATATATATAGATATAGAATTTATAAATTTTTTTATTTAAATAATATTCATGTGCAACATACGTGTGCCCATATATATATAGATATATTACCTATAAAAAGTTGAATGTGAGAAAAACTTTTGATTGACTAATATACCCTTATTTTAAATTTTAAATGCACAATTACCCTTTTACATATATAGGAAATATAGAAACATAAAACATATATATAAATAAGAATTCTAAGGAAACTATAATTCTTATAAATAAATAAAACCTAGAATTGTAAGTTAACTCTATTTCATAACATATATCATCTATTCATTAACAATGGGATTCTAAATTCTACTTTCTCCATTAACAGTAGCTTCAACCTATTTTAATAGAGCCCTCATATTCTTTTCTTTTTCAAAATCTAGGGTTTTAGGGTTTATTCTAATTGCTATAGAAAATACTGTTTTCCATGTGGGTCAAGTACTTCATATATTTCTGTAACTTTGATTCTCCTACCTCTATTCTTACTGAATGCCCTACTTACAAGATTCCTTGCAAACGCAGTAGGGTTCTATTTTAGTTCTGTTAGATATTATTACTTTTGGTTATTTTTTTATTTTATTTTTTTGGTGTAAGTTTTTGACAAATCGTGATTCACAAATATTTTATGAGGATACCTTTCTTTTTATTTAATTATATATTTTTGGAGTTGGTTTGTTTTCTCACATAGAACCTTTTATTCAAATATAATATAATAAAACCGAATGAGGTTCCTAGACTATCAAAAACTGGCATTAAGAAAACCAAATCCTATATGTAACGATGTTAAAAATTCTACCTTATCTGGTCAATAGAGCATCATATCAACAAATGACAACCCAGGAGGATTCCCATGTTTTAGTAAGCACATTTTTCATTGAGAAAATTTTAAAAATAAATATATTTATCATAATTTCATTTAATTTTTTATATTATAAAAAAATTTTATAAAAAAAACCCAACTTCCCCACTCATAGAATAATATTTTCAATGAGTTGGATGACATTTATTTTAATTTATTTCTTATTTTTTGAATTTAAACATGATGTTATTTGTTCAATTTATTTATGAAATAATTTTTTTTAAAAATTATTACTCTTTGAAATAAGTACATAACTAGGTTAGTTGCCAAACAAGTTCCAAAAAAAGGGTTAAACTATTTAACTTTTTCCTTACAAAAATAAACATATATATATATATATACACGGACAGAGCCATGAGAAATATCCTTTTGATAGGCAAGTGTACAATTGAAATTTACATATATTTTTTATATTTATTTAAGTTATTGATGACACATTTAATTAATTTATTAGTTTTGGCACTGATTTTTTTTTTTCCCATCACAAAAATCTATTCTTTAAAAGACAATTTATATGATCCACTTTAGCATAAATTCATATACCATTAATGAAATATTTATTTTATAATACAAAAATATTCACGTGCAACGCACGTGTGTACCAACTAGTACTTTGAAAAAGCCCTAGCCGTCTAAAACTCTTCTTCTTGACTGTATCCCTTTAGATTTCCTATACCAGCACATTCTCTAATTTGTTGGGCATTCAAACTCTACTTACGACCTTGATCTTCACAAATAGGTTAATCTTCCTCAAACAATATTTTCTCCGTTAAGATTGGTATTATAATTTTTTTTCCTTATTATATATTTAGCTTAGAGAAAATTGGGGAGAAGAACAGAAAATTGATAGTTTGATGCATTGTTTCGTGTAGTTTTGGTTTTTCAAACATTAGGGTAATCATGAAAGTGAAGGTAGATTTATTTGGCTCAGTAAAGTAGAGGTGTTATTATTTTTATTTTTTTTTCATTGTTAGATTTAATTTATTGAGTTGTTTATTTCTTTCTATTTGGTTGGTTGCTAGAAAAATCAAAGAAGATAAAATAAAAGAAAATACAACTTGATTATATGTTTAATGTTATTTGGATTTTCCAAAAATGAGGAACTCAGTTCAACTTAACCAAGTACTTGTGTTTTGCTCGATCAGGTGGGCAAAGGTTTTTATTGGAGTTGGTTGAAGATGTTTTGACTCAGGTGTTGTTATTTCAATCAGCCCACATTGATGGATTTCTAAACTTAAATAATGTAGAAAAGTGTTACATCCCATGATAGAAATCACGAGATGAAAAAACAAAAAAAAAAAAAAAAAAAAATTATTAAACATATATGAACACCAAGTACTTGTTTGAATGCATCATAAAACAATATCTTATATATGGTTTTATAGAGAATTTTTTTTTTAAACTTATGTTAAATTTTTTTGGTTAACAGAAAGTGGCAACAGAGCTTTTAGATTTTTTTGAAGCTAAGAAAAGGGAAATTGGTCGATTATTGTTGGATTCGACATGGAGTGGAGACCCGCATCTAGAAAAGGTTGGTACAACTAGCTAAAATTTCTTTTAGGCATAATTTCAGTTTGCTTCTCGGATGTAATTTCTCGAAGTGATACATTCGTATTATTAAAATTATTATTTTGTTATTACCTGTTGGTTAGATCCATGTAGACTATGTTAGGTAGCATCTGAATGCAATGCTTTGTTGTAACATTTAGGGATTTCAAATGTTTGTGACAGAGTTCCATAAATTAAAAAAATGCAATTTGATTTATTTAATTTTATCCCTTTACTTCTCTTTTACAATTCTTATTCTGATAATCTTATCTTCTTAAATTTTTATATGAAGTTATGTTTTCTATAGTTTATTTAACTGTGGAAAATGCTGCCATGTCATGAGCACCCGTTATTATGAGTTTCCATGAGCTTTCCCTATATTTATACAATTCGTAGCATCACCAAGTTCATTTTGTGAACTTTAATTTTTCTCAACCTCCAAATTTTAATATAGTAGGATCACCGATACTATATCTTATTGTAACAAACATTTCTCAAACTCAATAATGGTTTGAAACTTTCATTTTTGTGTTTCGACTTCATTTAAGTATTTATTTTTGGAGTCATTTTTTATTTATAAGTTGGTTTTTGGGTTGACAAATCTATTTTAAAAAAGAAGAAACCAAAACAAAAAGTAGTTCACGTGCAACGCACGTGTGCATCAACTAGTAATATAAAAAGACAAGAGGAAAGCTCTTTTAGAAAACTTTTTGGATTTTTGAAATACTTATTTTATATACTTAAAATACAACACAACATAGTTGATGTTACAAGATCAAATAATAAAAATTATGAAATCCTACTATTTTAAATTTTCACTGTCATTTGTAATTGTGATCATCATTAATCTTTTTTTGTTTAATGTGAGGAATTTGAGACTTAAATATTGTGTAAAGTATTAAATTGTTTCCATTTGGACACTCGAATGGACCCTTATTAACTCATTTCATTTATTTTGCACGGCAAGAAAATCTTGATTTTACGAACAATATTTTCCCAATAGCGAAACAATAATAAAGATGAGGGATTAAAATCTCAGTCATTATATCTTTTCTTATCAAGCCATCTAGCTAGAAAGTATGTCAATCAATTTAGGCTACGTTTGGTTTGATGGAATGAGGGAGGGAATGGAATGATGATTCCATTCCTCCAAAAAAATTGAATGTTTGGTAACACAAGGGAATGAAATGGTCTTCCTTTGTCAAAATCTATTCCCTCCTTGGAGGGAATAGCCATTCCTTCCCAAATATAGCGGAATGGCTATTCCATTCTTTTAAGGAGTGAAAATCATTTAAAGTGGGTCTCACCTATTACTTTCCTTTCCATTCCATTCCCACCTCTTACCAAACATTAGGCATGAAATGATTATTCCTATTCCATTGCCATTCTCATTCCATTTCATTCCCTCAAACTAAACACAGCCTTAGTTTAATCTTCCTGCCAAGGTTTGGTCTTTGGCAAAGGCAAAGTCAGAAAATTAGTCTTTGAAAATAGGGAGAATTAGGAAAAGGTGTTAAAAAATGAAACTATTTAGGAAAAAAAAGAATAAGATCCTTTATTTATTTAAAAATTGCAAGTGATACTTTCAATTTTTGAAAGAAGGCATTTTTAGATAATTCTTATTAGGCCCCTACATTATAACACAAGAAGAAATAACAAGGCGAAAAAGAGAAGAGACAAATAACAGATGCAAAGTGAAATAATTCAAGGAAAAAAGAAAACAAAAAGAAGAAGAAAAAAAATGGTTTTAACAAGGAAAAATGAAGAAGAAAAAGAGACGATTGAGAAGACACAAGAGAACCATGAGAGATCTATTCGGCCAAGCTGATGAATGCCAAGACCCAAAACAACATTTCCAAACCAATTTCAAATACCCTTGTGAATAATGAGGGTTGAGAAATTAAACAACATGAGGGTTTTTTTTTTTTTTTGTTGGTAATTTAATGTATTAGGGAAAAAAAAATTTCATAAACGAATAACATAAGGGTATAATAGGGATTATGTAATAATCCACTCATTGAAAAATTAAAAGTCTCAGTTGCCATTTTAAAATAAATAAAGGAGTCTACCTTATTTTTATCTAAATAGTTTCATTTTTAAACACCGTTTCCTAATTTCCCTTGAAAATAAGTAAATAACTCACTAAATTAAATAAGGCTTTTGCCCCTATAGTTTAGGGGTAAAGTGTAACTTACCCTTAAAAAATTATGACTAAAATTTAGAAAATAAAAGGGATTTTGACTTTTGACTCTTGTAAGATTGTCAAATCTACAAAATGGTCAAATTCTTGAGAGCAAGATAAAATTTTAAATTTTTGGAGAATCAAATTTCTAATTATTAGAATAAGGGTAGGGATCCGTTCATACTAATCGTAAAACTTTTTATTTTTACACCTCTCAATATTTTTTTGTAGGATCGATACTTTTCAAAACCAACTGGATTGGATACTCCTCTCACGGAGATCATGCATGCCAAATTTCACATTGATTGAAGATTATGAACTATTCCATCTATAAAGCAGATATAAGTTATACAACATCATGCATTGCATTGAGGGTTATAACACTTGTATTGGGGGTTGTAGAGTAAGGCCAATACAAAAGATATAACACCCCCTCCCTTGGCCCCTAGTGTTGGGCATCAAGAATTTTCTTCTTTTCCTGTTGCTTTCTTGATAAGCCCTCTTCAGAAAATGTTGAGACCAATAAATACTATAACTATATATTTCTTTCGTCATTTTGGTCATTGACGATGAACTTCTCATCCCACATATATTAGGCCATTGTGAAGATCTGTAATCTAGCTTAAAATTTTCCAAAATTGTGGGGGTGACAAGATCGTAGAAGTGTTTAATTAATTTTTCATATTGTTTGAAATATGTCTTTATTACGGTCAAAGGAGTATTATAACAAAAAAAAAAAAAAAAAACAAAAAAAAAAAAAGGAGAAATGAATTTCAGAGTAATAGGATTAGTTCTTTCCCGGTACGAATGATTTTAAGGACAGAGCTAGGCCCCTAGAGGGTGGACAGCTGCCTCCCCTGGCTTTTGTTAAATAAAAAATTTCTCCTTTAAATTTTTTTGGCATTTTAGATTTGCCTCACTTAAATTTTGTTAATCCCCTTTATTTTTCTTTCTCATTCCTCTTATTTTTTATTCTTTCCTCTTTATAAGAGTCTCAATTCTCACAATCTTTCATTTCACTAAGAGAGACATTTCCCATTGAAATATGATTTATCAATGAATTATAAATTTTATAAATTTTTTTAACCTCAAATTTACTATATAAAAGAAAAAATTTTAACTAAAACTTTTTCAATTTCTAGAGTAAGGATAAACTATTAACAATAAACCAAAGTTTTCCCCCCTTGAAGGGAATTCCTGACTCCGTTCCTAAATGATTTACATTCACCTACACCACGATCATACGCAAGCTAGAGCCAACCCCTAGGGCCCAAAGCTCTGCTTCATTGCATTATAAACCCAACCATATAGGGTCCATTATGGTCACAGATAAGGAGTTTGGAGTTGCTTTGTTGTATAA